>JAWPHD010004470.1:0-187222 GCA_037043455.1 Cyrtodaria siliqua | reverse complement strand
ATCTTATGGTCATATACAATCTGTGCAAGTTTGCTTAAGATTGTTCATGAAATATGGCCTCTGTTGTGTTAACAACATTGGTATAAAGACACTGACACAGTTTGGTAAAGATCAAATACAAAATGAAGGTGGTAGAGTGTAACAGTGCTAGATGGGGCAGGGCCAAATGTGACTCCAGGGCTACATGTAATATATGAGAGCTGTGTACCTTATGGTTTGAGAGAAGACGATTTTTTAAGTTTTTCCCTATACAAGTCTATGTAATATATGTGACTCCTGGATCAGGATCAAATGTGACCCCAGGGTCACCACTTGAATAAACTTGGTAGAGGACCATAAGCTCATAGTACATGCAAAATATTAAACCTGTGGCTCTTGTAGTTTTAGAGAAGAAGAGTTTTGTTTTTTTACAATATAAATCTATGTAAAACTGTGACGCCCGGTATGAGGCCAAATTTGACCCCCAGGGTCACCATTTGAACAAACTTGGTGGAGGACCATAAGCTTATAGGAAATGCACAATATTAAACCTCTGGCTCTTGCAGTTTCAGAGAAGAAGATTCTTTAGAAGTTTTTCCCTATACAAGTCTATGTAAAACATGTGACCCCTGGGGCGGGCCAAATGTGACACTAGGGTCCCCATTTAAACACACTTGGAAAGGACCATAAGCATATAGTAAATGCAAAATATTAACCCTCTGACTCTTGTAGTTTCAGAGAAGATGATTTTTTTTCCTATGTAAAACTGTGACGCCTGGGACGGAGCCAAATTTGACCCCAGGGTTACAATTTGAACAAACTTGGGAGAGGACCATTAGCTGGTGCTACTTGTACTATATATGAGTTCTGTGCCTTGTGGTTTCAGAAAAGAAGATTTTTAAAAGTTTTTCTTGCTATATAAGTCTATGAAAAACATGCAAAATCTCAATATACAAACTTTGTCCCCCGGGGCACGGCCATTTTTTACCCCGGGGACCTCATTTGAATAGAGTTGATAGTCTAGGCATTGCTAATCATTTTAAACGAAAAAAATATCGAAATATGTCCAGCGGTTCTTGAGAAGAAGATTTTTTAAGGTTTCGACCACATATGGTAATGGCGGCCATCTTGAATGTCGCGCTGACCTAATTTCAATAAATCTAAAAACCATTCATCTAAGGATCATTTATGTGAAATTTGGTCAAAATTGACCAAGCAGTTTCTGAGGAGGTCGTTTGAAGCAAAAGTTAACGACGACGGACAGAGTGATCCCAATAGATCACCTTACCTTGAGCCTTCGGCTCCGGTGATCTAAAATCGTCAATGTTAAATTTTAATCTAAATTAACAAAGTGTAAAAAAGTAGGTCAAGGTCATTTATATTGGCCTGGTTTGGGAAGGAACATATTGATGTCATTCAGATGTAAGTGTGTATGAAGTTTAAAAGCTGTACTGCTTCTGGTATCATAGTAATGGATATATTAAAAAACTTTAATGTAAAACTTTAATGCAAATTAACAAAGTGTAAAAAGTAGGTCAAGGCCATTTTAGGTTACCTGATTTGGGTAGGAACATACATGTCATACCGATGTACGTGTGTATGAAGTTTGGAAACTGTATGGCTTTTGGTATCTGAGAAATTGAGTTAATAAAAAACTTGAATGTAAAACTTCAATGTAAATTAACAAAGTGCCAAAGGTAGGTCAAGGTAATTTATATTGATTCACTTTTCATTGGAACATATCACTGTCATGTAGTTATCAACATTTGTAAAGTTTGAAAGCTCTAAGCATCTGATGTTGGAGAAATAGACTTAACAAAAAACATTGATGTAAAAAAAATTGAATGTAAAACTTTGAGGTAAATTAACAAAGTGTAAAAAGTAGGTCAAGGTCATTTATATTGACCTGATTCGGGTAGGAACATATTGCTGCCATATAGATGTAGTAAGTGTGTATGAAGTTTGAAAACTGTACGGCTTTTGGTATCTGAGAAATTGACTTAACAAAAAACTTGAATGTAAAAACGGGACGTACATACGGCATAACAAATGGTTTGTGAGACATGTAAAACACTGGAGTACTCAGACATAATGCATGAAGAATGGGATGAAGTGCATCAACGTTTCAGTAAGGTGAGTAACTCAAGATTCAGAATAAATAAATGCTGCAGCTTCAGCAACTGGTTTCTCTGGGTTGATGATTTGAGAACAAATTTGGTGCAATTAAGAGAGTTACGAAATGACCCAGGTTTGCATTTCAGTCTGTCAAGAAAGATTCCTTTGAGCGCTGTTAGAAACATGGATATACAAGATGTTGACTCCATTCTTCAACTTTCTGGTGCTGCAGTTTCCAGACAAATAAAGACCCACAGAGGATAATAAAAAGGGAGTTTTAAAAATTCCAACTGGTGTTGCTATGGGACATCTTGGTAATGTTTTCATTTCTGATATTGCAACAAGGATGGTCAACAACGTTCGAGCTGGTCATTACCCAGCTAGTGTAACAGCAGCTGAAATGGACTCATTAGATTGTCCTATAGGAGTGGCAGTGAATCGGGGCGTTTTATATGTTGCAGAGTCAAAGAAGAATGCAATCGTGTATAAGGATTTGACAGGTGAGCCATGTATAAAACTTGAGCGATTAAATGTTACAAGAAAAGAAGTTAAGAAAAAATAATTCATGGGATAACAGCGGCAGGACAAAATCAAAGAAATTGCTTCAAGACAAGCTAAAAACAACTACTGAGTAAACAAGGAACAGAAAGTGTGAGGGAAGAAAAAGGCAAACTCTGCGTAGACAAGAATATTTCTAGGCCGCTTGCATTACCATTTGACAGCAGTAACAATTTGTTTGTGTCCACAGTAGGGTGAGAAAATCAAATGCTTGAAATTCACTCAAATCATGTACACTGCTCAGAAAGCTAGAACCAAAATATTGTTTGCTGTATGGACCAGCTATCAAGAATGACTCTCTGTTTGTTGCTTCTCATGATAAAGATGGGGCATACGTAAAGTCAAAGTCTGGGAATGTGAAACAGTAGAACCGGTTATATGAAATGGAATAGAACGTGTCAGCGTACACAGTTTGGCTGTTTTACAAGACAGATTAGTATTTAGTGACACCGGTGACTATTCAATTAAATTGCTCAATTGTACAACAGCAGAATGCAGCCGCTATATTTGAAATGAGAGGGACCAGAGAGTGGCTGTTTTACAAGACAGATTAGTATTTAGTGACACCGGTGACTATTCAATTAAGTTGCTCAATTGTACAACAGCAGAATGCAGCCGCTATATTTGAAATGAGAGGGACCTTTACAAGACAGATTAGTATTTAGTGACACCGGTGACTATTCAATTAAGTTGCTCAATTGTACAACAGCAGAATGCAGCCGCTATATTTGAAATGAGAGGGACCTTTACAAGACAGATTAGTATTTAGTGACACCGGTGACTATTCAATTAAGTTGCTCAATTGTACAACAGCAGAATGCAGCCGCTATATTTGAAATGAGAGGGACCTTTACAAGACAGATTAGTATTTAGTGACACCGGTGACTATTCAATTAAGTTGCTCAATTGTACAACAGCAGAATGCAGCCGCTATATTTGAAATGAGAGGGACCTTTACAAGACAGATTAGTATTTAGTGACACCGGTGACTATTCAATTAAGTTGCTCAATTGTACAACAGCAGAATGCAGCCGCTATATTTGAAATGAGAGGGACCTTTACAAGACAGATTAGTATTTAGTGACACCGGTGACTATTCAATTAAGTTGCTCAGTTGTACAACAGCCGAACGCATCCGCTATATTGGAAATGAGAGGGTCCAGAGAGATGAAAAGGATGCCCAATTTCCCCAATCTGCAGGACTATGTGCAGATAGAAAAACACTGTTCGTTGTAGATACTGCTACTGGTGCCCTTAAAATGATAAACGGTGCTAGTGGACTTGTTCTTGATCTGAACAATCTCCGAAAGTTTAGCTTGACATTTGATCTGCACTCAGAGAAACATAAACCATTGCATATTAGTCTAGATACAGCTATGGGAAGATTGCAGGAGGTATATGACTTTGACTGACTGACTTTGACTGACAATGACAATGTAAAAACTATCCATTGCTATCCCGTGCCAATGTATCACCTCGACCTTTGGAAATCTCCAGAATGAAGTGTTTGTTAACGTCGTAGAATTTTTTTTCAGAGATGAGAGCTGGGTCTTAAGACATGCTAATGCAACTTGCGTTTGCCTGTATATTTAAATTGTGCAGAGCAATTAAGGAGCATTTAAAGCAAAGGTGCAAAACAAAATTCTGCTTCTTCTCAAGTATGAAGTCATATAATCCCAAATTGATGTCCGAGGTCAAGTATGTAGATCTGCCCAAAATGTACGCTCCTAACTCTGTGCATCTGACTAAAGAGCAGAAACAAGCGATGCTAGACTGGAGAGCATTATATGGACAAGGAGTTCCACAAAAAGGTGAGGCGTATGAGTGTGAAAGACAATCGAGGCAGGAACTTTGCCAATTAATGTGTGTATGCTTAAGAACCTAGCTACTGTGTACAAACCAGTTGACTTAAGTAAAGTTGGAGAAGTACAACAAATTCAAGCTGAGGTTGCGTATGATACAGGTGACTTAATATCTTTGAATATTTTGAACAGTAGGCATCATTATGCTAAAAAAAGTGTTACCTGAAAAGGGCAAACTGCATAAGATACTCTCAAGACCCATTCAATCCGTTGTATTTTATGGAAGGCGATGAAGCGGCCGTTTGTATGAAAGATATAAATGGAAGCTTGAAAAAATGTGTTGTACAGACAAATCAAATTAAGCTAGAAGAGGAGGAGTTTATTGTGATTCAATCAAAAAATCAGCAGTGCCGTTGAAACAGTTGCTTTAGCAGAGACAAGAGAGGAGATTGAGACTATCAGAAAGTCAACAATAGGACAGTAGAGGAGAGTAGTGGAAGATTGTTTCTACTATGATGACTAACTGCCAATTAAGATAAAACATGTAAATCTTTCAAAATACTGTTGTGCTCAGTACTTATTAACATTGATGAGAAAATATAATAAACACATGTTCAGAACAGAATTATGTGAAAATAATAAAACAAAAAAGTAGATCACTTACGTTCTTATGCTCAAACATTGTTGTCTAAGATGCAACTATTAACTGCTTTAGGCCAAATGGTGTGATAATTCATCAGCATTAATTTTCGGAAACATTTGGAACAATGGAACTTTGTAATATTTTTGGGGAACAAGGGAACAATATTTTGGGAAAACAAGGCAAAATATTTTTGAGGAACAAGGGAACATTGGGTCGTATTTTCAGGGAACAAGTGAACATGGACCCCCTCTCTTTATCTTAATCAGTTGAGGGATAATCCCAATTGTATATGTGATGATGGTGTTGAAAATGTTGAGCATTGTTTGTTTAGATATGTAATTTTCAGAAATGAAAGACGGTAATTGTTTTTAGACACGCGTATATTTCATCCTTTAAGTCCTCGCAAACTTGTATACGTCAACGACCAACTAACGGACGAGAAAAAACATATTCTTTTTACTCAAATTGAAAACTATATTAAAAACACTAAAAGATTCCAAAATCCTAACTTTGTATCGATATTCCGTTGTATTTTGTCTATATCAATTGTCACTATGTTTCTATCAGCCTGAACGGGGATATGGGGTGTTATTTCGGTGGAGATTGGATGGGGGTGGAATGGCACGAAAGAGTTTAAATTGCAGGATTTTTTTTTGTCTTCTTCTTCGTTTTTCCCTATTAAGTTCATATTTAAATGTATTGTTTTTCATCCACAATGGACAGAACTGTAACTAATGTTGTAATAATGTGTAGTTCAATCCAGTTGCATATAATGCTATGAATATTGTGATGTTGAATTGGTGTACTGTATTGTACGATATTTGCAATAAAATATTATGATATATAGCTAAAAATGTTATCAAATTCTTTTAATTTCATATAAGAGCTTAAATAAGGGAATATTATACTCCGAGTTCGTCGTATCATTTGAGTTTTGTGCTCCGAGTGTGGTCGTATCATAACCCGTCGTAAGTCACATCCATTTTTCCTTACACCACTCCCGCATTTTCCCCTGGTTTGCTATTTAAACAAGCTTTACGGGGCTTACACTTTTAAATGCGTATTTGTTATACATATTTCTTGCTAGTTAAACACAAAAAACATGCTGATCAACATCGTTCTTGGAAGAAATAAGACTCCAACTATCGAGATATAGTGCTGCGGAACAACTGAAAGGATGTTTCAATAACGAAACGGTTGATCCGCGTTCGTCGTATCGCTCCGACGTGGTTTTATCCGGATAACGGGGTGACGTACCCTTACCCCGTTATATAACAGCATATATTGTGTACTTTGCCTCATGTATTTCATATATATGCTACATAACGTGAGTGAAAAATAAAGGTTATGTTATGTTATTAGTACAATCTTCAACAATCAAATTAAGCGCCTCGATTTATTAATCCCAGTATCATTTTGACTTTAAATCTGTATATTAAACTAAAGGGTAATACTATTTCGTTATTCTGTCTCACTTTAAATATATTATTCAATTTGGTGCAACATAATCAACAATTAGTAATATTCAAAGCTCTCGGGCCTCATATGGCTATCTCAGGCCAATATCACAAAGAGGCACACCTCCCCCAGTTATTAAAGGGAGTACATCAGGCTTTTCAAACGGGTTTAAGGGTCCGACTTAAAATTGACAAATAATGATATCTTCTATTTTAAAGCGCCTAAACATAATGAATGATCCTAAAAATGACCCCTTAGTTACAAGGAAATTCATTCTGTACTGTAATACATGCTATCCTAGGTTACGCACCAGGGTTAATTCCAGCATTGTCTGCCCTATTCCGTCCTAGCTATATGGTGTATTCGAAGTTTAAACCTTAACAATATGGTTCGAACATCAAATTTTGATGTTTATAAGTGTTTTATCATGAATTGGAACATTTTTATAATTTAAGATATTTCTAGAAAAATCCTGATGTACTCCCTTTAACCTGTGATTATAAATTGTTTAAGAGCATAAAGACGTTGTATTTACATTTAGGACGCATCTGTGTAGACTAGTATGTGATTTTCCATGTAAAAACAGTTGTGGGTTAAACTAAACCAAGTCTTTCTAATCTAATTACAAAGTCCTCCTGGAACAAACTTAGTTTGTATGCATGTTCATGTATGCTAATCTATCGTTTTCTATAACAATCAACAATGCATAAGTATTAATTTGCATAAAAAAAATTTAATTTAATTTGCGCTTAGACCAAAAAGTGAGAAAATCCAATCGCACGCTCCATTTATAAATGTTTTTCGCGCACCTTAAATTTCAGGATTTTGTGTTCAGACATGTTGTCAGCCCTGTTTATGTACTTACGGATAGTAGATAAGATCGACAATGATGAAGAGCAACCCTGCGGTTTCCGTCATTGCACCCTGCGGTGTCCGTCATTGCACAGGAAATAACCCCTGTGGAGACGACAAACCTGGCTTCTATACCTGTGGATAAGAAGGTCTCTGCTACCCTTGGTTGTATAACCCAGCACTCTGCATCTACATATAATGCTGTGTTAAACGAATTTGTTTTCACTTCTCTGTTGATACCGACACGTGCACTTCGTGGGGAAGGCACGTCAAGACTGATTGGGACCGACTATCCCAGTCAGTGCTGATGACTAAGATCGGTGTCGTCTCCGTTGTCCCGCCCGCCATGGAACATCGCCAGGAACAACCATCGAGGTGAAGAAGTTAGCTGAGCGTCGACAGTCTGTATGTGGAACCCCCCGAATGTTTGGTGTGGCATATATGGGCTATGTATATATTGAATGTGAGGTCGACGACTCAGCAACTTAACGGATCCAACGTGGGGAAGCCTGGCGAAGTACATGGAGCAACGGTTGAAGAGGCGGGGTGGCCCAAAGACAGGACCCCGGCCCAGTAGCGGATGTAGGCAACAACACCACCTAGCGGATGTAGGCCAGCACCACTCCGGACAGCACATCACCGCCGCAGCGAAACAACATAGAGCGAGAGCGACAACCATCAACACATCAACAATAGAACCGACGCAGTCATCACATCACACAGATACAACCTACACACCACAACGATGAAAAGTGCAGACATAATGCCGGGTCAACGTGGGATTCTTCACGGGGGCCCATATGGTAGAGGCACTATAATCCTTAGAAAACAACAAAACATTTGTTTTCACACATTGTGCCTGGTGCCATAGGGCGAGCAAAAATAAAAACTATCACTCACTCACACATTTTGCCTTTCCCTTTAGGATGTCCTACTGATTAAATTGAATTGAATTGAATGTTGTTTAACGGCTCATCAACACAGTATAGGTTATTTAGAGCCGCCCCAGAGAGAGGGGAAGGATACATAGGAATCCGGGAACCTGCCCTACTTTTATAATCGAATAGATTCCTATGGTTCTTTAACGTGCTCGGAACTGATTAAAAGGCGGAGGGACTATACACCTTATAAATACACCAGACACACTCGCCGGATTTGTTTTCCCTTTCCTTTATCTGGATAGAACTACAAACCAGTAGTGTTATTACTTACTGATCCTTTCAGCCCAATATGTGTGGCTTTAAAGTAGAATACCGCTTAAGCCAGTGCTAGGAAGCGTGAGAGGTGTTACACTAAATTACCTCTCACGAACAGACTCAATACAACCGAGTCTGCTTCTTTTCTCTCTTGTTTGTGTTGTTTGCTTCCAAGGGATCACCTTTTCAGTATTTATTCACATTCACACTAGTGTTTGCTTAGTAAAAAGTCGCCCCGACTACAGATCAGTAGTGTTATTATTTACTGATCATTTGGGGGCATCAAGCCCAATCTTTGTTGCTTTAAAGTAGAATACCGCTTTAAAGCGGTGCTAAGGAGGCGTGAAAGTTGTTGCACAATATTCCTCATTGAACACACTCAATAAAACCGATTCTGCTACTTTTCTGCTGCCAAGGGATCCCCTTTCCAGTATTTTTTTTTAAATTAACGGCTGTGTACATAGAACACGTCCTAGAGCCGCACCGCCAGCATTGCTTTGGCAATACCTAGAGATTAGTGCGGAGGATTTCCGGTAATGCAGACGAGCGGCGGAGGATTTCCGGTAATGCAGACGAGCGATCAAAATTGCTGGAATTAAGGTAGGTGTTCAACATTATGCATGATTGTTTGGTATTTAAACTTAAAAAAATCAATCTGAAGAATGAAATGTTCTAGCCAGTTGACCAAAGGTTATATTCCCAGAATGTGGGCATCGACGATCAATGCATGTTTGAGAAATCCTTTCTGCCGTATGCAATTTATGCGGGGAAAAATCTCATAACACATATAGATGCTATTTATTTTTAATATAGAGTTTGTTCATATCACATATCATAGCACACCTGCAGTGTAGGTTGTACGCCTGTACTGCCGTGCGTTTTTTGCGATAATTCTTCTTCGGTTTACCATAATTCGCATATGTACGTCATTCCCTTTAATATCTATGGCTGGCAAATTCACAAGATAACTGTAAAGGTCTGAATATTAAAAAAAATAGCATCTATATGTCTTATGCGATTTTTCCCCCTAATAAACTGCATGCGACAGAACGGAATTCTCAAACATTCGTATATCGTCGATGCCCACATTCTGGGAACAATTGGCTAGCACATGACATTTTTCGATTTTTTGAAAAAAAGGTTTACCAGAAATCCTCCGCCTTAAACTCTCGGTATTGCCAAAGCAATGCTGTCGGTGCGTGTAGAATACATGTAAATCGTTGTTCCATTGGTAAGGACTTCTGGCTCTCGCCAATCCATGTATTTTATGATTTTGTATGTTACATTTGTTTCACTTTGAATCAAAATATATTTTTTTAAACCGATTATAGAAAACTTAAAATCAGTTCTACTATATGGGTGTGAAATATGGTAATTCGGGAACTTGAATAAATATTATTGAACAGGGGCGTAGCCAGGCATACTCCTGTACGCCCGGGCGTACTCTAGAAAAGGCACTATTTTTAAAAGCACACTTAATGAATGGAGGCGAAAACCTCCAAAATCTCGCTCAAATGAAGCCACAAACCTCCGAAATTGCACTCAATTTTTTCCTGGGTGATGCCCAGGACCCCCACCTAAAGGAGGGGATAGATAACCCCGCCCGCACCCTCCCATAGGGCGTATTCTCCATGGCTACGCCCCTGTTAAATGAAGAGTACAACTGAAGTTTTGTAAAATAATTCTACAATTCAAACGATCTACACCATCTTACATGCTTAATGTTAAACTGGGAATCAAACCGACAGCTGTATAGATATTTAATCTAGAGTAATTTCATTTTGGACAAAACTTAATGACTCTTCTCAAAACAAATTATATATATATATATATGGATACCTTTAATTTTAAATCATGGTCTAATATTCATTGTGTCCGCCAGGTTCGCTGCGCTTCCCTATCGTCAGTTGTGACGTAGCCGGTGTATGTATAGAATGTCTAATATTTTCATTTTTCATATAGAGATTGAGGATAAAGTCCGAGTATACCCCTTTACTACTGAATACCTCGACCTACCGGAAGTTGACCGGATGTGAAAGTTATGAATTCCCATATCTTCTACGGGTTGTAACAGCATTTAGAACTTCAAAATTCAACCAACAACGCATACAACAACTCTACCATACGACGATGCAGCCAGCCAGACACACCCGATGGGGATGGGGAACAGGGCCTCTTCACACTACTCCAATACTACTTGTCGGTGGAACGGGAAGTCGTCTTCGATCCTACTTGCAAAGCAATCAAATTAATAGATTAGCCCAATACTAGAAAACGGGCGACCTGTAGAAACGGTCGCTGCGTATCCCATATTACGCTAAACAAACAAGCCCACTAAGTGTAAATACGCGCGACCTGTAAAAACGGTCGTGACCACTAGCGGATCCAGGGGGGGCGCACCCTAAAATTTCCGGATCATACATGTATGTCCATGTTACTGTAGATAAAATATCAAACAATTTCGTTGCACGCCCTCAGTATAAAAAAATTTCTCGCTCGCTCAACGCATAATGGCTAATGTGTGGTTTAATTAACACATTGTTAAATCCTTTAATTTGGAAACGGACTTTTTTATTCATACATGTATGTCCATATTACTGTAGATAAAATATCAAACAATTTCGATGCATGCCCTCAGTATAAAATATGTTCTCGCTCGCTCGACGCATAATGATTAATGAGTGGTTTAATTAACACATTGTTAAATCCTTTTATTTGAAAACGGACTTTTTTATTCATACATGTATGTCCATGTTACTGTAGATAAAATATCAAACAATTCCGTTGCACGCCCTCAGTGTAAAAAAGTTTCTCGCTCGCTTCGCTCGCTCGACGCATAATGGCTAATGAGTGGTTTAATTAACACATTGTTAAATCCTTTTATTTGGAAACGGACTTTTTTATTCATACATGTATGTCCATGTTACTGTAGATAAAATATCTAACAATTTCGATGCACGCCCTCAGTATAAAAGATTTTCTCGCTCGCTTCGCTCGCTCGACGCATAATGGCTAATGAGTGGTTTAATTAACACATTGTTAAATTCTTTTATTTGAAAACGGACTTTTTTACCCTATCAACGCACTACCGCAACCGTTTTATGAGGCTATAGACGGACCCGAAAATTGACCAAAATCTTACGCCCCCCCCCCTAAGCTGAAATCCTGGATCCGCCCCTGGTGACGTATCCCACCCCCAAAAACCCCGGCCCAATAAGGATAAATATGGGCGACCCATGTCAAAAGGTCGCATCATATCCTGCAACGTCCTGAAATAGGTGCCCATAATTATAAATACTAGCGACCTAACAAAAGTTCGCACGGTATCCCTCATCTCCTTCTATCTCAGTCAAAAAGAACCCCGGCCCATTAAGTATAAGTATGGGCGACCCATGTCAAAAGGTCGCATCATACCCCGCATCGCCCTGAAATAGGTGCCCATAATTATAAATACTAGCGATCTAACAAAAGGTCGCACGGTATCCCGCATCTCCTTCTAATATTATTATGTGCAAGTAATACCAGCCCGTTAAAAACACCTTTACAGCCAGCTATAGAAAACCAGTAACGAGAAATTAGGTTGAATTAACCGACAGTGCTGGTTTTCTTCTTTGATAATATATTCAGAAACTTTGGAGGACTCTGTGGCGGAGTCAACAAAATTAAACAAAAATTCAAAATTATACCCTTTTACAGTCCACACATTATGCCTGGGCGTACCGGGATTCTCTGGTGTCCATATAGGCGGAGGGACTATAATCCTTCGAATAACATACACACACACACACATAGAATTTAGAACGAGACACCGCTTGCTCCCTATTGAAGTTGGGAGGTGGTCAGCATTCCTGTAAATTAAATGTTATGTACACTATGTAATATAAATAATAATTATAATTGGAGACGAATATCACTATTTATTTTATGCTTAGCCACAGACCTAATTTATTAATATGTCTGTGGCTTAGCAGTGAAATAGTGCATTTTAGAAATGAAATAAAAGTGGTATTTCATACGTGTGAAATACAGTTTTATTTTTTCACTGCGATTTTTTTTTTTAAAAACTAAGAAAGTTATTTCCAATCTAGATTATTAAAATTGGTTAAGTAGTTTAGAAGTTTTGGGGAATTAAAAACAGCAATTTCATCATACTAAGCCAATGACGTCGTCGATTTTTTCTTCTGCAGTGCACGTTGATTAGAAAGCATAAAATATAAAGGAAATTTGTTGTTTTGTCGTGAATAATAGATTTTATTTCATCTCGACGTGATCAAACTTCAGTATTTTCACTCATGCTTAGCATTGGTGAACATATAAAGTTTTCACACTTCTCGATGAAATAAAAACAACCTATATCCTCTACATCATACAATGTGGTCATTTAAATAATCATAGAATAATGTATGTCAGAATTGAATTGAATGTTGTTTAACGGCTCATCAACACAGTATAGGTTATTTAGAGCCGCCCCAGAGAGAGGGGAAGGATACATAGGAATCCGGGAACCTGCCCTACTCTTATTATCGAATAGATTCCTATGGTTCTTTAACGTGCTCGGAGGATAGACCGATACACGGGACCGCCCGGTTTACGTCCCCATCCGACGGACGAGGCTAAGGTAAAGTGTCTTGCCTAAGAACACACCGACGGAACTCAGTGGCACAACGGAGGATTGAACCCGGGGCCTCCGGTTACAAATCCGCCGCGCTACCGACTGCGCCACGCCAATATAAGTATAAAACCATAATGTAATACAATTCGAAAGTCTGATGAGTAAGCAGTCAAAACCAACACACAATACAAAATATTCACTGACCTCATATGAAAAAAAGAAATCCATATTATATTAGATGTTCTCAAATCATAAAGCTGAGAATTGACGTCTTTTTAAAATGTTTTCAAATAGTATGCCGCAGTTAAATTTATTTACCTTTTATATTGTAACATGTTTAAAAGCATCGGAGGTGCCTAATATTTTTTTTTTTTTTTTTTTTTTTGTTTCTGTTGGTGTTTTTTTTTAATAGCGTTCATTATAATATGTTATGGCAAATTTGTAATTGTAAAACTATCATGATAAAATGTGTACTAGTTTTTGTTTAAATTATGATGCACCTGCATGTCTTTAATAAGTTGACAATCTGTATACATTTATACGCACACACTCGTAATTCTTTGCACTCATTACGTGGTCCCGTCTTAACTTCATTAAGCGATGGGAATATCAACAGGGTTTTATATCGGATATTTCGACAATAAACATGATAAAACACGTTAAAAAACATTTTTACTGAACAAATGCGATAACCTTTTAAAATTACCTATTATGTGTTTTAATTTTACAATATGCAAACCTTTTAAGCCGAAATTAATGTTGGATTTCATACGCCAGCCAACCCCGTTTTCGCTTCTTGGAAAAGGGGTTGGATGGGGTATGAAAGTTAATACTCAGACCACGTAATGGTGAATATCTTACTGTTTCCATACATATACTGAAGTTAATACCAGATACGTTTCGTTGTCATCTGCAAAATTCCTCAACTTCTTCCTTGTTTGTATATATATACTCCTCAAAATAATTTAAGGACCACAACACATAACAGTAATAATCACTCAAAGAAACGAACCCGCCAAATAACCGCAATAGTACATTATAAAACTGTTTATCAAAACTCTATCCATGTGTATAATATATATTTGCCGATAGAAAGTATAGGTCTATTCACTTATTCTTAAACTTGATACCCGTAATTGAATATACTTAACATCTTAATTCAACGCTCCAGTTTTGGTGTATGGCCTGGGTGGTTAAAGCCGTTTTTATTGTGTCTACAGAGTTTGGATTCCCAAAATATATGTATTTATCATATATGTGTAAATGTGCCTTTAATGTTCAATGTGTTAAACCGGTTTGGCCACCTGGCGGTATGATTTAAATACGGGTAACTCAGGGGTATATATAAGAAAACTATGATTTTTCTTCATCGCACTTCTCCTGTTCTTCACAGCGTGCACGTCGCGGAGAGGGCACCTATACAACATTACTGGTGGTGTGAAGCACTATATTCGCGTATAGTGACCAACACACTGGTGCTTCTGAACTGGTTTGTCTCGGTTCAGGAGCCTGAGTGTCACTTGACTGATAGTGAAGAAGTCCCCTGCGCCCCATCAAGGCACACATCATCAGATGGGAGTAGAGAACTTGGAAGTTGTCAGACAGAAGTCCGCGGGCCTGAGCTGAGATCAACCAACACAGAGTAGAAGTAGCAGCAGAAGTATATAGTTAGTGATAATTAGGGATCGACGCCGAGGCCTACATTCGACCGTAGTCTGACAACAGAAGAGGGATTCATGACAAATACAACCATCTGATAATGCATGCAGCGCAGGGGCCATCTGTGATGGGTGTGGCCCCAAACACAAGGACCCCCGACCAGTAGCGGCTGTAGGACATCACACTAGCGGATGTAGATCAACCACCTTAGCGGATGCAGGCCACCTCGACCACCAGGCCACCACTTCACCGCCACAGCGACAACTACACAGAGCAGCAGCGACACAACACTACACATCTACAAGAGAAACGACTACACTACACAGCAGCACCAGATCCACCAACACATTCAGCTAGAACAGTCCAGACTCTATTGTGCCCGTCGCGGCAGGGAAACTTGTCGTGTTTGTTGGTGGAGGGACTATAAACCTCAGAACCACACACACACACACACACACACACACTTTTCTTCATCGAGGCATGTCAGACCAGACAAGATAGATCGACACGGTATCGTTGATCGTTTTTCGCTACAAATTCGGGACAACCGGAGCTGACGTTCACCTTCGAGAATAAAGAAAAAGATTCCCGGGGGAATCGCGTAAAGTTTGTCAGAAATTATCTTGATCGTCAAATAAATCTGTTTAGAAAAGACATTGATAACAAAGCTGAAAAAGTCAAAGAAAATAGCAAGCTTAAATTTAAGTCGGAGAGCCATAAAGTTCAATACGAATTGAATTTAGACATTTTAGAAAGTCTGGAAAGTGCAGTTGATGGTATAAACAATGTGTCAATAAGAGATACCATTAGAGGGTTGATTGTTTATAAAATAAATACCTGGAGTGATATTATATTTTCAAGAAGGCATATTGTTTGTGACAAGCCCTGGTGAAAACATTTTATAAATGCATACAAAATATTTAAAATTATGGTTGAGTTACTTTTGAATATTGTTTTGTGAAAAAGTCAGTTTCTAAATGGTAGTAGAAGGTAAATATTATATAGTTTTTGTTTTTATTAGAGTCAATTAGGGACACACTCCTAAGTTTATAATTCCAATTATTGATAGGTAATAGATAATTGCCTAGAGAGATTACCTCTTCATTTTTATCTCACTACAGTTTATTGCTCTCCATACCACATGCCACTCCCACTGTGCCGAATGTGCTTAATGGCCTACCGTACGGTTATTGAAGATTTTGAGATCCGGTCTTTAAAAGAAGAAACTGATAGAAATTGCAGTTAATATACCGAAGCATTGTGGTGTAGTGGTTATAGCGTCTGCCTTGCATTCGGAAGGTCGTGGGTTCGAGTCTCATGACCGCGTCATACCAAAGACTTTAAAAATGGAGTAGTCACTTGTGATCCTTGCCTGACGAGCAAATAATGGGTAGTGCTACGACTGATTGACCAGTGTCAGAATAATGTGACTGGGTGGGTGGGGGTATCATGTCTACTACGGCATGATATTCCAGTGTGGCAGCACTATAAAGAAACCATTGAGTTCGCTGCTTCACATCACACAACAACACACAGATAAAAGTCCAGACATTGTGCCTATAATCGTCGGGTAGGACGCCTGTCGTAGGTGGAGGGACTATAAACCTTAGAAATACACACACACACACACACACACACACACACTTGCAGATAATTCCCCCAGGGGCTGGAGTACTGTGAAAGAGTACGAGAGCCTAGTTTTAGGAAGTGATAGCGAAGACGTGTAAATGCTAAAACAAGCCGAAAGTCGAGCAGTTAAAAACTTCCCATTCAAAGCCAGTAACAAGCTGCTCATTAATTCTACACTAAATAGGCAAATTAGTGAATACTGCTGTCCCTAGCGTATATTTGCCTACACAACTGGTGAAAAATACATTTTGCCTCTTAATTTACTTTAAACCACCTCACAGTGTGCGAAAAATACATAAAAGTGACCATCTTTATCATACCCGTGCACGTATTATATCCCCCTAAAGTCACAAAACGACCAATTTTTCAATGTCCCAAGTGTTGGTGCATATGTCGTTATTGCTTGAAAACTATTTGTTCTCTGTCTTGGACAGAAACAGTTTATTTTTATAAGCCTGGATTTCACTTGACGGAGTTGAAAGATGTCTTTTCCAGAAATAATGTAGTTTTTAGTAGCTGTTCTTGCTGAAACTTCGTCTCCAGAACATTTAACAGATACGTTACCAAATTTCTGAGTAGTCAACGACTCTGTATTTTTTTTTAGTCTTTGCGGTATATATATTTCACCAATATTTGTTAATTTGTTGATGTTGTAATGTGAACAGATACGTTAACACCTAAAAATCTCGTAATCATTCAATGGCAGTATGTATTGAAAGCATACGTTTTCTTGAAATGCGGCAAAAATATCGGAACAGAGCAGTTTTTTTATTTTTTGGCAAACAGATACGTTACTAACAGATACGTTACCGACAATTATACAAATATCCTTACTGTAGTATCCTTAATTAAAACGTTACATCACCAGACGATTTCAAATGGACTACTTTGCGTTATAATGATATCGCTGTTATTTTTTACGTATTTTTTTTATGAAAACTTTGGATTTTACATCAAAGTAAATCCGGATTTTGAGGTAAGTATCTGACAATATTTATTTGAACAAAATACTGAAGAACCAAACAATTAAGTTACCTAAATATATCGTAAAAATGCATATGCTTTAATTTGTATAGATCTTGAACAGGATATATAATAAAAATAAAGAGCAACGTCTAACACATGCTTGGTAACGTATCTGTTCAATATGGTAACGTATCTGTTCAATATGGTAACGTATCTGTGCAATATGGTAACGTATATGTTCAATATGGTAACGTATCTGTTCAATATGGTAACGTATCTGTGCAATATGGTAACGCATCTGTGCAATATGGTAACATATCTGTGCAATATGGTAACGTATCTGTGCAATATGGTAACGTATCTGTGCAATATGGTAACATATCTGTGCAATTTGGTAACGTATCTGTGCAATATGGTAACGTATCTGTTTTAGAAAAGATAATGCAGTTTGACATGAAATACAAATTAATCTGCTTCTTTCATTTTTGAAAGAAGTTTAATTAAGTTTAAATAATGTCATTAAACACTTTTGATCGGACAAACGTTTTTTCTAGCTACCTATATTTCCTGTAACTTATTAGATCTAAATTACTTTTCATAAAACATATAGATTTAACTATTTTTTACAAGAAATTAAAACATCAAAATAAAATAGATACCTAACAACATTTTCAGAAAATTGGCAAAATCCAAAGCTGAAATGTCAATATCGTGAAAGAAAGAAAAACAAGACCAAATCAATAAGGAGAAAAACAAATTAAGCAAGATTTAATATGGCAAACAGAAGCTTTTCTAACGGAGAACTTGAGTACAATACCTTTGTGTTATTACTTACTGATCCTTTGGAATTATCAAGCCCATTCTTAGAATACTACTAAGTTGATGCTGGGAATTGGTGTGTGTGTGGTGGGGGAGGGGGTAGTGGGGGGGGGGAGTGGGGAGTGGGGGGGGAGTTAAATGTGTTGCATGTATCGAGCATTACCTCTCAGGAACAGACTTAGCTGCAACTTTCCTCTCTTGTTTGTGTTTGTTGCTTCCGAAGGAACCCATTTTCAATATTTATTACCACCAACAACAAACGGTCATTCTTGCAATTTCGCAGTACAACAGAAACTGCTACATATGTTTGAACAATTATACTGAGGGCGTGCATCGAAATTGTTTGATATTTTATCTACAGTAACATGGACATACATGTATGAATAAAACAAGTCCGTTTTTCAAATAAAAGGATTTAACAATGTGTTAATTAAACCACTCATTAGTCATTATGATTAGAGCGAGCGAAGCGAGCGAGAATTTTTTTTATACTGAGGGCGTGCATCGAAATTGTTTGATGTTTTATCTACAGTAACATGGACATTCATGTATGATCCGGAATTTTTAGAGGGGGGGGGGGGGGGGGGGCGCGCGCCCCCTGGATCCGCTAGTGCTTTGCAGACTACAATTCGGCATTAACTTTTTCGAATGGGCCACGGGATAACTCTTTGTGATGATCATCCTGTGGGGGTACACTTGTTAGTATCCATTTGTTTTAAATAATGTATGTTATCTATCTGGGATATTGTTATTTGTGGGAAAATAATGCTCCATCGGCTGTACGGAGATCAAAAAATGTGTTTTGCTTACTGGTTGTAGATGTGAAATGATAAGAAAACAAGAAAAGTAGATCCGTAAAAACAGATACGTTACCATATCTGATAATGAAACTGTGTTTGTTTTATAAATCAAAGTTATTTTTAAAGAAATACTATTGATTAGTTAAATATTTTTTGAAAGTTTCAATATGTTACCTTTTCGTGTTCATATTATTGAATATTTGTGATGCTTGCATATCATTTAAACAGATACGTTACTATTTATTGGGATTGCACAGCAGTTAGACATCTTAAAGGTACATACACGTTTTATTATTCTGCTTAATTCGTCAGCATTACAGAATTACATGTGTTACTACATGGTATATTATTGCTTCAATTACTATCTATGAAAACGAAAGAGAAAGGGCCTGTAAACGTGCAGTGGGCTATTTAACAGCAATTACTATGCTGATTTAAACTGAAAATATTTTATCAAACATTTAAAGTCGGGTAAGTTTTATGATACTCTAATGCCGAAACATTGTTAGAATTTTTAATTGCATGACTATTCAGGCAAATTCACATTCATTTTATCATACTGTTCCTAAAAGATAAACTTTTTGAAGTAACGTATCTGTTCTTGAGAAAATTTGAAGTCTATATTGACTTTATTTCATAGTACATACCAACTCTAATCCTACAAGCTAAGACATTCTAGTATGTTACCAATGCTATTCATGGAGTGACCTTCAAAACAAAATGGTTTATAATGACTCTGTGATAAGTTTATTTGTTTACATATCCAACTTTCTGATCTGCTTGTTTAGTGAGAATTAATGCAATATGCTTCTAATTTTGCAAATTCTTATGCCCCACCTCCGTTTTCTCCTCGAGGATACTCCGGAACTAGACCGGCGCCTACAAGCACAGCACCTACTCCGTACCAGAGAGACTACTCATCCCAGCTTTTTCGTGGCGGACGCCAAAGCAACCCAACGAGACATGTGCTTCGGTTGTGGTAGAATAGGTCATTACAGAAGGACTGCACGATCAATACAGTAGCAGACGACATCCCTACAAGCTTGAGAGCGCTGCAGACGACAAAAATGGAGGACAGTGACATAAATGATAAACCTTTGTACAATTTTAGTACTTCTGATATCGAACACTCAGAATTCTTCGAGCAAAAAGATTTAGATTTTAGTAAATGTACATGTAAAAATGACAACGATTTAATAAAAAGTTAGATTAAAAAAATAATGTAACCTGCTTGGGAAATTATAGGTGCGAACAGTCTCGTACTATATACTATTAAAAAGGGATATAAGATACCTTTTATAGAGACACCGCCAAACACTTTTTCAAAAAAAAAAAATAGATCTGCTTGCGAAAATGTTGAATTTGTACTAGAATCTGTCTCTAAGCTTTTAAACAACAAATGATAGTGGAAACTCCTTGCATACCCAATATAGTGAACCATTTAAGCGTATCCATTAATAGGGAAGGCAAACAGCGATTGATACTAGATTTAAGAGTTGTAAACAAATTTATTTGGAAAGAAAAGTTTCGTTTTGAAGACTGGAAAACAGGTTTAGAGTTTTTTGAAAAAAAGGCAATTATTGCTTCAAATTCCATCTTTCAAAAGGGTATCACCATATCGATATCAAACGTCGCTGGTTTTTTTCTGGAAGGGAAAGTACTACTGCTTTACTGTGCTACCGTTCGGCATGGTCAAATACTGGAGGGGTCGTAGTATTAAAATAGTTATGTTCCTTGACTATGGTTGGAGTACAAACAAAACTCTCAGTGTGTCATACAGTGATTCGGTTTTTGTTCAAGACAGTCTTTTCTTGGCAGGCTTCGTAATCAATAAGGAAAAATCTATTTGGTATCATGTTCAATTTATGGAGTGGATCGGTTTACTTTGGGATAGTGAGAATGTCAGTCTGTCTATACCTGATAGGAGGGTTCTTGATCTTAAAAATACATTAATTCAAGTTTTGTCATAGAAACGTGCAATTCGCGTGATGGCCCGTTACGTATAAAAAAAGATAGGCTTTGTGTAACAGAATTAGAATTCTGGTTAAAGAATAACGATTCAATCAATAGTAGAAAGTTGGGTCCTTATGAAAGACGCGAAACCATAATTTTTTCTGACGCAAGCGATTTTATATTGTGAAGTCAGATTACGACAAAATAAAAAGTTCTATATACAGAGAAATAAAAGCTGTACTTCTAGCCTTAAACGCTTACGGAGAAAAATTGTCAAATAAAGCTGTCAAATGGTTTTCTGATTCACAGTGCTGTGTACATATTTTTCAATCTGGTAGCACACGACAAGAAATACAGTCAATGGCTTTTGATGTGTTCAGTTTATGTCTGAAACGTAATATAGATCTAGAGATTCAGTGGATTCCCAGGGAAAATAACGCGATTGCAGATGTTATAAGCAAGCTGTCGGATACAGATGATTGGCAGGTCACTGAAGAATTGTTTAACTTCATTGACAGTGTATGGGGTCCTCACATAGTTGATAGGTTTGCAACTTTTTTGAATACAAAGTTACTAAGGTTCAACTCTAAGTTTTACGATGTTCAGACAGAAGCTGTTGATGCTTTTACCCAAAACTGGCATGGAGTTTTAAACTGGATTGTACCACCAATAAAGCAATTACCCATGCACTGGTACGTTAATCGTCCCGAAATGGCAAAACATGGCCTTTTGGTATATATTATTCAAATCAGACGGACATAAACCTGATTTTGTATTAGCTATATTAGAATTCAGTGCAGGACAAAATATCTTAATCAATAATTACAAAAGGCTCTAGTGTTTTTGGTACGGACAAAGATATACGTCTGTGAGGAAGGGAGTTAACCGATACGTGATTAATGGGATTTACCTGCTATCCTCCCTTAATGTTTAAAAGGATAAAGTTTGTAATGTTTATAGGCTGTGAGCTAGTAGGAGAAACCCTCCCCCCCCAGGGGGAATTTTGTAGGGTATGATTTTCTGAAAGAACATACAGTCAGTTTCAAAATGAGACATGTGTGCCATCTGAGCGTTGGGGCTTTAGTGAGTTTTGGGGAAAACGTTGCGTTTTTAGACAAAAATCGCTGAAATCTGGAATTATTTTTTAGAAAAGAATGGAATATGTTAGAACCAATTTGAATTGATGGAATCTTTCTCGGAACGCATCTCTACGTGTCCCACCATATAATTTGTGGATCTGATGCTTAAATATTGAGATTTTGGGTAAAAATGTTAAAAATTGAATAAAATCGCTGATTTCTGTAATACATTGGGGATATTTAACTAAAAATAGAAAAATATCTAATACAATAGAAAAAAGAAATATTGTAACCTTTTTGGGCAGGGTAAGGTCCAGTGATTCAGTAGAAAAAAGTCTCAAACCGCATGATGTTTGGAAATGCCTTAATTTTGGGGCGAAAAATGTGTATTTTTGTCAAAAATCGCCGGAATCTGGAATTATTTTTTGAAATTAGTTTGAACATAAACTTATCAAACTGAAGCAGTAGAATGTTGCACAGCATACATATTCAAGTTTTTCCTGACACATTATATAACATATGTACTCAAATATTGGCATTTTAGGGCAAAATGTTGGAAAAAATGACAAAAATCACTGATTTCTGTAATCCATTGGGTTATTGGGTTAAAATATAGAAACAAATTTAATACAATTGAATAAGGACACATTGTAACATTTTTGGATAGACAAAGGTCCAATAATTAAGTAAAAAAAATTCCCGAACCGTATGATGCTTGAAAATGCCTTAATTTTTAGGCGAAAAATGTGTATTTTTGTCAAAATCGACGGAATCTGGAATTATTTTTGAAAATAGTTTTAACATAAACTTATCAAATTGAAGTTATATAATGTTGCACAGCATACATATTCAAGTGTTTTCTTGCATCATATATAACATATCTGCTGAAATATGTTGGAAAAAAGGACCAAAATCACTATTTCTGCAATCCATTGCGGGTATGGGGTTAAAATCTAGAAAAATATATAATACTGGTACAATAGAAAATAGACTGTAAGCTAGTAGGAGTAACCCTCACCCCAAGGGGAATTTAGTACACCCTATTTTTCTGAAAGCCCATTATGTGTAGAGCATTTTGGAACATGTACGTGTACCAACTTGCGACTTGGACTTTATCACGTTACCGGTATTTCGAACATGATACATAGAGCTATATACAGTATACGTTATAAATAGAGAAATAGTGTTGAGCGATTCTCTGCGTACGGCCACTGGGCCGACTCACAGATTTTGCGACACAACGGGACCGGTGGCCAGCTGTTGGCAAAGGTCCACAGTACATGTGGCACTCGGTCGCTAGTCCATATTAAGAGAAAGGCTACCCGAGTTCGAGTCTCGAACATGGCACATAGAGCTATATACAGTTATATAGAAGGATATAGTGTTGAACAACCTTCGGCCGATGGCCGCTGGGCCGACACAGATTGGGTGACACAACGGGGACTAGTGGGCAGCCGTCGGCAAAGGTCCCGGCAACGCGTGGCATTCAATCGCTAGGCTGTATCAGTGGGGATGCTACCCGAGTTCGGGTCTCGAACCTCGTAACTTACCTAGAGCTTTATACAGTATAGTTATGTATGTATAGAGGGAAATAGCGTTGAGTGACCATCGGCTGATGGCCGCTGGACCGATCCACATATTTTATGACACAACGGGACTGGTGGCCAGCCGTAGGCAAAGGTCCCCGCTATGCTTGGTACATGGTGTTTAGGCCTTATCAGGGTGAGGGCTACCCGAGTTCGAGTCTCGAACATGGCACATAGAGCTATATACAGTTATATAGAAGGACATGGCGTTGAACAACCTTCGGCCGACGGCCGCTGGGCCGACACAGATTGGGTGACACAACGCAACGGGACTAGTAGGCAGCCGTTGGCAAAGGTCCCGGCAACGCGTGGCATTCAATCGCTAGGCTGTATGAGTGGGGAGGCTACCCGAGTTCGGGTCTCGAACCTCGTAACTCACCTAGAGCTTTATACAATATAGTTATATATGTATAGAGAGAAATAGCGTTGAGCGACCATCGGCCGATGGCCGCTGGACCGATCCACATATTTTGTGACACAACGGGACCGGTGGCCAGCCGTCGGCAAAGGTCCCCGCTATGCATGGTACATGGTCCCTAGACCTTATCAAGGTGTGGGCTACCCGAGTTCGAGTCTTGAACATGTAACATAGAGTTATATACAGTTAAATAGACGGAATAGCGTTTAACGACCTTCGGCCGATAGCCGCCGCTCGGCCGACCCACATATTTTGTGACAAAACGGGACCAGAGGCCAGCCGTCGGCAACATTCCTCGCTACGCGTGGCACTCGGTCCCTAGGTCGTATCAGGGGGAAGGCTGCCTGAGTTCGGGTCTCAAACATGCCACATAGAGCTATATAGTACATAGCTTTGAACGACCCGCAGCCGACGGCCGCTGGGCCTACCCACAGGTATTGTGACCCAACGGGAACGGTGGTCAGCCGTCGGCAACGGTCCTCGCTATGCGTGGCACTCAATCCCTAGGTCGTTTCAGTGGGATGGCTTCCCGAGTTCGGGTCTCGAACATGGCACCTAGAGCTATATACAGTATAGTTATATAGAGAGAAATAGCCTTGAGCGACCCAGTGCCGACGGCCGCTGGGCCGACCCACAGGTTTTGTGACTCAACGGCGTGGCACTCGGTCGCTAGACCGTATAAGGGGAGGGCTACCTGAGTTCGGGAGAAGGGGGGTGTCTACAGCCAGCTCAACAACTAGTAAATGATGCGTTGTATTGTTCGGGAGGTTCTGTCATGCCATTTTTTAACAAATTCTCATAAGGTATCAGCTAGAGCAGGCTTGTTTGAGCAAATAAAATGTCAGCCTGCCCTGCACTCCTTGGAAACATATGATGGATCAATGGCAATATCGCCAGGTGAGAATAGGAATGTTCCATAGAAGAAAGACGGCACTTTATTCTCTCATCTGGCGATATGTCGTTGTAACATGTATGTTGAAATTACTTTTTAAAGAAAACAATCCAGATTTCGTTTATGTTTATTAAAAACACATTTTCCTCAACAAAATAAAGCAGCATTTACCATCTTCTGAGGGGTTTTCTGGTATACTTATTGCACATTGGACTGCAAAAATGTTACAATATTTTTTTTTTCCGTTATTTCTATGCACTTTTGTTTCCCAATACCTCAATGCATTACAGAAATCGGCGATTTTAGTCATTTTTTTCAACATTTTGCCCTAAAATATAAATACTTGAGCATATATATTATATCTGATACAATAAATGACTTGGATATGTATAGTGTGCAACATTTTATTGCTTCAATTTGATAAGTTTATGTTCAAACTATTTTCAAAAGATAATTCCAGATTCCGTTGATTTTTTACGGAAATACACATTTTCGCCTGAAAATTAAGGCAATATTTTAAACATCATATGGTTCATGACTTTTTTCTACTTAATTATTGGACCTCTGTCTATCCAAAATGTTACAATATGTCTTTATTCTATTGTATTAAATATTTTTTTCTAAATTTTAACCCATACCCAAAATGGATTACAGAAATCAGTGAGTTTTGTCATTTTTTCCAACATTTTGCCCTAAAATGCCAATATTTGAGCACATTTGTTATATATGATGCCAGGAAAAACTTGAATATATGTGCTGTACAACATTTTATTGCTTCAATTTGATCAGTTTATGTTGAAACTAATTTTAAAAAAGAATTCCAGATTCCGGCGATTTTTGACAAAAATACACATTTTTCGCCCCAAAATTAAGGCATTTCCAAACATCATGTGATTTGGAACTTTTTTCTTTTTAATCACTGGACCTTGCCCTGCCCAAAAAGGTTACAATATTTTTTTTTCTATTGTATTAGATATATTTCTAATTTTTAATTAAATACCCCAATGTATTACAGAAATCAGCGATTTTATTCAATTTTTTAACATTTTTACCCAAAACCTCAATATTTAAGTATCGGATCCATAAATTATATAGTGGGACATGTAGAGATGCGTTCCGAGAAAGATTCCATCCATTCAAATTGGTTCTAACATATTTCATTCTTTTTCTAAAAAATAATTCCAGATTTTGGCGATTTTCGTCTAAAAACGCAGCGTTTTCCCCCAAAACTCACTAAAGCCCCAACGCTCAGATGGCACACATGTCTCATTTTGAAGCTTAATGTATGTTCTTTCAGAAAATCATACCCTACAAATTTCCCCTTGGGGGGGGGGGGGGGGGGGGGGGGGGGGGAGGGGGGTCTACAGCCAGCTCAAGAACTATACAATTGGGAGCAATTTTCTCACTCGTTATTTAAGTCATATTTCATAACTGATAAATATATATACTCAGTTGAAAAAGAAACTGGACACTTTGAACATTTGACTTTACACACTATCCTCTTTATCAAGCGACAGTCCCTTAATGATTCGGTCTAACATGATATTGGCAATGTAATGATAAAAACTTTGGTACCAAACATGGCATAATCATTTTGGAATTTGTCAATTTAATTCTAAAAAAAACTTTATACAATTAAATCTAAACAAAACTCATTGTCCACTTTCTTTTGCAACTGGTTTCAATCCTCTGTGGTGCCAATGAGTTTCGTCGGTGTGTACTTGGACTTTCCCTTAGCCTCGTCCGTCGGATGGGGACGTAAATCGGGCGGTCCCGTGTATCGGTCTATCCTCCAGGTACGTTAAAGAACCATAGGAATCTATTCGATAATATAAAGAGTAGGGCACAGTTCCCGGATTCCTATGTATCCTTCCCCTCTCTCTGGGGCGGCTCTAAATAACTATACTGTGTTGATGAGCCGTTAAACAACATTCAATTCAATTCAATTATTTTGCAACTTAGTATATATATATCAGTTGCGATTGGTATATGCTTCATAGATTACCGTCGGAAATAAGGTTTGTCGGCTAAAAATTACAATTTACAGTTGGGACTGGTCTGCGTTTCATAGATTACCGTCGGGACTGAGTTTGTTTTGTTTGTTTCAAATTACAAATTACAGTTGGGGACTGGTCTGTGTCTCATAGATTACAGTCGGGACTGAGTTTTGTCTGTTTTTTTACAGTTGAGACTGGTCTGCCTCATAGATTACAGTCGGGACAGAGTTTTGTCTGGTTTAAAAAATATGTAAATTACAGTTGGGACTGGTCTGCGTTTCATAGGTTACCGTCGGGACTGAGTTTGTGCCTCATAGATTACAGTCGGGACTGATTTTTTTTTCCGTTTATGAAACAGCAATAAATACCTTTGGTTCAAGGAAACCATACAAACAACGCACCCTTGCAAACAACCCAAGCAATAAACCGTGGTTCGGTCATAAATGCCGAAACGCGAGGATCAAGTACAAAACACAAAAAACTTTAAATGCATGTATTAATAAACACAAATATGATAGCCAGCAAACACTTAGAAATCTCCATTCAAAACGTCCTAAGAATATTGACGATGAATCCCAAAACAGTAAGCAAGACGCCGCAATTGAACGGCCTATATGTACTGAGCAAAAATAGAAACGTCCCAAACTTTACCCATAGATTTAGACACAATGAAATTATATTTTATGTAATCTTATATGCCAATATCTTTGTTAAAGGTCAGCACTGTCACGAAAACAATTTTCTTTGAATCAAACTTGTGGGCAAACTTATTCCCCTTGATTTGGTTTAAACAGCATTTCCGGGTCTTGTGGTTAAAACTTTGAGTTAACACAGTTTTGTTATATTGAAACAAACAGAGAATGACCTCATCACCACAAAAACAGAGAAAAGACGCTGATCTTTTCACTCATTTTTGCGCCATACAACTTTCAAGAACGAATATTTTCAGATTACCTCCCTTTACAATAAAAATGTAGTGATTTCGCAATTTGAATGTTTTAGCAGAACAGACACACTTTGGTTTTTGATGATTATTAATATTGATCAGAATGACTGACTGAGTGATAAGTATAAACTTAAATTGTATCTAGATTGGTGTACAAAGTGTAACAAAGTCAACCCTATACAAATCACAGCTTTAAAGAGGGACGTTTCTATTTTTGCTGAGTATATATCAATACATATACTCCAGAAAACGAAGAAGATAATGATCCATTCGAATTTAATGTTGCGGATGACGATGCCATTTTAAACTCGACTATCACGCCAAAAACTCAAAAGTCTCTGCTGATGACCAAATAATAAATGAATATATTAAGGTTACTCAAGAAGTCATGCTACCGATATATATATATAAAGCTCTTCAATATTATTCTTGATACAGGGTTTCTCCCAACAAGTTGGTTAGAAGGCATCATTAAACCCATTTTCAATAACAAAGGCGATCCCTTAAGATCTGAAAATTATCGCCCGATCACCATATTAAATTGTTTCGGCAAACTGTTTACATCTATACTAAACGAACGAATTGACAAGTTCCTAAATGAAAAAGGAAATTAATCAGGGTTTAAAGCCAAATATTCCACAACTGATCATATATTTGTATTACACAAATTGGTGGAGATGTTTCGTTCACAAAAGAAAAAGTTGTTCTGCTCCTTTATAGATTTCACACAAGCATTTCACTCCATATGGAGAATAGGCCTATGGCGCAAACTCCTAAGGAATGAAATTAAAGGCAAATTCTTCCGTATAATATATAACATGTATCAAAACATTTAATCATGTGCTTCCATAAATAACGATACCTCGAGTTTCTTTGTGAGTCAATGCGGAGTTCGTCAAGGTGAACATTTATCACCGATAATGTTTGCTATATTTTTAAATGACTTACAGGAGTATTTGCTTAACACTATTTGCTTAACACAGGCCTAGATGGAATTAGAGTCGAACCCCAAATAAATGTCTTTATAAAGATTATAATACTAATACTACTATATGCTGACGATACCATTATCCTAGGTGAGAACCCCGAAAGTTTCCAATTAAGACTGAATAAATTCCACTAGTATTGTCCATCATGGAAATTAAAAGTAAACTACAGCAAAACTAAAATAATTGTCTTTAGTGCCAGAAACATAAACCGTTTCTCATTTAACATAGGACCGGAAAAAAATCGAAATAACTTTATTTTTAAAAAAACTTTAATCGATCGATTTACACAATCATGGAGGGCAGACCTACAAAATTCGTCCAAAGGGCGTAATTATAACCTTTTCAAAGACGACCTTTCATTTGAACCATATCTAAAGTTACCGAGATTTCCTATCGAAACTGGTAGGTTTGCGAATATCCCGTACAACTTAAGGCGCTGTACTCTTTGTGACTCTGATTTCACTATCTTTAAAATGCCCTCATTTCGACCCTCTGCGTAAAAAATACATTCCACGGTATTTTTATCGTCATGCAAATGTTATAAAATATATGGAGCTACTAACGCATTCGTCAACCAAAATACAAATCAATCTACGTGTCTTAGTGTTTTTTGTTTCATATTTGTTATTTTCGTGTTTGTGTACTCCTGATGAAGGCGTTAGCCGAAAGCGCTTGAGTTTTTATAAACTGTAGCACTGTATAAATGTTTTTCCCCATCTATATATATATATATATATATATATATATATATATTTACATGCTTCCCATTTGAAGCTGCAATGTTATTCCACGCAACTGTTATCCCCCTAACGTTTCCCACCATATCAAGTGTGATCCTTTTTAATTCAAATTTAGTAATTGTATAATTTGTTGTATGCATAATAATTCTCTCATGTCGTAACTCATGTTGTCTGAAATTGTTCATAATAAAATATTGTTCTGTTCTGTTCTGTTAGTTATATTTGTGTTGCTCACTTGGTTTGACTATATGCGACATATAACTCTCCCATTACCCCGTACAGATTAGTTTGTCAGTTATTACCCGCGCGAGCGTAATTTTGATGTGGGCTTAGAGTTCAACTCCACATGGCGTTATATACTTTTATTTTTTGTAACACTATTGAATTCCGGTAAAAAAAATCTTGTTTCTATTTAGTAAATATTCAATAATGGTAGTTGCGTATCGTTTGTCAACGTACTTATTTTGTTTTTTGTGAGCTAACAGTTACGTCCAATGTACTTTTAAGCTGCTTCGGAAAACGTTTTACCTCCACTAATCATTGATTAAATTTATTTATCGAGGACAACGCCGTTTTGAAAGAAAATCAAGCAGGTTTTAGCAAACATTACTCATGTATAGACTATATCTTTGAAATGCAGTCTCTTTTCAGAAAGTTTGCGTTTTAACAAAAAGAAACTATATTATGCTTTTATAGACTTTTCCCGGGCCTTGGTAAGTGTGGCGTAATGAAATGCGTACGAACTGTGCACGTTTTGTCGCATATCTGTTTCAAAGAGAGTTCGTCGGATGGGGACGTAAACCGGGCGGTCCCGTGTATCGGTCTATCCTCCGAGCACGTTAAAGAACCATAGGAATCTAGTGGATAATAAGAGTATGGCAGGTTCCCGGATTCCTATGTATCCTTCCCCTCTCTCTGGGGCGGCTCTAAATAACCTATACTGTGTTGATGAGCCGTTAAACAACATTCAATTCAATTCATGTTGATCCTTTCACCAGATACTCGGGCAGATGTCAGCGAAGCCTTTAATAACTCCTCCCGATATCTGGATGATATTGAACGCTGACAACCTTTTGTTTTCTATTACGGTAAATAATATCTATCCTAAAGAACTTCAGCTTCAACTCAACAACGCTAACATTTCTGATACTGTCGCTTCTTTTCTTGATCTACATCTTTCTTAAAAATGGTGAACTAATTAGTAAAATCTAGGACATGAGGATTTAAATTTTGACAGTGTTAATTGACTCGTTGATCAATTCCATCAAAGAGGGCGGTGTCACACGAATTGTCGATACGAAAAATCACGATTAGAATGATATTTACAGAAGAAGAAGAAGAAGATACATATTTATTAAGTGTAACAAATCAGCATATGGCATACACAACGTTCAGTACAACATATTAAAATATATGAGATTTTGGGCGATATCGGCCTATGAGACAGTAATTTATACAAATCAATGCATGTATATTATATTAAAATACAGCTAAAACATAAACCATGTAAAACATGCATAACGAACAGTTAGCATAAGCTTAAGAAAATTTAATTTGTCTATTTTAATCGAGATGCAAGTTATATTAAGATTCTTTCTATTTTTAAAGAAATACCGATTGTTTGTTATTGTTGGTCTTTTAAAATCTACATAACACTCATTCTTAAGAAAAATCAAATAATATGGATTTTAAAAATAGTTTAAAATATAATAACTTAGAATTTGCAAACATTAAAATAAAATAGTAAGATTAATATGGTACTTCTCCTTCTGTTCATTTTACATAGCGTTGAAGATATCTTAAATTGAAGTTTTGTCATTTTTCATAAGAAAACCCAATTTTTCTAATGGCATAAAAGCTTAAAATGAATTGTTGATAAGCGAAGCAGCTTGGAAAAGTTCATACCGGATATCATCGTACAATGTACAATTTATTAAAAAATGAGTTTCGTCTTCCACTTCACTTAAATTACAATATTTGCAAATTCTTTCCTTTAAAGGAGTTTTTGGACGGGTGTACCTTCCAGTTCCTACAGCTAAAGATAAATTACAGCATCTGAATTTGGATAACGTTTTCCGTTGTCCCCTTGATAAGTTCATTTTAACAAGAATTCCGTTTGAAATGTAAACTTATATGTTCTATAAGTTCTTAACTTGTTTCCATTTTATTCTTACCATTACTATTTAATTTCTGCTCTCATTTACCATGCTCCTTATATATTAGTTTTTGTCTAACAATATTAATGCATACATCTTTACATGCAATATTGTATTTCTAGATCATTTATAAATGCTAACATGCTCTTTTCCCATTATTTCCTTATATTCAATGACCATTTATGAATGATGTTACATAATCTATTTTCTGGCATGCATTTTATTCTGCACCATAATCTTACAGTCTTTTGTTTAACAATGCATGATTCCATTCCCATATCACCTCGGATAGCTCTTATGATATTATATTCTGTACCTACCAAGGAGCTATCAATCTTTTGATTCAGAAAATAGAGTATACGCCTCGACTCCAGATCGTATTTTCGGCAAGGTTTCTAAACACAATGTTAGTCGAAACATCGCCGGTATTTCAACCGGTATTTCAATAGCATAAGCATTTATTACCACAACTTCGTACATTAAACTATCAAACATACGGATTTCACGCCGATCTAGTCGGTTTTTTCTTTTGCAGCAATCACCTATTTTCTCTCGAAATATCTCGGCACAAAAAAACACTCATAACAAGTGGTCAATGACCTTGAAGCTCTACTGATTGATTTTGATTTCAGGAAGTAGTCGCTACAGACTTGTTTTTTGAAAAATTATTTTTAGCCGTGGCGGCCATCTTGAATTTTTGCTAGGATCAATTAGACATCAAGAGCAACATTCCTGTGAAGTTTCATGAAAATCCGTCAAGTAGTTTCACAGGAATAGTCGCTACAAGTTTTCATTATATAACTCTATGTAAACAAAGATGGCCGCTGACAGCCATGTTTAACGTCGAATCAAAATAATGTTTGACTCTGATAACCATCATGTCATGCTGATCATTTTACAAAAAGTCCCATATCAATATCACTTATAGTTTTCAAGACGTAGTCGCTACAAACTTCTTTTTTAAAAAATCTAATTTTAGCTGTGGCGGCCATCTTGAATTTCTGGCCGATCTGAAATTTTGCTAGGATCAAATGAACATTAAGAGCAACATTCCTGTAAAGTTTCATGTAAAGTTTCATGAAAATCTGCCAAGTAGTTTCAAAGGATTAGTCGCTACAAGTTTTTACTATATAACTCTATGTAAACAAAGATGGCTGCTGGCAGCCATGTTTAACGTTGAATCAAAACAATTTTTGACAAGAACCAACATCATGTCATGCTGATCATTTTACAAAAAGTCCAATATCAATATCACTTATAGTTTTCAAGTAGTAGTCGCTACAAACTTGTATTTTGAAAATCTATTTTTAGCCATGGCAGCCATCTTGAATTTCCGGGCGACCTGAAATTTTGCTAGGATCAATTAGACATCAAGAGCAACATTCCTGTGAAGTTTCATGAAAATTCGTCAAATAGTTTCAGAGGAGTAGTCGCTACACGTTTTCATCATATAACTCTATGTAAACAAAGATGGCCACTGGCAGCCATGTTTAACGTCGAATCAAAATAATGTTTGACTCTTATAACCACCATGTCATGCTGATCATTTTACAAAAAGTCCCATATCAATATCACTTATAGTTTTCAAGACGTAGTCGCTACAAACTTCTTTTTTAAAAATCTATTTTTAGCCGTGGCGGCCATCTTGAATTTTTGCTAGGATCAATTAGACATCAAGAGCAACATTCCTGTGAAGTTTCATGAAAATCCGTCAAGTAGTTTCACAGGAATAGTCGCTACAAGTTTTCATTATATAACTCTATGTAAACAAAGATGGCCGCTGACAGCCATGTTTAACGTCGAATCAAAATAATGTTTGACTCTGATAACCATCATGTCATGCTGATCATTTTACAAAAAGTCCCATATCAATATCACTTATAGTTTTCAAGACGTAGTCGCTACAAACTTCTTTTTTAAAAAATCTAATTTTAGCTGTGGCGGCCATCTTGAATTTCTGGCCGATCTGAAATTTTGCTAGGATCAAATGAACATTAAGAGCAACATTCCTGTAAAGTTTCATGTAAAGTTTCATGAAAATCTGCCAAGTAGTTTCAAAGGATTAGTCGCTACAAGTTTTTACTATATAACTCTATGTAAACAAAGATGGCTGCTGGCAGCCATGTTTAACGTTGAATCAAAACAATTTTTGACAAGAACCAACATCATGTCATGCTGATCATTTTACAAAAAGTCCAATATCAATATCACTTATAGTTTTCAAGTAGTAGTCGCTACAAACTTGTATTTTGAAAATCTATTTTTAGCCATGGCAGCCATCTTGAATTTCCGGGCGACCTGAAATTTTGCTAGGATCAATTAGACATCAAGAGCAACATTCCTGTGAAGTTTCATGAAAATTCGTCAAATAGTTTCAGAGGAGTAGTCGCTACACGTTTTCATCATATAACTCTATGTAAACAAAGATGGCCACTGGCAGCCATGTTTAACGTCGAATCAAAATAATGTTTGACTCTTATAACCACCATGTCATGCTGATCATTTTACAAAAAGTCCCATATCAATATCACTTATAGTTTTCAAGACGTAGTCGCTACAAACTTCTTTTTTAAAAATCTATTTTTAGCCGTGGCGGCCATCTTGAATTTCCGGCCGACCTGAAATTTTGCTAGGATCAATTAGACATCAAGAGCAACATTCCTGTGAAGTTTCATGAAAATCCGTCAAGTAGTTTCAGAGGAGTAGTTGCTACAAGTTTTCATTATATAACTCTATGTAAACAAAGATGGCCGCTGGCAGCCATGTTTAACGTCGAATCAAACGATTTTCGACAAGGACCAACATCATGTCATGCTGATCATTTTAGAAAAAGTCCCATATCAATTTCACTTATAGTTTTCATGAAGAAGTCGCTACAAACTTGTTTTTTAAAAACCTATTTTTAGATCTGGCGGCCATCTTGGATTTCACATCAACATGAATTTTTGCTAGGATCAACTAGACTTCATGGGCAACATTTCTGTAAAGTTTCATGAAAATCCATTCAGCAGTTTCAGAGGAGAAGTCGCTACAAAAAAATAATTACAGACAGACGGACAGACGGACGACGGACGCCGCACCACGGCATAAGCTCTGCTGATCTCTGATCAGTAGAGCTAAAAAAACGAGACTTATAATCAGAATAGAAGCGGGAGGAGTTACGTTTCGATAACCAAATGGCTGCACAAATGATGAAAATAGGTATTCGTTACATATACTGACTAGATCGGCGTGGTATCCTTAAATTTGGTAAGTTTTATGCACACACAAAAGAAATAATTACCAATCGTAGAAGACATACATATCAGCATAGAAATTACCTAACGATGATTTTATTTATTACATGTATATACAGTGAAATAGTGGATATTATGATTAAAATAAAAGTAAACCTTATATTTTCATTATTTATATTTCACATGTGAAATACCGAAAATGACGTAATGCCGCTGTTGGCGTTTAGTTATTGATGTAATTGTTTCAAGGTTGTGGGTATTTAATAAAAGAATATGTGTTGGTCTGTCGTGAATATAAGCACGAGTGAAAATATTTCAATTTTCTCACTTAGCCATGTTTATATGTCATGCTTTTCACAAGATAATATTTAGAGACTTTGTAAATATCTAGTTGTTCTCGTACATTACCTTAAATACTTGTGTTTTTTTAATATTAACTCACTGTATATTTTTTTGGGTGCACCAGTTACATATGTGTTTGTTTGTATATAAAATGCATGGTGTTATGGGCCGTTGGCCAAAATCGCAAAATCGCAATAAAGAAATTGAAATGTAGGTTTCGTATTATATCATATATATACTTTACAAAACTTTGTTCAGCACAAATCCTAATTTAGAATACCATCTTGAATCAAAGGCTAGTTTGCCCATATATTCGTCTCTTGTATTATTAAAATGTATCTCCTCCATACATTCGAACGCAAAATGTTGATAGTCTAAATAAAACTTGTTGGCAAACATTTCTTTCCGTGTGGCTAATAAAGGCAGATCACCGGTTCCAAAAATGCAAATTCCCCTTACGATCTGACCATGACATGGCCACTTCGTATACCAGTTCTTAAAACGCGCAACGAATGGTTTTATATTGCTGTCTGTTGTTTCAGGCAGGCCTGAAATAAATACAAAACATATGTGACTGATCATTCCTTTGCGGATTGTAACTGTATATTCAGATAGCATATGCTATTTATCTTTACACAAGATATCGAAAAACCCGTGAAATACACTCAGTACATTTTAAAACGCAACACTTTGAATTTCTAGAGATGTTAAAGCTGTTAAAGTTGTGTTTTAACTGAAATAAGTAGAGCAAATCATATGCAATTGTTTATCGCCATATGTTAACCTTTGCGACGAAACGACTTTGTACTAACATAAAATGCAATCTTGATTTGAACAAACCGGAGACTTAAGGTTCCTCTCAACTGCCCAAAATGAAAAAAAAAGTAAATTTAGTTTTATATTTTGTAGATTTTGTTGGAGTTTGTGCATGTTTTGCATATTATTTTAAGCATCTTCGAACCAAGATTTTGAAAATAATAATGTTTGGCGCCCGAATTACGGTTACATTTTTACAAAATATTAATAATAATAAAAAAAATCGTGCAAAAACATTATTATTTTCAAAATCTTGGTTCGATGACGCTTAAAGTGATATGCAAAACATGCACAAACTCCAACAAAATCACGTATAAAACTAAATTTACTTTTTTTCATTTTGGACAGTTGAGAGAACCTTAAACTAATCGAAAATTAAAAATGTTGCGTTTTTAAATATACTGAGTATACACAATAGCCCCAATGAGCAATGCACATATTCTCTCGCATATGACGATGTGTAGGGTGCTTTGGCTGGCACTCGCCTTCTTGGTTGGGTTACCTTTGGAAGGTGAGAGTGAAAATAACATCCTGATGATGTAAACAATGAATACCCATTACACAGATAACAGTGTCGTGCCCTTTTATTATTGTGTTGCTCTGCATGGCTTCTGCCAAGTCATCGAGTACTTACTTTGTGGCTTATTTGCATTTTTTATATTCATACATGTATGCTCCTCCTTGTGTTATACTTGTATGGCCAATTAATGCTGCCTCGTCTGTTAGAGGTGTTATACTTGTATGGCCAATTAATGCTGCCTCGTCTGTTAGAGGATATAGCCTGTCGGGGATTTCTTCAGTCGGGGATTTCTTCAGTTACACTGTCCCACTGAGATGGCACTAGGGTAAGAGTGAGGGTTGACTTACACTAGAACCTGGTTTAAACCCCATTGACCGTTTCAAGGTAGTACCCATATTGTCATCCGTTTTGTTTACCATTGACCGTTTCAAGGTAGTACCCCTATTGTCATCCATTTGTTTACCATTGACCGTTTCAAGGTAGTACCCATATTGTCATCCGTTTTGTTTAGCATTGAGCGTTTCAAGGTAGTACCCATATTGTCATCCGTTTTGTTTAGCATTGACCGTTTCAAGGTAGTACCCATATTGTCATCCGTTTTGTTTACCATTGATCGTTTCAAGGTAGTACCCATATTGTCATCCGTTTTGTTTAGCATTGACCGTTTCAAGGTAGTACCCATATTGTCATCCGTTTTGTTTACCATTGATCGTTTCAAGGTAGTACCCATATTGTCATCCGTTTTGTTTACCATTGATCGTTTCAAGGTAGTACCCATATTGCAATCCGTTTTGTTTAGCATTGAGCGTTTCAAGGTAGTACACATATTGTCATCCGTTTTGTTTACCATTGATCGTTTCAAGGTAGTACCCATATTGTCATCCGTTTTGTTTAGCATTGACCGTTTCAAGGTAGTACCCATATTGTCATCCGTTTTGTTTACCATTGATCGTTTCAAGGTAGTACCCCTATTGTCATCCATTTGTTTACCATTGACCGTTTCAAGGTAGTACCCCTATTGTTTTGTGTTTGTGGTTTCGCATAATTTACTTATTTTTTCCTTATTATTGTTGATGACGCAAGTCACAAATTAATGAACAATATACTGAATTACGAATATCATTACATTGAGTACCAACATTGTGTTATTACTAACCTTTAAACAATTAATAAACATATCAAAGATAACAGTTTTATCCATTACTGCATAACTCAATATTCAAATGGCGAGTGAATTAAAGCAATGGGTGCGGTCAGGGTTTTCCCACTGGCAACCAGCGTGGGATACCAATGATCATCGATGACAGGATATGGTTACCATTGGGTACCGTTGTTACAATTGATAACCAATAAACTCTGAACAGATATGGTAGTATATAGTACCAATGGCAGCGCAAGGTTACATTGGCTGCCGATATATTAGCAAAATGGCAAGGCAGGGGATACCTGCCGTTTCTATACTACAAAACAGGACAGTTGAGTTTGTAGACATTTTACGTCTTATATTCACTGGTATTTTTATTGGGATTAAATTCTCAGCAATACGCGTTTTGGTGGTTATGTTCGTCGCCATTTTGAACTTATATCATAACGAGGCCACCGATGCTACCGTAGGTGTAGAGTCGTGGCAAGTTTGGGTAACGACATCTTACCCATCGGCAAACCGACAACTAACGACGGTACCCGATGGTTACCACTGGCTACCTATGGCTACCGAAGGTGCTTTCGGGAAGCGATGAGAGAACCTGAATGCACTTATTGTTAAGTACTTTTCCTGAATATATGAGTCAGGAGTGATCAGTAAGTAAGTGAGTACTAGTTATACGAACAATACAAATAGTATAGGAGAACGGGACTATTTATCGGGTGAGATGGAAAACGTAATATAAGGACATCTCGTACGCAAACTGTGTATTGTCGAAACAAGACTCTATCACTGAGCTGTAGCATATCCAAGTCACGGAGGAGTAGTTACACGAGCCTTGCTTAACAGATGGTCTTGTGTTATCTTTCCGGTGCCCCATGGTCTCCGCTATGGTTGGGAAATCAGCCTTGCTTAACAGATGGTCTTGTGTTATCTTTCATATGACTCGTTGTCTCCGCTATGGTTGGGGGAATCAGCCTTACTTAACAGACGGTCTTGTGTTATCTTTCAGGTACCTCATCGTCTCCGCTATGATTGGGTAAATCAGCCTTGCTTAACAGATGGTCTTGTGTTACCTTGCAGTTGCCTCATCGACACCGCTATGGTTGGGGGAATCGGCCTTGCTTAACAGAAGGTCTTGTGTTACATTCTAGTTGCCTCATAGACTGGTCTTTTGTTATTTTTCATATGACTCGTTGTCTCCGCTATGGTTGGGGGAATAAGCCTTGCTTAACAGACGGTCTTGTGTTACCTTTCAGTTGCCTCATCGACTCCGCTATGGTTGGGGGAATAAGCCTTGCTTAACAGATATTCTTGTGTTACCTTTTCAGTTGCCTCATCGACTCCGCTATGGCTGGGGGAATAAGCCTGGCTTAACAGATGGTCTTGTGTTATCTTTCATATGACTCGTTGCCTCCGCCCGCTATGGTTGGGGGAATCAGCCTTGCTTAACAGATGGTCTGGTGTTATCTTTCATATGACTCGTTTCCTCCGCTATGATTGTGGGAATCAGCCTTGCTTAACAGATGGTCTTGTGTTACCTTTCAGTTGCCCCATCGTCTCCGCTATGCCGGTTAGGGGAATCAGTCTTGCTTAACGGAGGGTCTTTTGTTATCTTTCATATGACTCGTTGTCACCGCCGCTATGGTTGGGGGAATCAGCCTTGCCTAACAGACGGTCTTGTGTTATCTTTCAGGTGCCTCATCGTCTCCGCTATGGTTGGGGAAATCAGCCTTGCTTAACAGATGGTCTTGTGTTATCGTTCAGATGCCTCATCGTCTCCGCTATGGTTGGGGGAATCAGCCTTGCTTAACAGATGGTCTTGTGTTATCTTTCAGTTGCCTCATCGTCTCTGCTATGGTTGCGGGAATCAGCCTGGCTTAACAGAAGGTCTTGTGTTATCTTTCATATGACTCGTTGTCTGGCTATGGTTGGGGAAATCAACCTTGATAACAGATGATCTTGTGTTATCTTTCAGGTGCCTCATCCTCTCCGGTATGGTTGGGGGAATCAGCCTTACTTAACAGATGGTCTTGTGTTACCTTTTAGTTGCCTCATCGTCTCCGCTATGGTTGGGGGAATCATCATTGCTTAACAGACGGTCTTGTGTTATCTTTCAGTTGCCTCATCGTCTCCGCTATGGTTGGGGGAATCAGCCTTGTTTAACATATGGTCTTGTGTTATCTTTTAGTTGCCTCATCGTCTCCGCTATCGTTGGAGGAATCAGCCTTGCTTAACAGAAGGTCTTGTGTTATCTTTTAGTTGCCTCATCGTCTCCGCTATCGTTGGGGGAATCAGTCTTTCTAAACAGATGATCTTGTGTTATCTTTCAGGTGCCTCATCGTCACCGCTATAGTTGGGAGAATCTGCCTTGCTTAACAGATGGTCTTGTGTTATCTTTCAGGTGCCTCATCCTCTCCGGTATGGTTGGGGGAATCAGCCTTACTTAACAGATGGTCTTGTGTTATCTTTTAGTTGCCTCATCGTCTCCGCTATGGTTGGGGGAATCAGCCTTGCTTAACAGACGGTCTTGTGTTATCTTTCAGTTGCCTCATCGTCTCCGCTATGGTTGGGGGAAATCAGCCTTGCTTAACATATGGTCTTGTGTTATCTTTTAGCTGCCTCATCGTCTCCGCTATCGTTGGAGGAATCAGCCTTGCTTAACAGAAGGTCTTGTGTTATCTTTTAGTTGCCTCATCGTCTCCGCTATCGTTGGGGGAATCAGCCTTTCTAAACAGATAGTCTTGTGTTATCATTCAGGTGCCTCATCGTCTCCGCTATAGTTGGGAGAATCTGCCTTGCTTAACAGATGGTCTTGTGTTATCTTTCAGGTGCCTCATCGTCACCGTTATGGTTGGGGGAATCATCCTTGCTTAACAGACGGTCTTGTGTTATCTTTCAGTTGCCTCATCGTCTCCGCTATGGGTAGGGGAATCAGCCTTGCTTAACAGATGGTCTTGTGTTGTCTTTCAGTTGCTTCATCGACTCCGCTATGGTTGGGGGAATCAGCCTTGCTTAACAGATGGACTTGTGTTATCTTTCAGGTGCATCATCGTCTCCGCTATTTTTGAGGGATCAGCTTTGCTTAACAGAGGGTCTTGTGTTATCTTTCGGTTGCCTCATCATCTCCGCTATGGTTTGGGGAATCAGCATTGCTTAACAGATGGTCTTGTGTTATCTTGCAGGTGCATCATCGTCTCCGCTATGGTTGAGGGTATAGGCCTTGCTTAACAGATGGTCTAGTGTTATCTTTTAGTTGCCTCATTGTCTCCGCTGTGGTTGAAGGAATCAGCCTTGCTTAACAGAAGGTATTGTGTTATCTTCTAGTTACCCCATCGTCTCCGCTATGGTTGGGGGAATCAGCCTTATTAACAGATGGTCTTGTGTTATCTTTCAGGTGCCTCATCGTCTCCGCTATGTTTGGAGAATCTGCCTTGCTTAACAGATGGTCTTGTGTTATCTTTCAGGTGACTTATCGTCTCCGATATGGTTGGGGGAATCAGCCTTGCTTAACAGACGATCTTGTGTTATTTTTCAATTGCCTCATTGTCTCCGCTATGATTGTGGGAATCAGCCTTGCTTAACAGACGGTCTTGTGTTATCTTTCAGTTGCCTCATCGTCTCCGCTATGGTTGGGGGAATCAGCCTTGTTTAACATATGGTCTTGTGTTATCTTTTAGTTGCCTCATCGTCTCCGCGATCGTTGGAGGAATCAGCCTTGCTTAACAGAAGTTCTTGTGTTATCTTTTAGTTGCCTCATCGTCTCCGCTATCGTTGGGGGAATCAGCCTTTCTAAACAGATGGTCTTGTGTTATCTTTCAGGTGCCTCATCGTCTCCGCTTTGTTTGGAGAATCTGCCTTGCTTAACAGATGGTCTTGTGTTATCTTTCAGGTGACTAATCGTCTCCGATATGGTTGGGGGAATCAGCCTTGCTTAACAGACGATCTTCTGTTATCTTTCAATTGCCTCATCGTCTCCGCTATGATTGTGGGAATCAGCCTTGCTTAACAGACGGTCTTGTGTTACCTTTCAATTGCCTCATAGTCTCCGCTATGATTGGCGGAATCAGCCTTGCTGAACTCTAAATGGTCTTGTGTTATCTTTCAGTTGCCTCATCGACTCCGCTGTGGTTGGGGGAATCAGCCCTGCTTAACAGACGGTCTTGTGTTATCTTTCAGTTGCCTCATCGTCTCCGTTATGGTTGGGGGAATCAGCCTTACTTAACAGACGGTCTTGTGTTATCTTTTAGTTGCCTCATCGTCTCCGCTATCGTTGGGGGAATCAGCCTTTCTAAACAGATAGTCTTGTGTTATCATTCAGGTGCCTCATCGTCTCCGCTATAGTTGGGAGAATCTGCCTTGCTTAACAGATGGTCTTGTGTTATCTTTCAGGTGCCTCATCGTCACCGTTATGGTTGGGGGAATCAGCCTTGCTTAACAGACGGTCTTGTGTTATCTTTCAGTTGCCTCATCGTCTCCGCTATGGTTGGGGGAATCAGCCTTGCTTAACAGACGGTCTTGTGTTATCTTTCAGTTGCCTCATCGTCTCCGCTATGGGTAGGGGAATCAACCTTGCTTAACAGATGGTCTTGTGTTGTCTTTCAGTTGCTTCATCGACTCCGCTATGGTTGGGGGAATCAGCCTTGCTTAACAGATGGACTTGTGTTATCTTTCAGGTGCATCATCGTCTCCGCTATTTTTGAGGGATCAGCTTTGCTTAACAGAGGGTCTTGTGTTATCTTTCGGTTGCCTCATCATCTCCGCTATGGTTTGGGGAATCAGCATTGCTTAACAGATGGTCTTGTGTTATCTTGCAGGTGCATCATCGTCTCCGCTATGGTTGAGGGTATAGGCCTTGCTTAACAGATGGTCTAGTGTTATCTTTTAGTTGCCTCATTGTCTCCGCTGTGGTTGAAGGAATCAGCCTTGCTTAACAGAAGGTATTGTGTTATCTTCTAGTTACCCCATCGTCTCCGCTATGGTTGGGGGAATCAGCCTTATTAACAGATGGTCTTGTGTTATCTTTCAGGTGCCTCATCGTCTCCGCTATGTTTGGAGAATCTGCCTTGCTTAACAGATGGTCTTGTGTTATCTTTCAGGTGACTTATCGTCTCCGATATGGTTGGGGGAATCAGCCTTGCTTAACAGACGATCTTGTGTTATTTTTCAATTGCCTCATTGTCTCCGCTATGATTGTGGGAATCAGCCTTGCTTAACAGACGGTCTTGTGTTATCTTTCAGTTGCCTCATCGTCTCCGCTATGGTTGGGGGAATCAGCCTTGTTTAACATATGGTCTTGTGTTATCTTTTAGTTGCCTCATCGTCTCCGCGATCGTTGGAGGAATCAGCCTTGCTTAACAGAAGTTCTTGTGTTATCTTTTAGTTGCCTCATCGTCTCCGCTATCGTTGGGGGAATCAGCCTTTCTAAACAGATGGTCTTGTGTTATCTTTCAGGTGCCTCATCGTCTCCGCTTTGTTTGGAGAATCTGCCTTGCTTAACAGATGGTCTTGTGTTATCTTTCAGGTGACTAATCGTCTCCGATATGGTTGGGGGAATCAGCCTTGCTTAACAGACGATCTTCTGTTATCTTTCAATTGCCTCATCGTCTCCGCTATGATTGTGGGAATCAGCCTTGCTTAACAGACGGTCTTGTGTTACCTTTCAATTGCCTCATAGTCTCCGCTATGATTGGCGGAATCAGCCTTGCTGAACTCTAAATGGTCTTGTGTTATCTTTCAGTTGCCTCATCGACTCCGCTGTGGTTGGGGGAATCAGCCCTGCTTAACAGACGGTCTTGTGTTATCTTTCAGTTGCCTCATCGTCTCCGTTATGGTTGGGGGAATCAGCCTTACTTAACAGACGGTCTTGTGTTATCTTTTAGTTGCCTCATCGTCTCCGCTATCGTTGGGGGAATCAGCCTTTCTAAACAGATAGTCTTGTGTTATCATTCAGGTGCCTCATCGTCTCCGCTATAGTTGGGAGAATCTGCCTTGCTTAACAGATGGTCTTGTGTTATCTTTCAGGTGCCTCATCGTCACCGTTATGGTTGGGGGAATCAGCCTTGCTTAACAGACGGTCTTGTGTTATCTTTCAGTTGCCTCATCGTCTCCGCTATGGTTGGGGGAATCAGCCTTGCTTAACAGACGGTCTTGTGTTATCTTTCAGTTGCCTCATCGTCTCCGCTATGGGTAGGGGAATCAACCTTGCTTAACAGAAGGTCTTGTGTTATCTTTCATATGACTCGTTGTCTCGCTATGGTTGGGGGAATCAGCCTTGATAACAGATGATCTTGTGTTATCTTTCAGGTGCCTCATCCTCTCCGGTATGGTTGGGGGAATCAGCCTTACTTAACAGATGGTCTTGTGTTATCTTTTAGTTGCCTCATCGTCTCCGCTATGGTTGGGGGAATCATCATTGCTTAACAGACGGTCTTGTGTTATCTTTCAGTTGCCTCATCGTCTCCGCTATGGTTGGGGGAATCAGCCTTGTTTAACATATGGTATTGTGTTATCTTTTAGTTGCCTCATCGTCTCCGCTATCGTTGGAGGAATCAGCCTTGCTTAACAGAAGGTCTTGTGTTATCTTTTAGTTGCCTCATCGTCTCCGCTATCGTTGGGGGAATCAGCCTTTCTAAACAGATGATCTTGTGTTATCTTTCAGGTGCCTCATCGTCACCGCTATAGTTGGGAGAATCTGCCTTGCTTAACAGATGGTCTTGTGTTATCTTTCAGGTGCCTCATCCTCTCCGGTATGGTTGGGGGAATCAGCCTTACTTAACAGATGGTCTTGTGTTATCTTTTAGTTGCCTCATCGTCTCCGCTATGGTTGGGGGAATCAGCCTTGCTTAACAGACGGTCTTGTGTTATCTTTCAGTTGCCTCATCGTCTCCGCTATGGTTGGGGAAATCAGCCTTGCTTAACAGACGGTGTTGTGTTATCTTTCAGTTGCCTCATCGTCTCCGCTATGGTTGGGGGAATCAGCCTTGCTTAACAGACGGTCTTGTGTTATCTTTCAGTTGCCTCATCGTCTCCGCTATGGGTAGGGGAATCAACCTTGCTTAACAGAAGGTCTTGTGTTATCTTTCATATGACTCGTTGTCTCGCTATGGTTGGGGGAATCAGCCTTGATAACAGATGATCTTGTGTTATCTTTCAGGTGCCTCATCCTCTCCGGTATGGTTGGGGGAATCAGCCTTACTTAACAGATGGTCTTGTGTTATCTTTTAGTTGCCTCATCGTCATCGCTATGGTTGGGGGAATCATCATTGCTTAACAGACGGTCTTGTGTTATCTTTCAGTTGCTTCATCGTCTCCGCTATGGTTGGGGGAATCAGCCTTGTTTAACATATGGTATTGTGTTATCTTTTAGTTGCCTCATCGTCTCCGCTATCGTTGGAGGAATCAGCCTTGCTTAACAGAAGGTCTTGTGTTATCTTTTAGTTGCCTCATCGTCTCCGCTATCGTTGGGGGAATCAGCCTTTCTAAACAGATGATCTTGTGTTATCTTTCAGGTGCCTCATCGTCACCGCTATAGTTGGGAGAATCTGCCTTGCTTAACAGATGGTCTTGTGTTATCTTTCAGGTGCCTCATCCTCTCCGGTATGGTTGGGGGAATCAGCCTTACTTAACAGATGGTCTTGTGTTATCTTTTAGTTGCCTCATCGTCTCCGCTATGGTTGGGGGAATCAGCCTTGCTTAACAGACGGTCTTGTGTTATCTTTCAGTTGCCTCATCGTCTCCGCTATGGTTGGGGAAATCAGCCTTGCTTAACATATGGTCTTGTGTTATCTTTTAGCTGCCTCATCGTCTCAGCTATCGTTGGAGGAATCAGCCTTGCTTAACAGAAGGTCTTGTGTTATCTTTTAGTTGCCTCATCGTCTCCGCTATCGTTGGGGGAATCAGCCTTTCTAAACAGATAGTCTTGTGTTATCATTCAGGTGCCTCATCGTCTCCGCTATAGTTGGGAGAATCTGCCTTGCTTAACAGATGGTCTTGTGCTATCTTTCAGGTGCCTCATCGTCACCGTTATGGTTGGGGGAATCATCCATGCTTAACAGACGGTCTTGTGTTATCTTTCAGTTGCCTCATCGTCTCCGCTATGGGTAGGGGAATCAGCCTTGCTTAACAGATGGTCTTGTGTTGTCTTTCAGTTGCTTCATCGACTCCGCTATGGTTGGGGGAATCAGCCTTGCTTAACAGATGGACTTGTGTTATCTTTCAGGTGCATCATCGTCTCCGCTATTTTTGGGGGATCAGCTTTGCTTAACAGAGGGTCTTGTGTTATCTTTCGGTTGCCTCATCATCTCCGCTATGGTTTGGGGAATCAGCATTGCTTAACAGATGGTCTTGTGTTATCTTGCAGGTGCATCATCGTCTCCGCTATGGTTGAGGGTATCGGCCTTGCTTAACATATGGTCTAGTGTTATCTTTTAGTTGCCTCATTGTCTCCGCTGTGGTTGAAGGAATCAGCCTTGCTTAACAGAAGGTATTGTGTTATCTTCTAGTTACCCCATCGTCTCCGCTATGGTTGGGGGAATCAGCCTTATTAACAGATGGTCTTGTGTTATCTTTCAGGTGCCTCATCGTCTCCGCTATGTTTGGAGAATCTGCCTTGCTTAACAGATGGTCTTGTGTTATCTTTCAGGTGACTTATCGTCTCCGATATGGTTGGGGGAATCAGCCTTGCTTAACAGACGATCTTGTGTTATCTTTCAATTGCCTCATTGTCTCCGCTATGATTGTGGGAATCAGCCTTGCTTAACAGACGGTCTTGTGTTACCTTTCAATTGCCTCATCGTCTCCGTTATGATTGGGGGAATCAGCCTTGCTGAACTCTAGATGGTCTTGTGTTATCTTTCAGTTGCCTCATCGACTCCGCTGTGGTTGGGGGAAATCAGCCTTGCTTAACATATGGTCTTGTGTTATCTTTTAGCTGCCTCATCGTCTCCGCTATCGTTGGAGGAATCAGCCTTGCTTAACAGAAGGTCTTGTGTTATCTTTTAGTTGCCTCATCGTCTCCGCTATCGTTGGGGGAATCAGCCTTTCTAAACAGATAGTCTTGTGTTATCATTCAGGTGCCTCATCGTCTCCGCTATAGTTGGGAGAATCTGCCTTGCTTAACAGACGGTCTTGTGTTATCTTTCAGTTGCCTCATCGTCTCCGTTATGGTTGGGGGAATCAGCGTTACTTAACAGAGGGTCATGTGTTATCTTTTAGTTGCCTCATCGTCTCCGCTATCGTTGGGGGAATCAGCCTTTCTAAACAGATAGTCTTGTGTTATCATTCAGGTGCCTCATCGTCTCCGCAATAGTTGGGAGAATCTGCCTTGCTTAACAGATGGTCTTGTGTTATCTTTTAGGTGCCCCATCGTCACCGTTATGGTTGGGGGAATCAGCCTTGCTTAACAGACGGTCTTGTGTTATCTTTCAGTTGCCTCATCGTCTCCGCTATGGGTAGGGGAATCAGCCTTGCTTAACAGATGGTCTTGTGTTATCTTTCAGGTGCCTCATCGTCTCCGCTATTTTTGGGGGATGAGCTTTGCTTAACAGAGGGTCTTGTGTTATCTTTCGGTTGCCTCATCGTCTCCGCTATGGTTTGGGGAATCAGCATTGCTTAACAGATGGTCTTGTGTTATCTTGCAGGTGCATCATCGTCTCCGCTATGGTTGAGGGAATCGGCCTTTCTTAACAGATGGTCTAGTGTTATCTTTTAGTTGCCTCATTGTCTCCGCTGTGGTTGAAGGAATCAGCCTTGCTTAACAGAAGGTATTGTGTTATTTTCCAGTTACCCCCATCGTCTCCGCTATGGTTGGGGGAATCAGCCTTGTTAACAGATGGTCTTGTGTTATCTTTCAGGTGCCTCATCGTCTCCACTATGGTTTGAAGAATCTGCCTTGCTTAACAGATGGTCTTGTGTTATCTTTCAGGTGACTTATCGTCTCCGCTATGGTTGGGGAAATCAGCCTTGCTTAACAGACGATCTTGTGTTATCTTTCAATTGCCTCATTGTCTCCGCTATGATTGTGGGAATCAGCCTTGCTTAACAGACGGTCTTGTGTTATCTTTCAATTGCCTCATCGTCTCCGCTATGATTGGGGGAATCAGCCTTGCTGAACTCTAGATGGTATTGTGTTATCTTTCAGTTGCCTCATCGACTCCGCCATCGTTGGGGGAATCAGCCCTGCTTAACAGACGGTCTTGTGTTATCTTTCAGTTGCCTCATCGTCTCCGTTATGGTTGGGGGAATCAGCCTTACTTAACAGACGGTCTTGTGTTATCTTTCATATGACTCGTTTTCTCCGCTATGTTTGGGGGGATCAGCCCTGCTTAACATACGGTCTTGTGTTATCTTTCAGGTGTCTCATCGTCTCCGCTATGGTTGGGGGAATCAGCCCTGCTTAACAGATGGTCTTGTATTATCTTTCATATCACTCGTTATCTTCGCTATGGTTGGGGTATCAGTCTTGCTTAACAGACATTCTTGCATTATATTTCAGTTGACTCATCGTATCCGCTACGGTTTGGGGATTCAGCCTTACTTAAATGACGGTCTTGTGTTATCTTTCATATGACTCGTTGTCTCCGTTATGGCTTGGGGAATCGGCCTTACTTAACGTATGGTATTGTGTTATCTTTCAGGGGCCTCATTGTTTCCGCTATTGTTGGGGGGAATCAGCCTTGCTTAACAGATGGAATTGTGTTATCTTTCAGTTGCCACATCGTCTCCGCTATGGTTGGGGGAATCAGCCTTGCTTAACAGGCGGTCTTGTGTTATCTTGCATATGACTCGTTTTCTCCCGCTATGTTTGGGTGAATCAGCCTTGCTTAACAGATGGTCTTGTGTTATATTTCATATGACTCGTTGTCTCCGCTATGGTTTGGGGAATCAGCCTTACTTAACAGATGGTCTTGTGTTATCTTTCAGTTGCCTCATCGTCTCTGCTATGGTTGCGGGAATCAGCCTTGCTTAACAGAAGGTCATGTGTTATATTTCATATGACTCGTTGTCTCGCTATGGTTGGGGGAATCAGCCTTGATAACAGATGATCTTGTGTTATCTTTCAGGTGCCTCATCCTCTCCGGTATGGTTGGGGGAATCAGCCTTACTTAACAGATGGTCTTGTGTTATCTTTTAGTTGCCTCATCGTCTCCGCTATGGTTGGGGGAATCATCATTGCTTAACAGACGGTCTTGTGTTATGTTTCAGTTGCCTCATCGTCTCCGCTATGGTTGGGGGAATCAGCCTTGTTTAACATATGGTCTTGTGTTATCTTTTAGTTGCCTCATCGTCTCCGCTATCGTTGGGGGAATCAGCCTTTCTAAACAGATGGTCTTGTGTTATCTTTCAGGTGCCTCATCGTCTCCGCTATCGTTGGAGGAATCAGCCTTGCTTAACAGAAGGTCTTGTGTTATCTTTTAGTTGCCTCATCGTCTCCGCTATCGTTGGGGGAATCAGCCTTGCTTAACAGATGGTCTTGTGTTATCTTTCAGGTTCCTCATCCTCTCCGCTATGGTTGGGGGAATCAGCCTTGCTTAACAGACGGTCTTGTGTTATCTTTCAGTTGCCTCGTCGTCTCCGCTATGGTTGGGGGAAATCAGACTTGCTTAACATATGGTCTTGTGTTATCTTTTAGCTGCCTCATCGTCTCCGCTATCGTTGGAGGAATCAGCCTTGCTTAACAGAAGGTCTTGTGTTATCTTTTAGTTGCCTCATCGTCTCCGCTATCGTTGGGGGAATCAGCCTTTCTAAACAGATAGTCTTGTGTTATCATTCAGGTGCCTCATCGTCTCCGCTATAGTTGGGAGAATCTGCCTTGCTTAACAGATGGTCTTGTGTTATCTTTCAGGTGCCTCATCGTGACCGTTATGGTTGGGGGAATCATCCTTGCTTAACAGACGGTCTTGTGTTATCTTTCAGTTGCCTCATCGTCTCCGCTATGGGTAGGGGAATCAGCCTTGCTTAACAGATGGTCTTGTGTTGTCTTTCAGTTGCTTCATCGACTCCGCTATTTTTGGAGGATCAGCTTTGCTTAACAGAGGGTCTTGTGTTATCTTTCGGTTGCCTCATCATCTCCGCTATGGTTTGGAGAATCAGCATTGCTTAACAGATGGTCTTGTGTTATCTTGCAGGTGCATCATCGTCTCCGCTATGGTTGAGGGTATCGGCCTTGCTTAACAGATGGTCTAGTGTTATCTTTTAGTTGCCTCATTGTCTCCGCTGTGGTTGAAGGAATCAGCCTTGCTTAACAGAAGGTATTTTGTTATCTTCTAGTTACCCCATCGACTCCGCTATTGTTGGGGGAATCAGCCTTGTTAACAGATGGTCTTGTGTTATCTTTCAGGTGCCTCATCGTCTCCGCTATTTTTGGAGAATCTGCCTTGCTTAACAGATGGTCTTGTGTTATCTTTCAGGTGACTTATCGTCTCCGATATGGTTGGGGTAATCAGCCTTGCTTAACAGACGATCTTGTGTTATCTTTCAATTGCCTCATTGTCTCCGCTATGATTGTGGCAATCAGCCTTGCTTAACAGACGGTCTTGTGTTACCTTTCAATTGCCTCATCGTCTCCGCTATGATTGGGGCAATCAGCCTTGCTGAACTCTAGATGGTCTTGTGTTATCTTTCAGTTGCCTCATCGACTCCGCTGTGGTTGGGGGAATCAGCCCTGCTTAACAGACGGTCTTGTGTTATCTTTCAGTTGCCTCATCGTCTCCGTTATGGTTGGGGGAATCAGCCTTACTTAACAGACGGTCTTGTGTTATCTTTTAGTTGCCTCATCGTCTCCGCTATCGTTGGGGGAATCAGCCTTTCTAAACAGATAATCTTGTGTTATCATTCAGGTGCCTCATCGTCTCCGCTATAGTTGGGAGAATCTGCCTTGCTTAACAGATGGTCTTGTGTTATCTTTCAGGTGCCTCATCGTCACCGTTATGGTTGGGGGAATCAGCCTTGCTTAACAGACGGTCTTGTGTTATCTTTCAGTTGCCTCATCGTCTCCGCTATGGGTAGGGGAATCAGCCTTGCTTAACAGATGGTCTTGTGTTGTCTTTCAGTTGCTTCATCGACTCCGCTATGGTTGGGGGAATCAGCCTTGCTTAACAGATGGTCTTGTGTTATCTTTCAGGTGCCTCATCGTCTCCGCTATTTTTGGGGGATCAGCTTTGCTTAACAGAGGGTCTTGTGTTATCTTTCGGTTGCCTCATCGTCTCCGCTATGGTTTGGGGAATCAGCATTGCTTAACAGATGGTCTTGTGTTATCTTGCAGGTGCATCATCGTCTCCGCTATGGTTGAGGGAATCGGCCTTGCTTAACAGATGGTCTAGTGTTATCTTTTAGTTGCCTCGTTGTCTCCGCTGTGGTTGAAGGAATCAGCTTTGCTTAACAGAAGGTATTGTGTTATCTTCCAGTTACCCCCATCGTCTCCGCTATGGTTTGGGGAATCAGCCTTGTTAACAGATGGTCTTGTGTTATCTCTCAGGTGACTTATCGTCTCCGCTATGGTTGGGGGAATCAGCCTTGCTTAACAGACGATCTTGTGTTATCTTTCAATTGCCTCATTGTCTCCGCTATGATTGTGGGAATCAGCCTTGCTTAACAGACGGTCTTGTGTTATTTTTCAATTGCCTCATCGTCTCCGCTATGATTGGGGGAATCAGCCTTGCTGAACTCTAGATGGTATTATGTTATCTTTCAGTTGCCTCATCGACTCCGCTATGGTTGGGGGAATCAGCCCTGCTTAACAGACGGTCTTGTGTTATCTTTCAGTTGCCTCATCGTCTCCGTTATGGTTGGGGGAATCAGCCTTACTTAACAGACGGTCTTGTGTTATCTTTCATATGACTCGTTTTCTCCGCTATGTTTGGGTGAATCAGCCCTGCTTAACAGACGGTATTGTGTTATCTTTCAGGTGCCTCATCGTCTCCGCTATGGTTGGGGGAATCAGCCTTGCTTAGCAGATGGTCTTGTATTATCTTTCATATCACTCGTTATCTTCGCTATGGTTGGGGTATCAGTCTTGCTTAACAGACAGTCTTGCATTATATGTCAGTTGACTCATCGTATCCGCTACGGTTTGGGGATTCAACCTTACTTAACTGACGGTCTTGTGTTATCTTTCATATGACTCGTTGTCTCCGTTATGGCTTGGGGAATCAGCCTTACTTAACGTATGGTATTGTGTTATCTTTCAGGGGCCTCATTGTTTCCGCTATTGTTGGGGGGAATCAGCCTTGCTTAACAGATGGTATTGTGTTATCTTTCAGGTGCCTCATCGTCTCCGCTATGGTTGGGGGAATCGGCCTTGCTTAACAGGCGGTCTTGTGTTATCTTGCATATGACTCGTTTTCTCCCGCTATGTTTGGGTGAATCAGCCTTGCTTAACAGATGGTCTTGTGTTATATTTCATATGACTCGTTGTCTCCGCTATGGTTTGGGGAATCAGCCTTACTTAACGGATGGTATTGTATTATCTTTCAGGTGCCTCATCGTCTCCGCTATGGTTGGGGGAATCAGCCTTACTTAACAGATGGTCCTGTGTTATCTTTCATATGAATCGTTGTCTCCGCTACGGTTGGGGGAATCAGTCTTACTTAACTGATTGTCTTGTGTTATCTTTCATATGACTCGTTGTCTCCGCTATGGTTGGGGGAATCAGCCTTGATTAACAGATGGTCTTGTGTTGTCTTTCAGGTGTTATGATTGGGGGATTCAGCCTTACTTAAAATATTGTATTGTGTTATCTTTTAGGTGCCTCATCGTCTCCGCTATGGTTGTGGGGGATCAGCTTTGCTTAACAGATGGTCTTGTGTTATATTTCATATGCCTCATCCTCTCCGCTATGGCTGGGGAATCAGCCTTACTTAACATATGGTCTTATGTTATCTTTCAGGTGCCTCATCGTCTCCGCTATGGTTGGGGGGGGGGGGGGGGGGGGTGAATCAGCCTTGCTTAACAGATGGTATTGTGTTATCTTTCAGGTGCCTCATCGTCTACGCTATGGTTTGGGGAATAAGCCTTGCCAACAGAAGGTCTTGTGTTATCTTTCATGTGACTCGTTGTCTCCGCTATGGTTGGGGGAATCAGCCTTGCTTAACAGACGGTCTTGTGTTATCTTTCAGTTGCCTCATCGTCTCCGCTATGGTTGGGAGAATCAGCCTTGCTTAACAGGCGGTCTTGTGTTATCTTGCATATGACTCGTTTTCTCCCGCTATGTTTGGGTGAATCAGCCTTGCTTAACAGATGGTCTTGTGTTATATTTCATATGACTCGTTGTCTCCGCTATGGTTTGGGGAATCAGCCTTACTTAACAGATGGTCTTGTATTATCTTTCAGGTGCATCATCGTCTCCGCTTTGGTTGGGGGAATCAGCCTTACTTAACAGATGGTCTTGTGTTATCTTTCATATGAATCGTTGTCTCCGCTATGGTTGGGGGAATCATTCTCACTTAACTGATTGTCTTGTGTTATCTTTCATATGACTCGTTGTCTCCGCTATGGTTGGGGGAATCAGCCTTGCTTAACAGATGGTCTTGTGTTGTCTTTCAGGTGTTATGATTGGGGGAGTCAGCCTTACTTAAAATATTGTATTGTGTTATCTTTCAGGTGCCTCATCGTCTCCGCTATGGTTGTGGGGGATCAGCTTTGCTTAACAGATGGTCTTGTGTTATATTTCATATGCCTCATCCTCTCCGCTATGGCTGGGGAATCAGCCTTACTTAACATATGGTCTTGTGTTATCTTTCAGGTGCCTCATCGTCTCCGCTATGGTTGGGGGAATCAGCCTTGCTTAACAGACGGTGTTGTATTATCTTTCATATGACTCTTTGTCTCCGCTATTGTAGGGGAATCAGGCCGTGCTTTTCTGCACCCTTCAAGCACATATAGTTTGCCTGTATAAGGTTCACTCCCGTATTGTTTTCCTCAACTTCTTGAACGTTGTCTGGTATTACCGTACTGAAAGTTAAAACGCTGTCAACCAACGATGGGCCAGTCGCATCGAATTTATGTCAACACATCTGCTACCCCCACCCCCACCCCCACCCCCTCCCCCACCCACCCCCCACCACCGCAAAGGGAATTTTGTAGACCCTTTTTCTTTGAAAGCCTATTATGTATGTAGTATTTTGCAACTTGTCTGCCATCTGAGCGTCGGGGCGTTATCGGGTTACAGGGTTTGGAATACGTTACCTATAAATAAATAATTATTTTTACTGTATTTTGATGACTAAAAATGTATGGAAGAAAGGTTTTGTATTTTAAATTGTCTTCATTATTCATGCTTTTTATAACACAAGCGTTCGTTTCACTTACTTTTTATACTTTGTATACCTGCGTTAAAACATTAAGAACACTAATAATGTTACATCAAAAATATATTCCAAACCTTACAAATATCCCAGATATACGTATCCATGATGTAAGTAATGTTTTGTTCTTGTAAAGTCCCTTACATTGTGTGTTTTTAAATAATATAAAATGTACATACCATTTTGCTGCATGTAAACAATTTGTGTGTATTATATTTTCAAAACATGATAATGGTAACATATTTCGAATGGAGGTCGCACCGTTATGCCCCTATTCCCATTTTGCAAACACGCTTCAGTTTGCAGGAAATGTCATATCCTTTCAGGAAAGTATTTCCTGTAAAATTACCCCAGGGTGGAAGTGGCGTCTTTCGGTAACTTATGATCTAGTTATTTTTAAATATATTTATGATTTTTTGGTAACGAACAGGGTGTAACGTAAACTACAGTATATTTTCATATTTTCATTATGTTGAAAAGATTGTCTAAATTAAACAATTCATAAATTACATAAATATAAGTAATATGTGTTGTTCATATGCACGTTTTGTACTCGTGTTCTTATTGAACGTTTGTTTGGAATTGTTATGGTAACGTAATTGCCACGTGCATTACACGCAAAAGCCCCAAAGCTCAGATGGCAGACAAGTTTCATTTTGAAGCATTTTGTATTAGCTTTCACAAACTCATACCCTACAAAATTTCCCTTGTGGGGGAGAGGGGAGGGGTGTTGGGGAGGGGATTTACAGCCAGTTCAGGGTCTATTAAGCATCGTACAATTAATGATGAAATGGTAGCTTGTTAATATCAGCATGTGCTGGGTTGGTAAGGTGGCGATTGATGTCCTCGTGAGGTTTGTTGCTCAATATCTAACTTGAAAGACACTCTTTTGGGCTTTTTGGTTTTGTATCTTACTCTGATGTCCAATCAGTAAGTTGCTTAGCGCTACTGCAATAGATTGATGCACATCCTTTGATGAATCGATGATACTATCCAGCAAACCCCAGAACCGGGTGAACTTCCTTGATGGTTCTAGGTGTGCTCCAGGAAGATGGCTTTCTTCTGAGGGTCTGCTTGGATACAGCCTTTCAAGTATGTGACCTTGGCTTCTTTGTCCAACATAATACGCCTATAGTTTTGTATGTATACTTGTGTAAGTAATGAACTGTTTTTCGAAATCATTTACCGTTTTATTTTTAAAACATAACATTCATTGAGATTAAGCCCCTTAATGTGTAGACATTGTCCCTATATCTCCATTGTATTGTATACTCAGTTGCAACTGAGTTTTGTTTAGATTTAATTGTATAAAGTTTTTTTAGAATTAAATTGACAAATTCCAAAATGAATATGCCATGTTTGGTACCAAAGTTTTTATCATTCCATTGCCAATATCAGGTTGTCCCTTGTTTTTCAATAGGTCGAATCATGAAGGGACTGTCCCTTGATAAAGAGGATAAGGTGTAAAGTAAAACTTTCAAAGTGTCCAGTTTCTTTTGCAACTGAGTATATAATATAAAAATTAAACCCCAGGTATAAACTGGCTAAAATCATCTCGAGCAATAGACTTAGTACATCCTACTCAGACCAATGAATATGATATCCAGGGAGGTTTACATTAATATAATACAGTTACATCAATGTGTAGGTTGTGGTGTACTATGATAATACCCCGGTAAACAGGTGTTTACCTTTTTAATATCCGGTTACACCTAAATGTGGAGTGTGGTTTACGTTTATAAGATCCCGGTACACTGAGGTATTTGTTGTGGTTACTCATTATAATACCCCGGTAAACGGATGTTTACCTGTTTAATATCGGGTTAGATCTAACTGTGGAGTGTGGTTTACCTTTATAAGATCCCGGTACACTATCCCGGAACACTGAGGTGTGGATTGTGGTTACTCATTATAATACTCCGGTAAACGGATGTTTACCTTTTTAATATCCGGTTACACCTAAAATGTGGAGTGTGGCTTACCTTTATAAAATCCCGGTAAACTGAGGTGTGGGTTGTGGTTTACTATGATAATACCCCGGTAAACGGATGTTTACCTGTTTAATATCCGGTTACACCTAAATGTGGAGTGTGGTTTACCTTTATAAGATCCCGGTACACTGAGGTGTGGATTGTGGTTACTCATTATAATACTCCGGTAAACGGATGTTTACCCTGTTTAATATCCGGTTACACCTACAGTTGCGTGTGGTTTACCTTTATAAGATCCCGGTACACTGAGTGTGGGTTGTGGTTTACTATGATAATACCCGGTAAACGGATATTTACCTTTTTAATATCCGGTTACACCTAAAATGTGGAGTGTGGTTTATCTTTATAAGATCCCGGTATAGATTTGACCTATTACTATAGAAGAGCTCTCATTAAAAGGTTAGCAGCATTTTTTTTGTAAAAGTGGTATCTTGGTATTTTTATATTAATTTGGGTATGCTGAGTTCGATTATGGTGGATACCAAGCTGAATTTTGACAAGAAAGACAATTTTTGGGACATTTCATTGCTTTTTGATAATTTTATTGGGAATCTTTGGAATCTTTTTTTTAATTAAACATTTTACACGAGTTATCAGTTTTCTCTACATATTTTGACTTCATATACATTGACTTATCACAGGAATAATATTTCAAGCTGAATTTTAACAGGAAATGTAATTTTTGGGACATTTTATCATTTTTTGATATTTTTACCGGGAATTTTTTGAATACTTTTATAAAATAGACATTTTACACCAGTTATCAATGTTCTCCATGTATTTTGAGTTCATATACATTGATTTATCGTAAGAATAATATTTCTAGCTGAATTTTGACAGAAAAGGCTATTTTGGGGACACTTCAATGTTTTTTGATAATTATACTGGGAATATTTGAAACATTTTACATCACCTATCAATTTCCTCTACATATTTTGACATCATATGAATTGACTTTTCACATGAAAAGTATTCCAGGCCGAATTTTGATAGGAAGGCACTTTTTTTTTTTAGACATTTCATTGTTTTTTGATAATTTTATTGGGAATTTTTGGAATAGGTTTTTTAAATACACAATTTTACATTATTTACTAATTGTCTCTACATATTTTGACTCCATATATATTGGTTTGTTACAGGAATACTATTCAAAACTGAATGTTGAAAGGAAAGGCAACTTTTTGGACATTTCGTGTTGTTTTTTTTGATGATTTTACTGGGATTTTTTAATATATTAAAAAAAGTTTTTACATCAGTTATGCATTTTCTCTGTATATTTTGACTCCAAATACATTGACTTTTCATGCAAATAATATTCCATATTTTTTACCTAAAGTGGATTTTTTCATATTTTATTTAATATTTGTTTATGGAATACTTGCTATAACAATATGGTTCACATTGTTTATCGTTATTTGACTAAGTGTCGATTCTTATGGATGACGGGAGCTGTACAGTACTGGTACTAGTCAGGAAAAAGAACGCGTCTGCCTCCACTACGATTAAAAAAAAAGAATAAAAATAACATCGATTGTCATACACTTCTCAAAACTGCTAACTACACCGCTACGTTTTGGGTTATATATATCGATGGGTTGAATGTTTTTCAATAAAATAAAAAGGAAATACCAATTCAATCATTTTTACATCATTTCATTTTATTTTTTTCATGGGCAATGCTAGAACTAAACCACAATAAGCAATTACAAACGACCCATGTAAACACTAAAGTCACACTTTTCATTTCTTGTTCATAAAAGTGTGACTTTAGTGTTTACATGGGTCGTTTGTAATTGCTTATTGTGGTTTAGTGGAAAAATTGATAAATGGTGTGAAAGGTTTATTTTAATTGTTTTGTCCAAAAACTCCTGGTAAAATTATCAAAAAGCAATGAGATGTCCCAAAAATTGCTTTTCCAGTCAAAATTCAGCTAGAAATATTATTCCTATGATAATTCAATGTATATGAAGTCAAAATTCGTAGAGAAAATTGATAACTGAGTAAAATGTTTATTTTAGAACCATATATTCCACAAATTCCCAGTTAAGTTATCAAAAAACAATGAAATGCCCCAAAAATTGCCTTTCCTTTCAAAATTCAGCTTGAAATATTATTCCTATGACAAGTCAATGTATATAAAGTCAAAATATGTAGAGAAAATTGATAAATGGTGTGAAAGGTTTATTTTAATTGTTTTGTCCAAAAACTCCTGGTAAAATTATCAAAAAGCAATGAGATGTCCCAAAAATTGCTTTTCCAGTCAAAATTCAGCTAGAAATATTATTCCTATGATAATTCAATGTATATGAAGTCAAAATTCGTAGAGAAAATTGATAACTGAGTAAAATGTTTATTTTAGAACCATATATTCCACAAATTCCCAGTTAAGTTATCAAAAAACAATGAAATGCCCCAAAAATTGCCTTTCCTTTCAAAATTCAGCTTGAAATATTATTCCTATGACAAGTCAATGTATATAAAGTCAAAATATGTAGAGAAAATTAGTAAATGGTGTAAAAGGTTTCTTTTAATTGTTTTGTCCAAAAACTCCTGGTAAAATTGTCAAAAAGCAATGAGATGCCCCAATAATTGCCTTTCCTGTCAAAATTCAGCTTTAAATATTATTCCTATGATAAGTCAATGTATATGAAATCAAAATATATAGAGAAAATTTATGACTAGTGTAAAATGTTTATTTTAAAAAAAAATTCCAAAAATTCCCAGTAAAATCATCAAAAGATGATAAAATGTCCCAAAAATTGTATTTCCGGTTAAAAATTCAGCTTGAATTAATATCCCTATAAAAAGTCAATATAGATGAAGCAAAAATATGTTGAGAAAATTGAGAACATATGTAAAATGTTTGTTTTAAAAAAAAGATTCCAAAAATTCCCAGTAAAATTACCAAGAAACTATGAAATGTAACATTGCCTTTCCTGTCAAGTTTCAGCTTGGTAACCACCATAATCGAACTCAGCTTACCCAAATTAAAATAACAACACCAAGATATCATTTTTACTAAAAAATGCCGCTAACATTCACAAATTCAAAAAATGGGCCCAGTCTAGTACATTGAGGTGTGGATTGTGGTTACTCATTATAATACCCCGGTAAACAGGTGTTTACCTTTTTAAAATCCGCTTACACCTAACATGTGGAGTGTGGTTTACCTTTATAAGAAGATCCCGGTACACTGAGGTGTGGGTCGTGGTTACTCATTATAATACCCCGGTAAATGGATGTTTACCTTTTTAATATCCGCTTACACCTAACATGTGGAGTGTGGTTTACCTTTATAAGATCCCGGTACACTGAGGTGTGGGTTGTGGTTATTCATTATAATACCCCGGTAAACGATCCGTTTACCTGTTTAATATCCGGTTACACCTACGTGTGGAGTGTGGTTTACCTTTATAAGATCCCGGTACACGGAGGTGTGGGTTGTGGTTTAATGTAGCGAAGAAAGCTTCATCGGGATGGGCAACGTTCCTTGTCCAATTGAGTAAATCACGAGCTCTTGGATCGTTTAGCACGTAATCGACGTATCCACGGCTCACAACGATGTGTACCGCGCCTTTAACTGCCACAATGTGGTGCGGAGGGGGACCAGCGTTCTCCCATCTCTCTGTGTTTGCTCTGTTCATGAACAATAAAAATACAATATTTTGAAATATAAGATCATTTAATTATAAAATCAATGTGACTAATACATATTTTGAAACAGTAGTAATCAAATCGTTTAAAGTTACGCTTTGTGCGGTTTAAGAAATTCAACGCAAAACACTGTACACATCTCATCAGGTTGCGATGTGTTTGTGTGTGATATGAATATGTCCAAGGAGTGCATTTATGGAGTTACTCCATACAAATAAAGCAAAGGTCAAGGACTTAACATTTCATATCAATAAAACAATTCTCATAGACAAGCTACTTCATCAATACAATCAAATCAAACAATGTCTAAGGCCGAGCTACTTCCCATCAATAAAGCAATGCCTAAGGATGAGATACTCCCATCAATACATCAATGTCTAAGGCCGAGCTACTTCCCATCAATAAATCAATGCCTAAGACCGAGCTACTTCCCATCAATAAATCAATGCCTAAGGGCGAGCAACTTCCTATCAATAAATCAATGCCTAATGGCGAGTTACTTCCCATCAATAAATCAATGCCACAGGGCGAGCTACTTCCATCAATAAATCAATGTCTAAGGCCGAGCTACTTCCCATCAATAAATCAATGCCTAAGACGAGCTACTTCCCATCAATAAATCAATCCCTAAGGGCGAGCTACTTCCTATCAATAAATCAATGCCTAAGGGCGAGTTACTTCCCATCAATAAATCAATGCCAACGGGCGAGCTACTTCCATCAATAAAACAATGCCAAAGGGCGAGCTACTTCCCATCAATAAATCAATGCCTAAGGCCGAGCTACTTCCCATCAATAAAACAATGCCTAAGGGCAGCTACTTCCCATCAATAAATCAATGCCTAAGGAACAGCTACTTCCCTTCAATAAATTAATGCCTAAGGGCGAGTTACTTCCCATCAATAAATCATTGCCAAAGGGCGAGCTACTTCCATCACTAAAACAATGCCAAAGGGCGAGCTACTTCCCATCAATAAATCAGTGCCTAAGGGCGAGCTACTTCTCATCAATAAATCAATGCCTAAGGGCGAGCTACTTCCCATCAATAAGTCAATGCCTAAGGGCGAACTACTTTCATCAATAAAACAATGCCTAACGGCGAACTACTTCCCATCAATAAATCAATACCTAAGGGCGAGCTACTTCCCATCAATAAAACAATGCCTAAGGGCGAGCTACTTTCCATCAATAAATCAATGCCTAAGGGCGAGCTACTTCCCATCAATAAAACAATGCCTAAGGGCGAGCTACTTCCCATCAATAAATCAATGCCTAAGCTACTTCCCATCAATAAATCAATGCCTAAGGGCGAGCTACTTCCCATCAATAAATCAATGCCTAAGGGCGAACTACTTCCATCAATAAAACAATGCTCGGAGACAAGCAAGTTCATATCAATACAAGAAATCCGCGGATTCAAACGTCTCGCCCAACGGTGACAGGATTTAGAAATAATAGGTAAACGTTTAAATTGTAAACTAAATACATGGGAGTTTACATTTTGCCGATATATAATATTTAAGCCCATTTGTTTAAAAACAAAATGACATTGTATATACAAAATATAATAATAATAATTTCTTCACTCAAAAAATTAGGTCAAGGTCATAGATGAAACCCGTGTGTCCAAAAAAATGCACTACCCAAGACAATCCAAAGATTAAACTATAAACTAAGTTTGAAATATCTATTTATATTAAGTTATCAGCCCTTTGCTTTGAGGGTGAAGATCACATCCACATTTACTTTGTCACGTGCGATTAACCATCCAAGATACAACTATAAGCACAGTTGCATACAGTTGGTAAGAAAGTGACCTAAACGCAAAAGTTGAATATAAACGATGTTGAGTTATGTGCCTTTTGCTAGGAGGGTCAACCGTATGAAAGCAAACATTTGGAAATCGTCGAACAAAGCCACATCCATAATTGCTTTGTTGAGTTGCGATGTACCAGCGCGATCCAAGTATAATCAAAGTTTGAAAGGTCTAGTGCATACAGTTTGTGAGAAATTATCTAAACGCAAAAGTCGAATGTTGACGACGCCGCCTTCGCCGTCGCCGCCGGAAAAGCAACACTTAAGTTGTCTCCTTTTTTCTTCGAAAAGGCGAGACAAAACGATGCTCAAGGACGAGTATATTCCAATAAAAAAAAAAAATGCTCAAGGACGAGCTACTTCATTTCAATAAAACAATGCTCAAGAACGAGCTATTCCCTGGCAGTACGAACAAATTCCCATGAATAAATCAACGCTCCAGGCAGTAGTTAACTACTCGATCAGGTCCTCCTTTACCATAACCCTCGAAAGATATTTGCAACAGTTTATTATCGTTTATTATCGTAACAATTATAATCTTAACCCTGTACTATTTTTAAAATATAAAAGTAATTTAAGAACTTCTGCGACAAGGACTATCACAACCGGATTTCTATGGTGACGTAAGTGTTATACTAATGATATGTACGAATACAGTTTTGTCTGTTTCCTCGTCGATCAAAAATCCATCACAGAAGCTATTTTTAATCGGATTTTATTTTTTGTATTTTGTTTACAAACTTCATGGGTTCCTTTATCATGACAACTTCCATAACCTCTTTGTTAAACTTGCTAGAAAAGTTATCAAAAGAGGTTATGATCCAATCATTTTGCAACGCACTGCATGTTTAGTGGTCGACTCATTTACAGTTCGCCACTATGCTTTCACCTTTGATTGTTCAATGACCCGACATATTGTGAACCCTATTATGACATCTAGCTGAATCCGGAAAGGGACGGTTACGTTTACTTTTTGTCTCCAACCTTGTCTTGTGGTACCTTTAACAAGTATTCTGTTGTTTCTCTGGCTTCTTCCAAGTCATTGAACACTTGAGTTGTGGCTTTCTAGACTTTGGTTTATATTCATTTATACATGATCATCTTTATGTTATACTTCTGGAGCCTATTTATGCTGCCCAGTGTGTTAGAGATTTCGTTATTAACACTGTTCCGTTCAATTGTGATGACATTATAGAAATAGTGTCATTTGGTGCACCTTAAAACATAGTTTAACCCCCAACCTGCCCCTCCCAGTGGTATTTTTGTCGCTGACCGTTCGCAGACGGTACCCATATTGTCAACCCTTTTGTGTTTGTGGTCACTTTCTATTTGACACGTCAAAAATAGATTTACCCCATTTCTACTTTCCTACTCGACTTTTAGAATTTGTTTTGATTATGCATTAATAAATACTGAAAAGGGGATCCCTTGGAAGCAACACACACAAACAAGTAGCAGACTCGGTTTTATTGAGTCTGTTCAGGGGTAATATAAGCTGCAACACCTCGCAGGGCAATTTCAACGCTAAAGGTAACAACCTCCCTAAAGGTAACAATTACCTCTACCGCTAAAGGTAACAGCGCTTATGCCACAGGTGACACAGTGACTAAACATAACCCGTTAACTCAATTTTCATTGAAACTGTAGATGTTGAACAACGTTTTTATCTTTAGCGTTAATCTTGTTACCTTTAGCGGAAGAGGTGACTGTTACCTTTAGCGGAGGTTGTTAACTTTAGCTTTGAAATTGTTGCCTTTAGGGCGGTTATTACCTTTAACGGAATTGTTACCTTTAGCATTGTTATAATTTCTTAATTTTCTAAAGGAATTGACATGGAAAATGCCCCCACCATATGGCTTTATTGACTTGAATTCTTTTTGTATGTTATTTATATGTGTTTGTGTTTGTGCCTTTAACATAGTATCTTCTCATCACTTAAATATACACGCTGTGATTAGTAGCCGTTCCTAATACTTATTTTTTACACATTAATCTAATATACACATCTTTGGAAAAATGTAATGTGAACAACTTAAACCACAAGTTATGTATAATATCTTTGAACGCGTCAGTGATCATCAATTCACTCATCGTTTTCCATAGTAAGTGAGGGGTAACCTTTTTGAATAATCCATTGGGTCGCAAACTGATGGTATACTGTAAGCTATTAAAACTAAACATTCGTTTTCGAACGTACTTTGTGTGGCGATTTACGTATCTGTGATTTAACGATGAATTCCTCTGCATCAAAAACAATGTTGGATATGATCTTAAATATATTATAGCTATATATTGGGATATTGGTCATGTACCCAAATCAAATGGGAGAGGATAACGCTTCGTTTACTGTCGAAATCAAGCTTATTAAACATGGCCGTAAACCCGTATATAAGGAGAGCAACCTACGAGTATATCAGTACATCAGTTGGTTGTAGCAAAATCGATATATATATAAAATAAAAAAAACACATCTGTCCTAATCATTGAAAAATAGTTCGCTCAACATGAGATTCGAACGAGACCTCCGTATGCATTTAGGAACGCTTTGAATCACACAGGCAAAAACGTCTCCAGGTCATACTACACCAATTCATTTTCCATAGGCCTACCTTATAGCTCTAAGCTCTGTACTGAGTTCTCTAATATAGGAAGCTATACTTGTTATTACTTGTTTTGAAAGACATATCTTAGTTTTATCAAAAAAAACATACAGAAGCCATACATTGAGTATGTTTTGAAAAAGCTGTTTGGGTCGGATGGTGCTCACCCACCTACTTGCATGTAGAAACATGAGGAAAATGTAAAATATACTTCTTCCTTTGATTATGCAATACATTATGAATACATTGCACAAATGTATGATTTAACCTTTATAAGTACTCTTCAAAAGTTGAATTTTAATTTTTTAGCAAGATTTTTTTGATTGTTTACCTTGACAACCAATCAAAATTAAGAGATTCTGTGTAATAGCTCCGAATTTACCCTGGAACTTTTTCCCTGCCCGCTGATTGGTTGGTAATTGGTGTAGTCTGATCTAAATCCAGTGCTAAAAGTATATCGATAACAATAACGCCATTGATTAAGAAATGAAATAGATTCGCTATAAAACTGCCTTATATACGGGTTTCCAGCCATGTTACACGAGCACGGGTTTCCAGCCATGTTACACGAGCTTGAAGTTGAAAGTAAACAAAGCGTTAAACCGCTCTCATTTGCTTTTGGTACACGCCTCTAGTCTTATATACAGCTATCGTATCTTTAATTAGATACCTCTTCTCAATCAATGCGTCTCTAAAACCTCATAGCATCATTGAGACACTGACAATAATGTATTTAATTTCAGGGCAGGCGGCGGAAGTCAGCAAGGGGCACGTTTCCTGTCCCCTTTACCAAGCTACCCAACACGTCCGGTATATAGGTAAGCTGCTCCAGTCAGGCAATCGTGACCTCCAGACCGTAACGTTCAATGGATGAAGTTCAGCTCGAGACTTTCAATGCAATTGAACACGCAAGTATCACATTTATTTGAACACGTATGCACTGTTCGTTTTATTTGTAGAAACTGGAAACCTACGAAAACGTCATATCCACAGGCGAACGGTAACCTTTGAACTTTCCAAAAAATGTGTTTGTACCATTTAAGTTTTCATGTACCCCTCATGAACAGACTCAATAAAACCGATTCTGGTACTTTTATCTCTTGTTTGTGTTTGTTGCTTCCAAGGGATCCACTTTTCAGTATTTCAGACGAGTTCTCTAGGAACTCAAGTTGTAACGCATGCTTATCGTCAACTACATGATTCACAGTCAGTTAACCATAGACAAATACAAATCAAACATTTAAGAATCAGCTGCCTTCGATAATAAGATTCGGGCTGATGTTCATTTTCAACACGTAATACACTTACCTTCAGCTTTCAACTCAGTTCAGCTCATAAAAGCCTCAGGTCATGGTTATACATGACCGATGTATCATGGATGAGACAAATAATTTCAATACAATATCCCTACGTTACATGAAAAAATATGAAAATAACTGTAGTCATTATAAAATACATGTATAATAACCCCAGGATGGAGCCAATACTGACCCCAGGGTCATGGTGAATATTTATTTAAATTAGCACTTTCAGACAATATTTCAGCAACTCCCTAACATTGAAAAAGTGAGCTTTATCATCAATATCATATGTGATGTCATTTATTTAAATATCAACATTGCAAAATATATTCTAACACGACCTTCGCAGTCTTTCATATACACAAAGAAGAGAGACATCTGTATGTTATTCTACGACAAAATACAGCTGTTCCATTAATTCCCCGCGTATATTTCATCCGTTGGAAGCGCCACGTTACATGACGTCACTTGGTAGTGTATTTGGACATAATATTGTACCGCGCAGAACTTTGCATACAGTGGCGCCCAATGGAACAGCCTGTAAACATAGCAGCCGGATTACCTTGACGTCCGAGATAATATATAGGGCACCCACAATAGCGTAAACAATGGGGTTATTGTTGTGTTAGAATCGAAATAATAAATACGTACCTGTATTTTATCGGTGAATAAAGCACTCGTGATTTAATTACTACGCATCCGAACTCCTAACTGTATTTAAAGCACGAGTGATTTAATTACTCGCATCCGAACTCCTAACTGTATTGTATTCACCGATAAAACACTGGTACGTATTTATTATTTCTTAAATAACATACAGCTGTCTCTCTTCTTTGTGTATATGAAAGACTGTGGAGGTCGTGTTAGAATTAACTTTATACTGACCTACTGTAGTATACAATGAACACCATCCATATCAGAAGGGGCCTTATTTATATACTGTCAAAGAACTCCAGAAGTTTCTGTCCCAGAACAGAAAAAGAAAAACATGTTGACAGAATTAGCCATACGAAAAACACGTTATTTATCCATATGACAGAATCAACAATAAATATCTTATGATGTTTATGATAAACATGATAAATAGAAACATATTTTCAAATTATCTAGAAGAAACTTATGATGACTGGATGACAAAATCAATAACATGTCAGCGTCATAAATATAAACAGAATAGTATTAATATAACATATTTAATAGTCAAGTGGATGCGCCAATTGTTGTTTTCACATTTAGTTCAGCAAACTAATTGAATGCCGCAGGCAAATACTAATTCAAGAAGAATGTTTGTTGTTTTGTAAATCTACTCTATACTCATTTCTGGTCCAGTGATACCTGTGATTGAATATGTGTAAAATGAGTTGTAACTGGTTGGTTAAAGTCGTTTATATTTTGTTTATAGAGTTTGGAATCTCAAAATATGTAAGTTATATTATATATATATATATATATATATATATATATATATGTATATATTAAACGTCTGTATATATACATATATACCTCGTCGTCAGTAGGTTTAGTAACGGTGTACATATGTTGCAAAATTTACCTGTTGACGGCAGGATAGGGACTTTACAATTGTTGAGAATAATCGGTAACGTTTTGAATAGCAAATGTCATTTTTGATAATGCAAATTGTATCACATCACGTCCATTGTTAGCCGTGTCGAACACTCATTTCATATTCGACTGTATGTAGACATGTGCAATATAACCTGGACAGATTTTGATTTGTTGGGCATGCAATTCATTAATCGGTAACACTACGCACATTTTATTAACTAAAACTATTTTATTTATCTTAACTCGTCCGAATCTACGTAATAAACTTACTATTTACCAACAACTCATTATTAATAGTGAACATCATACACATAGTAAATAATATTTTAAGCGTAAAATGCACTATTTGATATTGAACGTTATGATGTGGCATGACGTTTTGGCGCTATACCGAATGAATGAATGAATGAATGAATGAAAGTCTTTATTTATCGAGGGTGACCCAATTAGTTTATACTAATCTTCCTTTGGGCCCTCCTACCGGGTTGTACCGGGTTGTATTTTTCAATTTATTGAACACTGAGCATTATTGTTATTAAAAGTAGTCATATACAAGCACTCATGGAAAATAGAAAGCTTGTAGTGTACACAATTGTGCATGTTTTTTTTTTCATTTTCAATTTACCACAATTTTTCAGTCGAGACAGCAAAACCCGTTTTCCGAAAAAAATTACAATGTTTTATGATTCCAGTTCATCAAATATTTTATGCCAAATATTTTTTACTGAGGTAGTTGCATAGTTCCATGTGTCATATAATACACTGTCTGCCCCTTATTTTGAACATAATCCTGATTATTGGAATTTAAATTAACATCTAAATGGATGACTTATATTGATCAACAGGCATGCTGATGCATGAAAAAAATCAACAAGAAATGAGCATGCTTGAAGATAAGGGTGCTATATTGTACTTAGACTGCTGAAAATAAACATAGACTTTGGAAATGAAGCGTGTTACTGTACATTGGTACGCACGTACGTCTATCGCATAGCTACATATCCCAAACATATGCATGTTATATCAGCCATGTTGTTGCAGAGCCTAGCAATGATTCCTCTTTGACGGGTGGGTTCGTCATGTTAGATTATATCACAAATGTCGACAGTTAAATATTCTCTATGAATTAATTCATAATTTTGGCGGTAACGGCCGCCATATATGTGCAGCCGAAACACATTTAAACGTGGTTTCTTTGATCAGCTGTCCGCTGGCGATATCACAGACACCCGATAATATAACCCACCGGGTCACATGCTATGCCAAAAGTCTCTATTTCATTACATTCAGGTAACTTATGTAAATATCTTTTCATACAGGACCATTTGAATAGATAATAGTCAGGATACTAATTGAAATATCTTTTCATACCGGACCATTTGAATGAATGATTTTTTACAGATGAACGACTGACGATTCCTATTCATCGCCTTTTATGTTTACTACATAGAATGGTAAGGAACGCGACGTCACCTTGAAGCACTTATTTCTTTAGTAAATTCATGTACACATTATTTAACCATTGACTCTACATTTATCTGGGCTAATCTATTATTTTACGCATAATAAACGTTTTTAAAAAAACAGGCAGAATTTGAGGTGGGAAAAAAATCAAACTAAAATGCCGTAGTAATTCATTCGTTGCATTCGGTATCCTGGAGCATTTTAGAACAAGAAAACAGCAAGCCGGTCAGAACAGTTACACATATAAGAAAACAGTAAGGGGAATTAATATGATAAAAAATAAACGAACAGTGTGTAGATGTTAGAATGTTTTATTTGTAATTGTCAACGATCAAAACACATTTTTCATGATTTGAGCACAAGATAAAATAATCATCATGAGACAAAATGAACATGTTTTTAATTTTGGCATCTGTGTTGTACAATGTTATAATATGAATATGATAGACATCTGAAATAGTATGTGTAATGGATTACTAAATAGAATGTTGTTTCATGATTAAAATTTGAGAAATTGGGAAAAAATATCATGGTTAGAATATGAAGAATTGGTAAAGTATCATAGTTATAAACAAAAAGACAAGTTAATGATAATATAATAGCAATTGAAAGATCAGCGTCTGTGAAGGTAATCTCAGTTTTTAGCAATGCAAATTTACATTAGAAGAAAGGATTTAATGTTAGATGTTTTTATTATTGAAATCTGATTAGTAGTTCATGGCAATAAGTAGCAGTGGCGCAGACCTATTCAAACTCTTTAGAAGATGCTCCAGTTAAAGGGAGGGAGGGAGAGGCAGAGAGAGCATATATAGTGGGTTCTCGAACAATGGCGATCATTTTGTTGCGCACCCTGCGTGTCTCTCGCATCGCCCATTGTGTCCACAGTGTAGACACACGCGTGGTAGACACATGTGTGTCCACAGTGTAGACACACGCTAATGAATCACGGGAGTCATAGAAAAAGGGCGCGTGTACCAACATTTACTCGAATCCCACCCGGGATTCAGCAGCGGAACCTAGTTGAAAACCCGTAACCACGGCCAACGCGGATCCTTTCTTTAGCGTAGAGGCACTCGCTGGTAAGGTAAAATCAAAATGCCTTTATTTATTTCCCCAGTCAGAAATTGATAATGTTCAAAATGAATTGGAACCGAACGCGAGTACTTCCTTAAATTATATAGTTTGCGGTTAATATTATCCTTGGAGGGAAAGAGGGAGGAAGGGAGGGAGAGGCGGAGAGAGCATATATAGTGGGTTCTCGAACAATGGCAATCATTCTTCTTCATCAAGGAGACGTGTAACGTATGTCGGATATCGTTTAGTAGAAAGGACAACTTAGCCAAACACGTTAAAATGTTCCATCGCGATAAATCGCCTTCGCTAGAAGAACGTGAAGAAACGGTCTTTCGTTTTATCCATCCATTCACTGTTGCAGGTAGTAGGTCCAACTATGTCCGGAAAAGGCCAGTTTGTAGAAAAGATGGCAGACTCTTTTTACAGAGTTAACGGAAAAAATGTCGGACAGTTTATACAAGGCATACCCGACGATATCGATTCTCTAATTGATTCAAAATACCGCACTGTGGTAATCATAGACGACCTGATGAAAGACGCTACTCGCGATAAGGACATTTAGAAGGGTCCCATCATTGATTGTTATAGGTTTACTTCAAAATGTATTCTACCAAGGTAGGGAACAGAGAACTATGAGTTTAAATAGTCAATACATCGTGATATTTAAATCTCCCAGAGATCAGTCCCAAATCATCGCTTTAGAAAAAAAGATGTACCCGGGAGATACGACGCCTTTTATGACTTTCTATAAACATGCAGTAAGTAAACCTTTCGGCTACGTAGTTCTGGATCTGAAGCAAACCACGATGGATAGTGAAAGGTTAAAGACGGATATTTTTGACTACGCTTCGACGAATGGGATAGTTAGGAATAGGGATGAAACCTTTGAGGGTGATGAGATAAAAGGGTATAGCGTATTCGGCAATGTCCGTCGCCCTACTGAAGAAAACGGAGATGACGAAATGTTGGAAAGAGGGTGATGATTCCGGGTTTGATTCTCTCGTTCAAAAAGTACTGGATGACACTCACGCGTTATTTAAGGAAAAAAACGAAGATAAAATAAAGGAAGACGAGGCTAAAGGGAAGATATCTGCCTGTATCGGCCACCGCCTGATAGACTCGTCGAGGAGTCGAAATAGATTTTACTTTCGCAGGTGTAAATGGAAACTTTTCGAAAAGCAAAAAAATAAATAAACAACACTCAACAACAACAACAACCTTTAGCGGGAGGAGTGAGGGATGGAGAGAGGGAGGGAGGCAGGGAGGCAGGGAATGGCCTTTTGACGGGTAGTCGACGCCGTGTTTTAAAAATAAATCATTTTTACGTTTTATATTTTGTGGCGTTTGCAATATTAGGAACCTTCTATGTTTACGCGGATAATATTAGGAGACAGTTATGAAAATAAGTTCGGCATCTACATCAAACCATTCACAGTGTTCGTCATTTAAGATTTTCCCGCTTATCTTTTCATAACACAAAAGTCGTTAGGCATACATCATAAGTCAAAAGTCATAAGTCGTAAGTCACAGGTCATAACTCAAAAAGTACGTATATGCTTCCGTACACCCTGGAAGTTTTATAGCAAAATGTGAAGGCTACATTTTGCTACAAAACTTCCAGGGTGTACGGAAGCCTATACGTACTTTCTGAGTCTGAAGTTATATGATTTTTTGTCATTTTTTGCTGTCCCACCAACAAATAATTTACATGGGAAATCATTTAGGCTGTAAAATATTTATTTGTCAACCGATTTTCAGAACTAAGGTATTTTTTATTTACCACTAAAGATTCCAATTCTAATGAATGATATATAATTTATGTACGTACTTATAACATTGTTCATGTCAATGCTGAAAAACCTTTGGCTGAAACAAGCGCCAAAACAATATATACATGTATCATATGTGTAGCGGTTTGGTCTGATTAAAAAAACACGACGATAATAACATAGTAGTTTATAATAGCAATTGTGAATTGAAAGTGGTCCAAAAAGCTGTATATTATTACAAAATACACTTCTACCGCACTGCAATTTGTTTGTTTAAACACTGTGTACACACAGAAAACATTATATGTCTTCCAAAGAGAGATATTTTAAACGTATTCGCCTTTTTCACCACCACCCCGCCGACAAAAACAAAGTGTATGGGATATACTGGTTGGAGTGTTATCTTCAAGTGGATAGTCTTCGAATATGTCAAGGTGACCTGGCATGACATGATGATGATCATAAAGAAAAGAAAACTGTTTCGATTATTTTTAAAAGAGGTATGGCTCATTTTTTCTAAAAGATTGATAGCAACCATAACTTGACAAGGAGACATTGTCCTATTTTACGGGAAGTATGTGGTGTAGTGAGTGAAATACAATGTGTATATTTACTTTAATCACTTTAACACGCACGCACGCACGCACGCACACACACACACAAACACACACACACGAGCAACCATTCACAAATTGCACACACACACACACACACACACACAAAACAGTACCTTTCTATGGTTGAATCCACATCATTGGCACCATTATACTCCATAAGGATCCGCACCAATTCATAATTCGTCCTTAAAGGAAACTCCTGACCAGTCAAGTTTATTAAATATTTCCACGTTTTGCTTCTCTTCATCAGCTCCTGCATACATAACAACTCTGGTACCAATTGACTCATGCGTCCCCATTTCACCTTAAACCGTTTCGGCGTAACGAAAACATTATCAAAGCAGTTTGCAATGGCAGACATGGCATTAAATATATCACTTCCACTGTTTGCATCCACGTGAATGCAATATAGATTTTGTGGGCGGTATATTGAACGTATAAGACGCTCACACTGTTCCACGGCTTTGTACATGAGTGTGCTAAAGGCTATTGGAAACTCTTCTTCTTCTTTTGTCAATGAACTCATGATGTAACCCCTGCTTTGTATGAACTTTGAGCAGTTTGAAGCCATTTGAGTGTATTCCTTTGGAAGAATTTCTTTCCTGGTATTGTTTGCCGCTAATTGTGTTGCTCGTTTAATTTCCGACTCGTCATTGTGTATCAAAGCCTTACAGCTGGCATCATTAACTTTTCTGGGCACTTTGAAATACTTTTCATCAGGGAGTTCGGCAGTTTCAATTTTTGAATCAGATAAAAGGTGTGGTTTAATTTGGTTTAAAAGATTTGACAGTCCTTCAATGTGTACCGTTGTGTCGTTATTATTCCGCTTAACACCGTCTCCTTTATAATGACCTTTTAATTCCAATGTACCGTTTCGGAGATTGTACTTATTTACATAAAAATTTCGATCGTCCACGGTATGTATCGGTATATTTGTTACAATAGCGTGTCCTATGTCCGAAAAATTACGATTGTCGTCGGAATCTATCGGTATATTTGGTACAATATCTCGGCCTCTAACATGATATTCCGATAAATAGAATAAGATAGCAAGTATAGCAACTGCTATAATTGAATATGTAGCTATCTTTTTCGAAGCTAAACCGGCAACGATGTTCATCTGAAAATAAAGCATAGATTTAATTGGTATCTGCAGGATTTTTTTTTTTAAGATACAGGTACGTGATGTAACAGAATAAACTGAACTAGATAAATACGGAGCATTTGAATAAAACCTAATGTAAGTCTCAAAATTACAACGTCGGATGCAGGTAGTAAAACTGGAAAAACTAACATCAGCTATAGTGTATTTGATAGGTTACGGTTAGGAACTGTGGTGGTGAGATGTTCTCAAATTACGATAGTTGACCAGAACTTGAACGAGTGACGCATTTCAACCTCATAAACGCATAGATCGGCTCAGAGTGAATTCCCTCATAAACCTTTAACCTTAACCACTATGAAGTTAGTAGTTACAATTGATTCCTATGACATATTATAATGTTATTCACTTCTATAACCCGAGAGAAACTTTGGAGATATAGCAATTAGTCTGTCTGTCTGTCTGTTTGAGGTAATGTATGTAGACGGGATCATGTTCGCTCTGTATCTTTAAAATGGAGAGAGAGCATTCAATAGGAAGAAACGGATACAGCATGACTGTGCCAGTGCGAAAATCAGGATCGTAACTTAAAACATGAAGGTCATCTTCCCATAAACCTCCCATGCTAAATCACCATAGATAACAATGTGTAATTTCTTTCTATCTGACGCGAGGGTGATAGTACAGGGTGATAGAAAATCGCAGGTTGATAGTCACTGTTTCGGTGACGTCATTGGTTCAGTATGGTTAAATTGCTATGTTTAATTCCTCATAACTTCAAAAGTACTTTACCGATTTCAATAAACTAACAAGTTTTTAGTGTTTTTTTAAAAAAGGTCAGACAAAGTGAAATCTATACTGACAATGAACCTTATTTTGGCCCGACGGGATTCGGTATAATAAAATAAATACCACATTCATGAGAGGGTATTGATTATCATCCTCGGCTTCGGCTCGGGCGATAATCATATCCTCAGGGTGAACATTCTTACTATCACTCTCTCATGAATGTGATAGTTATATATTATAGACGGCATACTATCCGCTTTGTAACTTTAGAATGAATAGAGATAGTTTAATAAAAATAAGTATAAAAGTCGAAATGCAGCTTTCACATAACATAGTAAACCCAAAAAAACGCAAACGACAAACATGAATGGCAATGCTAATAAGGAATAAAGGCATATGACGTCACAAACACAAAAAGGGTTGACAATAGGGCTACCGCCTTGGAACGGTCAAATTACGATAGTTGACCAGAACTTGAACGAGTGACGCATTTCAACCTCATAAACGCATAGATCGGCTCAGAGTGAATTCCCTCATAAACCTTAAAACCTTAACCACTATGAAGTTAGTAGTTACAATTGATTCCTATGACATATTATAATGTTATTCACTTCTATAACCCGAGAGAAACTTTGGAGATATAGCAATTAGTCTGTCTGTCTGTCTGTTTGAGGTAATGTATGTAGACGGGATCATGTTCGCTCTGTATCTTTAAAATGGAGAGAGAGCATTCAATAGGAAGAAACGGATACAGCATGACTGTGCCAGTGCGAAAATCAGGATCGTAACTTAAAACATGAAGGTCATCTTCCCATAAACCTCCCATGCTAAATCACCATAGATAACAATGTGTAATTTCTTACTATCTCAGTATCTGACGCGAGGGTGATAGAACAGGGTGATAGAAAATCGCAGGTTGATAGTCACTGTTTCGGTGACGTCATTGGTTCAGTATGGTTAAATTGCTATGTTTAATTCCTCATAACTTCAAAAGTACTTTACCGATTTCAATAAACTAACAAGTTTTTAGTGTTTTTTTTAAAAAAGGTCAGACAAAGTGAAATCTATACTGACAATGAACCTTATTTTGGCCCGACGGGATTCGGTATAATAAAATAAATACCACATTCATGAGAGGATATTGATTATCATCCTCGGCTTCGGCTCGGGCGATAATCATATCCTCAGGGTGAACATTCTTACTATCACTCTCTCATGAATGTGATAGTTATATATTATAGACGGCATACTATCCGCTTTGTAACTTTAGAATGAATAGAGATAGTTTAATAAAAATAAGTATAAAAGTCGAAATGCAGCTTTCACAGAACATAGTAAACCCAAAAAAACGCAAACGACAAACATGAATGGCAATGCTAATAAGGAATAAAGGCATATGACGTCACAAACACAAAAAGGGTTGACAATAGGGCTACCGCCTTGGAACGGTCACTGGTGGGGTTTAAACCAGTTTGTAGGGTGCACCAAACTTCATGCTTACCCTACTGTCATCCAATAGAACGGGACAGTGTAAATAAAGAAATCCTTGCCATGAACTATTCTCTAACCAACAAGGCAGCATTAATAGGCAATATAAGTAAACACAAAGATGCTCGTGTATATATAAATACAAAAAAAGAAAAAGCCTAGAAAGCCACAAAGAAAAAACTCAGTTACTTGGCAGAAGCCAGAGCAACAAGAGAATAAATCATTGAAGGCACGACAAGACAAGATTGCAGACAAACATTAAACGTCACCGTCCTTTTGGGCTTTAGGCAGACGTCTGCATAGGGTCCACAGCCTGTCATGTCATCGCTCAATTAAAGAGGAAAGCATAGTGGCGAACTGTAAAAGGGTCCACCACCAAGCATGCAGTGCGTTGCAAAATGAGATGGTCATAACCTCTTTTGATAAACCTTTTAACAAGTTTAACAAAGATAGTATGAAAGTGATCATGACCAAGGATCTTACGAAGTTTGTAAATCACTTCACCATAGACGTCAGGTGGTGATAGTCCTTGTCGCAGAAGAGTTCTTAAATTACTTTTATATTTGGAAAAAAGATCAGGGTTACGATACTAAAATCTTGCAAAGGTTTTACGAAGTTAATGGTAACGGTAGCCCTGATGGAGTAGCGTTTTAGTTATACAAAGATTACTAATATTAAAGTCCTCAACTCGAGTACAAGCTCTAGAAAAACGTATAAGTTGAGACCCATAGACCCCATAATAAGACGCTGCTCGGGGGATAATTAACAATATCTAAATTAAAATCATCTCTCTTGTCATAGATTTTTCTAATAATTTCACCATTTTCAATAGGGGGATTATCTGTTGTACATACGAATAGTATATGTGTTTGTGTTTTTCAAAGCAAATTAATGTATGTTTTACTATCGTCTCATTTACCTCCGACTGGAGCTACACATGTGTATACTGTGATGAGACGTGAATAAATAAATAAATCTGTTAAAAAGCCGGGTGCATGAACTTTTAGATTATAGTTCAACAGCTATCCCGTGAAAATAGTATCACGGGATGCAGGTAGATCATTGGGTCTCTTCATAGCGAAATATACATCTCTAGGTGGGATGCCTTATAAAGTATATACAGAACTTTATGATTCGATGGTATGGCCAGTCGTTGCACATGGTGCTTCAGTCTGGGGTGATAGAACGTTTTTAATGGTTGTAATAGAGCGATGCGATTTTTTCTAGGGGCTGGAAAGTATACACCAAATGCGGCGACTGTCGGTGAAATGGGATGGACACCAACTGTTAGACAATGGAATTGCATCGGCGTTTATTGGGCTAGATTAGTCAATATGCATTCTTCTCGAATTAATAAACGAATTTTCACATATTGTCTTTCTAAATATAACAGAACTTGTAAAAACTGGTATTTTCGGGTTAAAAAGACGTTTAATGATAATAATTTGAATGACTATGTTAATGTCAATAGCCCAATTACCAAAACAAGTTTAGTACAAAGAATCAGTACATGTATATTTGAAACCTTTATTGATAGTTGGAAAGATAAATTAAATAGCGATGTAGGTGTTAATGATAGAGCTGGAAACAAGCTTAGAAAGTATAAACTGTTGAAAAGCGATTTTTAAACAGAAGAATATTGCAATTTAATTTTACTGAAGTTACATAGATCTGCATTTGTTAAATTTAGATGTGGAGTTGCTCCACTTAGAGTTGAGACTGGGTGATATGAAGGGTTGGCCGAATGTTAGATTATGTCCGTTTTGTTGCATGTTGAAGATGAATAACATGTATTATTTGTCTGCCCATTGTACGCTGATATAAGAGAAGATATATTCACTAAATCTAAACCTATTGACCTAACGTTTGATACACTAACGTCTCAAGATAAATTTGTGTTTCTTTTTACCAGTCCGTTAGGATTCGACAATGTGCCAAAACCTGCTTTTTAATTATTAAAGACATTTCTTCTTACATAAGTAGTTGATCTGATTGGTTACATGTAATATCTTATACTTGTATATAATGAAAGTTGATGTATTTTAAGTATCTGGTAGAATTTTATTTATGATTGAGCAAGTTAAATTAATCAGGCCATAGCAAATATAGATCTCTTAAGACATTTGTTAAATTGCGTTTATTAGGAGTTTTAAAGGGCTGCCGCCCCCGGACGCATATTTACAAGCTTAGTTGTTTCTAAAAGTGTTTTTGTTTTAAATTAATTTTATGTTAGTAATGCATCTGTCAATTGCATTATATAATCAAGATTAACATTAGTTCTTATCTGTTGTACATACGAATAGTATATGCGTTGTGTTTTGCAATGCAAATTCTCCTTTCATACTTTTTTATATATCTTTTACTATCGTCTCATTTACCTCCGACTGGAGCTACACATGTACGTTATTACTGTATTATGAACATGTATATTACATGTTGTATACTGTGTTGAGACGTAAATAAATAAATAAATAAATCTGTTAAAAAGTCGGGTGTAAGCTGGTAATAATATTCCTTAGTGGTTTTAATATTCTCATTTAAAATGTTATCATTAGAGCTTGACGTTTTTGCGTTCTTCAATTTGTTAATACACGCGATTATTTCAGCTTCAGTTATAGATGCATTCAATTCATTAAGATCATAGTTCAAATTATTGTCTATTATGTCAGAATTAAAATCGTTCTCACCTGGATAATTGGTGGTATTTTTGTTAATTGTTTTGAAATGGTTATACAGTATAAAGTATCGATACTAGGTGATTTTTTGTTCGTTTTAGGGTTAATGTTATGAATATATACTCAGCAAAAATAGAAACGTCCCCAAATTTACCCATACATTAAGACTCATTTAAATTATATTTCGTTTGGTCTTATATGCCAATACCTTTGTTAAAAGGCTAGCACTGTCATGGAAACAATATTCATTGAATCAACATTGTGGGCAAACTTATTTCCCTTGTTATGGTTTAAACAGCATTTCCGGGTCTTGTGTTTAAAACTGTGAGTTAAGACATTTTTGTTATATTGAAATAACCAGAGAATGACTTTATGCTGACTTTTTTTACTCATTTTTGCGCAAAACAGCTTTCAAGAACAAATATTTTCAGATTACCTTCCTTTATAATAAAAATATAATGATTTCGCAATTTGAATAAAACATGATTTAGCAGCAACAAACAAACTCTGGTTTTTGTTGATTATCAATATTGATCAGAATGATTGAGTGACAAGTATAAAATGATAAAATTGTGTCTAGATTGGTGTACATAGTGTAACAATGTTAACCCTATGCAAATCACAGCTTAAAATGGGGACGTTTCTATTTTTGTTGAATATATTTCCAATAATGTTTTAGGTTATTTCTATTGCCAACGTGGGTACTAGAACAATCGACATTCGCAAAGCAATGGGTAAACTTTCTCACCTTATTAATACTAATAAATAATTTATAAGGTAATTATTAGGTAATTAATTACTTATCATTTAAAAATACCTAAACACATGAGGGTAAGTTATATTAAGAAAACAGTGTTGTTTGTCATTGAACTTAGAGAAACAACTAACATTTCTTCTCAGTTACCACAAATTCGAACGCAACAATCATTGTTTGAGAGAGTGATCTGAAAAACTTGTTTAATATTTTAACATTATTAGCGTTAACGATTAAAACACTTTGTCCCCTTTACAGATAGAAATACTTAAATTGTGTTGGAAAAAAATTCAAAACATCATTAAATTTATCTAATTAGACCCCGGAAAATATATATGTAATAGATAGAGTCTGGTCTCAACGAGTTGTATTATTTAAACACCAAGATGGGCGTAGCCCATCGAGGTGTTTAAATAACCAACGAGCTGAGACAGACTCTATCTTTTTTGTAGCATGGTGTACTTAGTAACACTGAGACGTCATAGTGACCGTACTCTAAATTCCAATATCCGGTAGTTGTAGTAAGGTATAGTCACGCCCCTTTAGTTACCCTAAATTAAACGATTTAATGCTCTGCATTCATCAAAGGAAATGTCACCGACCATGCTACAATTAATCTTGGAATTCATAAATAAATGAAAATCTGTAAATAAACCGCATTAAAAGTTTCATTACTCATGACTGTTATCAATACTTTACACAGAAAAAGTTTTAATCTTTAATTTAACTTAAATTTCACATAAGAAACATAGAGCAGTTATTATTACTTTCATTTGGAATAATTATTATGTAAATATTGCAAAGTTTATTGAGGAACAAATTTGACTTACAATAGTTTCTCGCAAAATTATTTTTGAAAGCAAAACTAATGTAATTATTATAATCTGAAATAAATTTGCAGAAACAACATACTTTTGGTTGGCTATAAACTATCCCTAACATGACGATTTAATCAAAACGAATGCAAAACTATTTTAAATGATTTAAAGTTTAGGTACAATAGCTTCGCATTAAAAAAAAAGCTGCATAAGATACAATAATATGACACATTTTATTTTTCTCCACCAAATTTTAGAATCTAGTTCTAAGATTTTGTCACATTATAAAGGGTCCGTTTCTGATATGGATTATGTAAAAAAAACATTTTCAGAAAAAATGTGAGTTACAATAGTTTCGCGTTAAACCCTCGAACTGTCATTGTTGATATCAGCGCACGATGAATATCTTCCCATATGTGTAAGATAAGGCATTCCATCACCCATGTAAAAAGCGGAATACCGTATCCGGTATGCAAGAAAAACATTGCCAATTTATCTCGGTACACAAATAGATACACAAGTCGAACAGAGTAAACCAAAATCACGCATTCTACCCAGAAAAAGTAGGTGATCTGCATCCACCACAGAAAATCGACCGTCATATATAACCTTACATGTGTTGAAAATGACGTAAAACACCATACAAAAAAAATCAACCTTTTGTATATCATTTTTTTATCACGCAGAGATCTGATCTCGTTCAAAACAGTATTCGAAATGCTTGATTCAACCACTGACGAAACCTTTTGTTTTGTTTTGGCTAATTTTTGGAGGATTTCGTATTGCTATTAATTGTTGCAATAACACAACAAATCAGAACAATAGATTCTCACTTTCCCAACCCACCTTTTTCCTTACCTAGATAATTATTATGAAAGTTGATAAAGTGAAAACACAACAAATTTTCAGATACATCGCCGATTTTAAAACGCTTAGAAATCGTGTTTATGGCACAGAGTAATTTCGAAATTGTCCATATTCTTATATCGCGTAGAACATATACTGCGTATATAATGTAAACTAAAAATAAAGTATACAAACTTATACAAAGACGATATATTTATAATTACTCGGGAACAAACGTAAATCTATGCATGACCATTGCAGGAGATGAGCATATTAATAATATTATTTGGTTGTAATAACAAAGTAATACATTTGTTAAAAACGTGTATTATGGTTACTCGAATCTGAACGTAGTAACAACGTGTTACCTTAAAATGTAATGTCCCGTGTACATGTATTCCAAAAGCCGTAATCCGTTTTAAATATATACACTTAAACGTAAACGTAACCATAAACTGCTCATCCGAAACCTTCGTATGAAACCTTCGTATTTAGTAAGTCAGAATATTTATGTATATACACTTGTAAGCTCATGAGTGCATGACGGGCCTTTGTATGCCATACATTTGAACTAGGTCGGAGGTTTAAACGTATCTACTCAGATTGATTTTAAAATATACTAGTCAAAATTCCTAAGTACTGGTTTACTGATTTCAATTGGCAACGTATATTTTTTTGCTAAACGTTAACAGTGAACAATAGTTTATAATAGTTTCTCATGTTAATTATTTCATACTTTCCATTAATTTCCGATCGTGTGATGTGAAGCCGTATTCTTCACGTTTCGTATTGTTCACACTTGCGTGAAGAATTTGTTCGGCCTGGATGGCCATCATAAAAACCCGCTTCTACATCTGTACATGTTTACCGCCATAGAGTGTTGCGTCCGCTGCTTTCAACAGTCGACGACCCCGAAAAGACGAGGAGTTCTCAGTTGAATTGTGTCTGTTGTGGATGCAACAAGGGTTTTCACGCAAGTTAATGTAGTGCCTCGCTATTCTGTATTCTACTTTCGTTTTCGCGATTTGAGTTTAGATCGATCTTTTAGATCGATATTTGTAATTTATTAACATGATGATTACGCTTTCAGTCTAATTTGTCATCTAGACTAAATTCCATAAAGTTACCTTTTTGTAACGAGTGTATTCAGCCAAATTCTAGTTGTTAATTCTTATCGCGATATATATGTTATTGGGGGTTCTGGCTCAAAGCTCTCGTTTCACTCGAGTTTGATCCAGAAACCCCCAAAATACATATATATATAAACTCCTACCACAAGGTGCTGAAATAAGCTGAGCCAGAGTTATATTCTGAGATTTTTTAATAAAAGTTGAAATTTACACCTAAATCACCGATTTATTAAAACTTTTTTAGAATAGGGGTAGTGAAGATTGCAAGTTTAATTTTTTTTATAGTTATCAAAATTACACCCCCAAAAATATAAAATGTTTCTTTAATACAAAACAAATTTGTTGATTTGTTATTAAAATTTTACTCAAATTAACAATTTTCCGACCTTGAATACAAAGGTGGTGGATCATACTCATACACAATACTAAAACAATTCATAACACACTTTTTCGACTTTTTTGTAAGGTTGCCATTGCTTCCTTTCTTCCCTGCTCCACTAGTTCCTTTTTTTGAACTTCACTAATTTCAAGTTTCTTTTGTTTGATGTCCTGTTTCAAATTATAATATCTCTCCAGTTCATCCAGAACCATCTTGAACTCTTGCTCAGATATTTGTGCATCACTCAACGCTTTTGATATTAACTGCGTTATACTATTTAACTTAGACTCTGCCAAAGTTTTTATTTCATGATGTTTTTGAGCTTTTGCATTAAGCTTGCGTCTGATATAATTAATACAAACACCTGTAGCTCCACATACTATTGCTGCTATTTCCAAAGGTAACACAACTGGAACAACAAATCCAATCCCAGCCATAATAACACCTGCAGATATTAAGGTAGTGTCAATTCCATACGTGATATCAATACCACGTTTATATTTTTTATAAAGAGATTTGCGTGTGTCTCTCTCTGTAATTAACTTTTTTTCAATTTCTGAAATCTTTTGTAATCTATAATTTTGTCCGTCTTCCACTGGCAAATCAGGATATAAACTTGGTGCTGTCGGTTGCTTCATTTTTTTTATTTATTAATAAAAAATTAAATTAATTCAATTAATAATGATGCCACCGTATTTACAGCGGTAGCGTTAGCAACCTTGCATACAAAGTAAATAACAGAACCAGTACCAATATCTAAAGGTCTATCAAAGTTATCATGATTGCGTGGGATGATGTGAAGCGTTATGCCATAATTTGGTTGTTCAACACCATTGACAGAAACTATTACAGATACGTCACCAACTAATCGGTCACTCGCTAAACCTATTCCCATAATCCGTCCATGGCGTGTCATTACATGCCCCACATTTGTTTCTGCCCCACCGTTACCAAATGTGAGTATTCTATTTAACACAAGTGGGCCCTTAGCCTCCGCAAATATTGTTATAATCCCATATTTAAGATTATCAACTCTATTTTTCAAATGATTAAACTGGTTAACAAAAGGCACAACTCGCCTATATAAATCTTGAACCTTATTTATCAAAGCCTTTAAGTCTTCTGTTTTTTTAGGGCTTGGTGGTCCAAATATACTCATTGTTTTTTTTATAAAAATATATTTTTTAAATAAATTCTAAAACACAACTCATAGGCAAACCGTGATTATCTATCTTGTTGCCTTGCTCATCTCTAACTTCTATTGTCAATTCAGTAATTGCACCATTCGTAAGACAGCGATATTCAGGATAAAAATGTGTATATACAATATCTCCATACTGCTTATTTATTACAGGTATAACCCCTATAAAAGTGCTTGGTGCGCCATTGAAATAATTACTACTCGTGTTAACTTGTTTCAAATGAACATATAGCTGTTTATAAGGAGCTAAATCAATTGAGTGATCTCCAATACGAGGACCTTTTAACCATTTCCTGTCCTCAAATCCCAGCATTTTTGAAAGACCGCTTGATAATCGTGTCTCTGTTGGCGTATCTAAAATGGCTGCAGCACTTTGGACAACAATGTCCAGGCTAATATTTTCATTTAGCAATTTAAACTGTTCTGCCAACTGTTGAAAGTTATAAAGTCCACCTCCTATATGTTTTGTTTTTTCTGTTTTTTTTGTCTTTATGACTTCATGAATAATATTATACAAACCTATAGTGTATGTTAAACTTTTTAATCCAACGCGCTTATCTCCATTTCTATTATCGATATACAGTTGAAAGCTAATAGAACCGTATATGTTTGAAATTGTATGAAACTTTTTTTTTTTTAATATATATAAAAATACAAATAAAAATGATTTCTAAAGAATTTAAATATAGCTCAGATGCTCACTACAATTTAAGTACTTTCAGCAAAAAAGTGATAGATATAATAAATCAAAACATAGTCATTACATCAAACGGTAAAGGCTTTAAAGCATCATTTCCCAATGTCTTTGAAAAATACAAACTCCCATACGTCAAATCAGATGCTATAGTCCAAAGCTGGGGAACAGATTGGATGTCATTTTGGCAGAACCAGTTGAATTGTGCTATTTAGTGTGCGACAACTGGATGTGGCATTGATTTCAACAATCATCTAAAAGCTGATGCCCTGGTTGGTTCGTTATTTCGATTTCATGTCTATTACCAAGTCAGAATAATATTATTTGAGATGAGTGTAGCAATGCCACAAGACTCAAATTGGAATGCGTTTAATAACACATATAACCGAAACGCATACGAGAGAATATGCAAGGAGTTTAACGTTGGCTTAAATTCGGACTGGAGACAGAAACAAAGCTATAATGATGGTCTAGGAACAATTTATAATTACTGGACAAATATTGGTTATCATTCTTTGATAAATACTATATACGACAACAAAACGATGAGTTTTACAGTCTATGAGAGTGATAAAACATATCACATTGATTACATTACACAAGGATCTGAGGCTGACAATAGTTGGTCTACTTTTACACTAGATAGTTATGTGGGATTTACAAGAGCTGGAGTAGAAAGAATTAATGACAGCATAAGAACATACTGCTGGGCAATCCTTGGCTCACAATCACAAACAAGAGCTGATATACTTGGAACTGGAACGGCATTTGATGCTCAAAAACAATTTCTGGCAAATGTAGAGGACGCAATAAATAGCCCCATCGACTTGCCCAGTCAAATTTCAAGATATGAAACCACCCTAAAATATGCAAGAAGTAAAGTAAATTTTGTCTATGGAAGTGGATTGTACATGTCTCCGAGTGACATGGAATTAAGAATCGGAATAATACAAGACTACAATAATGAAATTGTAAAGGCAACCGATGCACAAGCATTAGGATTGAATAATGATGTAAATGTAAAACCAGTGCCACCAAAAAATATTCAACCTTTTCAAGGCACCACAACAAAGAAATATTTACCGGAACATTCTGACTTTGATAAACCAATACATAAAACTGTGGAGCATAACCCACCAGAAATACAAAAAATAGCGATTGAACACGAAGATAACAAAACAACTATAATTGTTGGTACTATAGAAATAGGTATTGCTGTATTATTTATTTACGAGATTTACTGAACCACTCTTTGGCTGCCACATAAAACAACCCGGAAACAAACACAAGCAAATCCCATAGATTGTTACCAAGCCAATTAATAACATTACCTGTTGCAGATAAAAGCCATGATACTATTGCACCAATAACTCCTGGAAGTGCTGCAGCAGCTTTACCAGCTAGGTTGGCAAGGAGCTTACCAAGATTACTTAGTTGTTTTTTTATCCATTCCTTGACACTTGATGGATCAGGCTTTGGAGTTGGCGCAGCACTTGATGTGGGGATAATAGAATTAATTATTACCCCAAGAATCATACCAAATGCAGTCAGGATACTAACAATAGTAATACCTTGCTCCCTAAACAAGGTTTTGATCCTCTCACCAAGAGTTGTATCCTCGTTTAACATTGTGTTTATTGTTTCTTTTATTCTGCTTACTTGGTTACGAAAAGCTTCTCTGTTCTCATTGATGACATCCATCCTTGCACCTCTTTCAACATCAAGGTCTTTGATGCGATCGCTAATTCTTTTTATCTGGAATTCATCATCGTCAGTCTTAGCTTGTTCTAACTTTTGTTTTTCTCTTGTTATGTCTTTATCAAGTTGTGTGAGTTTTGCCAAGTTATTGGTGAGTTCTTCTTTGCCAGTTGTCATCGCTTTTACTATTCCATCCATTTCACGCTTGTCTATATTTGTTTGTGTTTCAACATCAGGACGCTCATCCACATCCCAGTCATAAATTAATGCCTCCTCTATGTTATCCATTGATGTCTCTATGTTATCCATAATATGTGATAAATCTGTTAATGGAATAGCATCCACATTATCTGGTAAATCGTTTCTTGTGCTCTCCAACGCTTGTTGAGCTTTTTGTGATAATTTTGTTTTACTGTTATACTCTGACAAATTTAAAAATTGTCTTACCGCCCTTGTTCCCCAAAAGCCAAATTCCTTTGCCAAAGAACCAAGGGAAAGAAATATTGCACCACCTTGCTTGGCAGTTATTCTTATTTTTTTATCACCAACAATCCAGTATAATGTTTTACCATCATCTGATACTTTAAACCGGTCATAATCCATTTTGTCCGGTGCCATCTTATATCGTTTTTCTATTTCATCATAAAAGGATTTTACAAGATTTTTCTTGTGTGCTTCAAGTTCGGATTCTTTTAACTCCCCACGAAGGTCAGCAAGATGGTCGCTTTGATTAAGAAAACTTCTTCGAACAGGCTCATCAGGCACCATTGGTAAATCATCATCTTAATATTCATTATAATCATCTGGATCAAACATAGGATTGTCATATTCAAATCCTCCTTCAGCCATTGTTTATTTTATTTAATTTAAAAAATATATTTAAAAAATAAAAACAATGTCAGCTTACGGAAACAAACTCAACCCTCATAGAAAACTAAGAGAGCCTCATTGTGCCTAGGGCATCCGCACAAGTGTAGTAATAACTAATAATCCATCAACAATAGACCAAAACCAGCAACTGCTTGTGAGATTTCCCAATCTAAGTACTAATGATGTATTAGTTCATCGTACTGCTCGTCTTGCCTTTAAAATAAAACTTAAAAGCAGAACAGACGCCAACGCTACTATATACCAGAATCTGGTTAGAGCAATTGTGAAAAAAATGACAATAAAAATAAGTGGCAATGAAGTTATGTCAATAGATGACAGTGATATATATCATTGTTATGTAGATTTATGGAAAAGCCCTACCGAACGAGTAAACATAGCTTACCAAGGTATTGGTAAAGCAAACATGTTAAAACATAGAGTTGGTGCGGGAGACGCTTCCTCAGACACCAAAGATGAAGCTGTAGCAGCAGCTTATGGAAATAGATTTTGTATTCCACTGGACTTTGAAATGTTAGAAAGTCATATGCCATTTTATCAAGCGGGGCTTGGTGATAGGTTAGAATATGAATTAACGTTTAACGATCATAACAAAGTTATCAAAAGCAGTGATGCTGATGCATCTTATGTAATAAAAAATATCTGCTTAGAATTTGATATGGTTAGTGATATTGAATTATCCAGACAAATAAGACAGCAAATCAATGGTAAGATAGTATTTATGTATGATCGTATCTTGCGACATAGAAAAATAATAGCAAACAAATCTGAAACCCTTTGGAATATCAAAATTAATGTACCAGCACGGAGCATGAAAGGTATTTTAATGCTGTTTGAAGACCCAGAAAGAACAAACACGGAATCCTTTTACAACCCAAAGATTGAAAAGGTTGAAATGACAATAGAGGGCGTACCAAATCAGTTGTATAGTCAGGGCATGAAGGCATATCAACATTGGGATGAAATCAACAAATATTTTGCCTTGACATCAAAAAGAAACAAAGAAACAGAAATAGTAGCGAGGGACTTACACTTTACCAATGTTTCTCTTGAGACCTATCTAACAAAATCAATTGCTTTGTTGCTTGACCTTAGAACATGTGATGACAATTTATTATATGGCAGTGGAAGAAAAATAGAAAACGGCAGTGAAGGCATAACGATACTAAAAAATAAAAAAGGAGATGCAGATCAACCTTTAAATATTTATCTATATATAATACAAGATGCGCAAACAAATTGTGAAGATGGAAGATTCAAAGAAGTACGATACTAGTTTGCACAAACAAAAATATCATAAATATCCACACAGTGCCATTATCTGTGGTCATACAGGCTGCGGCAAAACAGAGTTTGTTCTTGACATACTTGAACAAGAGTATGTTGGAGTATTTGAACATATAATTATATTGTGTCCAACCATAGAGTGGAACGAGGCTTATAAAAATAGACCCTGGATAGGAGATGTAAGAAACCCGAGAGATAAAAAAAATAACAATTGTCAATCCCGTTAGCAACGGCAAAGAAATGCTGCAAGAACTGTTGCGTTTATTTTTCAAACAATATGCTGGCAAGCCCAAATTATACATCATTGATGATTGCTCCGCCACAAAAGAATTAAGAAAGAAAAAAGATATGTTATCAGAGTTGGCATTTTCTGGTCGTCACGCCAAACAATCAGTGTTGGTTATTTCGCAGAGATATAATTCTGTATGAAAGATTTAAGGGAGCAAGCAAAATGGTTGTGTATGTTTTACACCAAAGACAGAGATAGTTATGAAAATTGTTTGAGAGAAAATGATGTTATTCCGACGTTGGAGGAGAGAACCAGAATAAATAAAGCTTTAGCAAAGACTAAATATTCCAAGTTAATTTTGAGGACTGACCAACCAACTGGTTATTGGGTTGAATAATTTTTAACAGCAATGCTTTTTTTCTAACAGCATTGCTTTGTTGCTAATAGTAATACTAACAGCAAAGTAGCAATGTTAATAGCAATACTGACATGAAAATATAATGGAAATATCAAAAAATATAGTAATGCTTATAGCATTGCTCATAGTAAATTAGTAATGCTTATAGCATTGCTCATAGCAAAGTAGCAATGTTAATAGCAATGCTTGCGGCAAATTAACAATGCTAATAAAAACAAATAGCAATGTTAATAACAATGCTATTAACAATACTAACCATAACTAGTTGCGTGGTGAATATCGCAGCTGGTTGTTTTGTGTTTTATATTTATTTCAAGATAAAAAATAAAATTATTAATATAAAAATGAATGCGGAAGAACTATTATAAGATATGTCGGAAGGTTTCACGGAACGTGATGAATCAAACCAACAAGAAACAAAAAAAGAAAGATTATCAGCCATAGTGGCTGGCGGCGGTAGTCGTCAAAATTTGGGTAAAGACATACAACTCACAAATATAGATAGCATGCCCCCGGATGAAATTAACACACTTTACTGCAGATATGAAGCACGGCTTGGGGCAAGTATGACCAAGACTTTAGGCAATTCTTTTATTAACTTGTATGTGATGGGAGTATCAAAATATTTCAATGTAACCAATCCACCAAAACTGATAGAAGATTTGGAGGAAGACCCATTTATTAATCATGCTTTGACAAGCGCTTGTTGTGAGTTGTATTACAGGTATGGAATGTGCTTAGCACCATTTACAGCAATACTGACAACTGTTAGACATATTAATTTTAATAAAAATAAAAATATAGATAATATAAATGATGGAGAATCAAGAGAGTGAACAACAAAAAGTAAAAAATCCAAAAAGTCCCTCGCTACTATTTCTGTCTCAACATGCTGCAAATCAAGATGCTGCAGAGCAAGATGAAATAACAAAAATAACAATAGATGAAGAGGAACCAGAAATCAAAATAAACGTATACAAAAATTATATTCCACCGTGTCTGGTTTTATTAGTAGGCATTGCTGGGTTGGGTTTGTATATTTATAACAAGAAATCTGCTACGCAACCTGTGCAACCTGTGGCTGTTCATGTTGCACCAAACGACCCGTTTGATTATTTTTAATAATTTATTTAAAAAAATAATATAAAAAATAATATAAAAAAAATGGCAACAAGTATTGACGGAAAACAAATTGTAAAGATGGTGTATTGGCAGAAAACTACTAAAAAGACAAGCCCCTAAAGTGGATTTTAATATGACAGATATTGGGATGCTGTCTGTGGATATAATGTTAGCAATGCCTACAAAGGATATGCTGATTAAGCAAGGTATTATTCCTGCGGATATTATGAAACAATTTAAAAAATATATATATAAAAAAATGGCAAGTGCAGTAGCAATGATGATAGGTGGCGCATTAACAAACGCATTGGCGTTTAGCGGTTCAAATTATTTCTTTTCAAAAATGGGAAATCATTCAGATGAGGAAAGACAAAGGCATGAGAAAGCTGTGGAACAATTAAACGCAGCACAAGCGGAGTGGAATAAAAAAATAACAGAGAGATTAGATTTTATTAATAAGCAACTGCAAAAGGAGCATCATGCAGAGCAGACTTTTGATAATGTAGACCAGGCTATGAAACAGTATTATTATATAACTGGTAAACAGTTGCTTTTGGAACCAGAGCCTAAGTGGAGTGATTTCTATACACCATCTCCGGATCAACAGAATAGAGAAATTACGTTTATTGTGGTGGGCATGGCTGCAACTGGATTTGTGGCGTATAAATTGATTTCATAAAAAAAATGTTTAAAACTATAATTACTTTGGATTTGGAATGACTAAGTATGTTTACTTTGGAATAACCTTTGGAAAGACTAAGTCATATGCATGATACCTATTTTTTGTTGTTTTTACATGGTTTCAATCCAAGTGGTCGCATATAATATGGTGGTTTAGCACTCTTCTCTATTTTATTTTTAAGATGATCAGGCGCCCATACTTCACCGTTGTCTAATAATGTCAATACCATGGATGAACCATATTCAGTATCCAATATTTTTGTATCTGTAATAGTGTATATTTTATTTATTTCCAAGTCTGTCCATTTCTTTGTCCTATATTGATTTTGCTCTTCAAGCAGTTCATCAAATTGTGCAGTTGTGATTTCCATTTTTTCTTTATAATTATATAAAGTATAATCTTTAGTAGAAAAAATGGAAAAGATTTATTACAGCCCAAAAGGATTTTGGAGAGGTTACTCGGCAGTTAAAAAATTAGCAAAAGAGGCTGGTGTCAGTAAGAAACAGGCATTAGAATTTTAAAAAAAACAAGACCCAGGTTTGATGTTTCTGCTAAGAATGGCGTGCATCAAGCTGATTTGTTATTTTTACCGTATGATACTTTTAGTCGCAAGACTTATAAATATGCGTTGACTGTGGTTGATATTGCAAGTAGATACAAAGAAGCAGAGCCACTGACTTCCAAGGATAGTAAAGAAGTTGCTAAAGCATTTGAAAAAATAAACAGTCGGCTTTTAAAATATCTAAAATTATTACAAGTGGATCCAGGCAGAGAATTTATGGATGCAGTATCGCAGTTGATGGCGAAACATAAAGTAAATATCAGACGGGGCAGAACAGAAATACACAGAGACCAAGCTATAGTGGAAAGATTTAACAGAACATTAGCTGAAAGATTGTTTGGCTATCAGTATGCTAAGGAAATAGATTCACAAAAACGCAACAGAGAATGGGTAAAGAGATTACCAGAAGTTGTCAAAGCAATAAATGTGGAGACAAAAAAGCCCCCTCCTGTTGAAACAAAAACATTAAAAGATGATCCTGTATGTATGAACGCCTGTGTAAGATATTTATATCAACCCGGGGAACAAGAAGGTCGAAGACGCAGAGCAACTAATCCAATGTGGAGTGTAGATATTCACAAGATTAAAAGTTATATGGTGACGCAAGGTTTAAGAGTATATTATTTGAAAGCACCAGCGCCACAGAGAGGATTTGTCAAAGAAGAATTACTTATTGTTCCTGCTGATACAAATTATAAGTTTTTATAAAATCCATATGCATCAGTTGTAATTCCATCTTCTCGAATGTATTTTTTAGTGTAAAATGATGACAGTGTTACTTTGTTTATTGTTATGCCGTATATTTGATGCTTCATCGTGCGTATCAAATTCATAGCATTGGTGTATTTTTTCTTGTTAAACAATGCATCCTTGTAGTTTTCAAAGTTAATATTTTTTTCGATTACATATTTTTTTACACCCTTTGCTTTTTTAATGAGTTGTTCATCCGCTCTCAAAATAGAATATAGCTTGGGTCTTAATCCAACATACTCAGCTATAGCAACACCAGCACATTCATCTTTCATCTTGCCTATTACTTTTTTATTTGTATCATCGTGCAGTGTGTGGTTTTACGGATAATCACTCAAGTCATACTCATCTTTCATTTCAGCCATGTCTTTGTACACATCTTCTGTTTTGATTTCTACCAGCAAGCTGTCAGTGTCTGTGTATAATAAAGTACATTTATCCCCGTATTTTTTCTTTAGGGTATTATAGTACCAATCAAACATAATGTACTTTGATAAATCAAATACTGACATTCCAACATAGGTTTGTTTAATGTTAATTTCGTTTTGTTTACATGTATTACTGACAATTCATCTGAAAATTTTATACGCCTGTTAAAGTTGGGTTTAGCTATTATTTTTCTTATTTTTTCATTTTCGGAGCCGTCAGTTCTGACTAGTTTTATATCAGTCCGCTTGCGTAGATTTTCCATTGTTTTGCCAAACACAGAGTTGTTCATAAGTTTATAAAAATATTTTTGAAATTGTGATTTAGCTTTTTTCCTAAATTCTGTGTTTAGGTTTATGTATGATGCCATCCATGGTTTTTCATTAAATTCTAATACTCTGTGTATTTTTTTTAGTTTCATGCCCAAAGATAAATACAGTTCCAGGTTTTTGTAATGTAACACATATTTTTCTTTGTCCATAAGACTGGGGACTAGTTGTTCTGTATTTATCATGCTATTATTTTCCAGTAAGCCTGTCTGGTATTCAGACAGCCATTCTTTTTTTACTGCTAATTTTTCCACTGCAAGTGGATAGTCATTGTGAGCTTCATGGAGTTCTTTAGGATATTCCAAATCAACTTCAAGTATTTGTCCTTTGCCAGGTTTTGTTTTAGAAAATACCCCACTCTTGTTTCTTTTTTTCCAAACAAAGCCAGAATATGGAGGTAGCTGACTCATTGCCCACCCATAAAGATTATTTGCATCAAAATACATTAAAAATCTGTTTTCCTCTCTAGTGTTATAATCAGCTACATGTGGATTGTTTGCTTTGGCATATCGTTTTGATACCATACTAATTCCACCACGCATACCTTTTTCTATAAATAAGTGCATGTCAATGTCTGTCAAAAGTTCTAAATCTATTTTTGAATGTTTAAGTAAAGCATCCCAAGATAATCCAGGTGCTGTGTAGTAATGCAAGGGATCGAGTTTATATGCATTCATGCATGTTTTTCTAAAAGTTTGAAATACATCTGCTAACAAAGTTACATCCGTTTTTAGATATAAATCATGATAGTCTCCAAGAGTTTTATAGTTAAACTCTTTCCATATTTGTTGAGCGTATTCGTAATCTTCTTGGGTAATACCTTCACCTCTTAATTTACTGTAAAATGCTTCTATGGGTGGTAATTGCGTTTCCTTAAATCTTTCCATACTGTCCATATATTCGTATGGATAAACACCTTTTCGCAGAAGTAAATTTGTTTGTTCCCCAAACTGATTTTTAGTAATTTTGAAATCAGATTTGTCTGTTGCATCAACCAATTTTTCCAGAGACGAAGCCATAAACTGAAAGCTATCCAAGAACCTAAGTTGTCCTATGCTAAATGATATGTATTTTTCAGCATTTTTTGGGATGCATGTAATATTACCTAACATTTTATGTATTTTTTGCATGATGAGATGACTATCATATCCTTTGAGGTTATGAAACTCAACAGGGATGATTGTTTTACCTGGTTTTATTTTTAGTTTCAGGTTACAGTTTTTGTGTGCTGCACCTCTATATTCACCTGTAAAATGACAGTGGTCTCTTACTTTGCCGTTTTTACCGCATTTCCTACCTATTTCATTCTCGCATATCCAACATTGTGTTGCTTTTTCATAATCTGCTTCATTTTGTTGAGTCATTATTAATGGTTTTGGGTGAGCAAATATATTATTAATGTTGCTCACCTCACATTCTAGGCGATTTAAAAACACTTCAACAGCATCTTCACCTCTGTGACTAACATAATCATTAGCTTTGTCATCATATCTGACAACCTGGTATCCAAAACTACAAGCTTCGTGTACATTTTGAATTTCAGATTTCTTTCCAAATTTGATTGATTGCGGTTTGATTATACTCTCAAAATCAGCATATATTGTATAAGGCGCATGCATCTGATTTTGATGATTTTTAAATTTTATGTGACTTTTACCTTCTTTTGGCATTTCGATTTTGCAAGATTTTTTGTTGATACCATCACAGTCTTCTTTGTGTTTGGTAAGTAGTCCTTTTCCAGAAAAGCCATGAAGGCAACGATCGCAGAAGTGAGTTCGACCTTTATGTTCGTTTTGCTCATAGAGTAGTCTATCCAGATTTTTAATCCAGCAATAGTGATATTTTGTTATTTTTGTTGGTTTGTCGGGATAATCATCAGGGTCATAGTTGTCATCTATGATTCCTTCTTTATTATTTGGATCATTCTCTGCTTCTTCAACCTCAATGTCTTCAGATATTAGGAGCAGATTAATTCGCTCAATATATTTTGGTTGTTCTGATATTTTATATGGGAAAACAGTTACCTTTTTATTTTTTCCTGTTATGATATATCCATAAACGTTGATAGCAAGGTTGTTTTGTTTCTCTACTTTGGGAATTTGAGAAATTGGAGTGGGAAAGTCAATGTCATCTTTCTTTAATAACTCTATACTAGGATACTTTGATAATCTATCAGAAATCTTTTTAGCTGGATTTAAAGCTGAATTTATTGCATGGAACAAACATTGATCATCGTCGTTTTTTACATTGATAATTGCCTTCTTGTTCTTGTCAGCTAATGCTTTAGATAGAGGAAAATATGAAGAACCTTTTAATTGTTCATACTTTGCAATATTCAAATAAAACTTAACACAGTGGTCAATTTCTACTCCGGATGCTGTGTTTGTAAATCTTTCAAGGCTCTCTTGTATATTTGCAGATGATTCATCGTAAAACTCATTTATTTTTTCAGAGTTTAAGATTGCATTTTGTTCACTGTGTAATACTGCTGTGGTGTATTTTTTGGTAGCACCATCGTCTTTAAATAGATTTACAGTGAGACCTAATTGAAACTTTAATCCATTCATCTTTGTCAGCTCTTTGCTTATTTGTTTTGTGATAATGAATTTTTTATCACGAAATAGTTTTTGAGAGTCTTTGTAATTCTCGGCAGATATCTCGTATGGTTTGAAATAGCCACACATTGGTTTGTCAACCAGTTTTAATTTTCTATCTTGAAAAACTTGTTTTAGTTCATTTATAACATTTTCTTGTAATTTAGCATATTTCTGCTTTTGTTCATTTATCATATTTTCTGGTAATTTATCATATTTCTGCTTTTCTCGTTTACGTTGTTTTTTAGCACGTCGTCTTTTTGAGTAAATTTTCTAATGTTTGAGATTTAACCTCTTTTGGAGTTTCCTTTGAAACTTCTTTAAGAGCATCTAGCCCCTTTCTAAGCTGATCATTATTAATTACTCCTTCCCGGTGTTATTGTAAAATGTAGTGAACGTCTTTGGTACTCATTTTTGTAATATATATTATATTATTTTTCTTTTCTTAATATAAAAAAATATTTATTATAACAAAAAAAAGAAAATGGAAAACACTAAGAAAATTGAAAACATTTGCCAATTTCTCAAAGTTGGAGATCACGAACCTTGTAAAAATAAAACAACAAAAGATTCAAACTACTGCAGTTTACATAAATTCAGATTAAAGCAAAGTAAAGTTTTACCGTGTCTAAAATGTGGAAAAGGTACAAGTGCAAAATATCAAATTTGTGTTGGTTGTGGTGCTCATATAGTTAGATTAAGACATAGATACTGGGAAGTAGTAAAGCCATATAGAGATTTAATGCGAAAAAATCAAACTATATGATTTTTCTAGTAAAAATTCATAGTTTATTATATTCGTTGATTTGGGTGTACATTTAATAACAAATCAACAAATTTGTTTTTTATTAAAAAAACATTTTATATTTTGGGGGTGTAATTTTGATAACTATTAAAAAAAATTAAACTTGCAATCTTCACTACCCTATTCTAAAAAAAGTTTTAATAAATCAAGTAAATCACCATTTCAGGTGTAAATTTCAACTTTTATTAAAAAATCTCAGAATATAACTCTGGCTCAGCTTATTTCAGCACCTTGTGGTAGGAGTTTATATATATATGTATTTTGGGGGTTTCTGGATCAAACTCGAGTGAAACGAGAGCTTTGAGCCAGAACCCCCAAAATACATATATATTCGCGTGTTGCTTTGAATATGTTTCCGGTAACCATTTTGGATGTTTAAGTCCGATGCATTATGGGTTGTTTACTATAGCAACGCTATGCGCGCTAAGTTTAAATCCAGTTGTTAATACTTTTGAAACACTCAATTCACATTCATTTAAGGTCAGATTGTTTATCCAATGTAAGTGTTTTATGTAAAAATCATTCATTTATCAATATTGTTTATTGTTTACTATATTTTAATAGTAGAATACATTGTAATTTCAGTCTTTAGTTAGGCTAGTAGGAAAAGCGCACGTATTTCATTGTACGGTGTTGTGCGACTTTGACGTTGCGCGATTTACTATGTATTTCGTTATCTAATGCTTGTGCGTCGTTCTTCGCAAATGCAATTCTTGTGCGGCGCACAGTTTTAGGAATGTTTAGTATCTTAAGGAAAGGTCAACTGCGCACAAGGACTCCGACCTCCATTGAATTTCCATCATCACTGATTCATTTACTCATTGGTAATTTGTTTATCTAATATCTACTGATAGGGAGCATTCATTTAGAATTTGTCTATACTAATAAGTACTAAAAGACACTTAGTCTGTTTTAAAGAGAGCACCTTGTATTTATCATAGTTTGAAGTAATTAAAGGGACACTTTGAATATTACTCTTTAATCTAAGTCATTTGATACGATCTACTAGATTGACTATTCATAATCTGTTGAGTATTATACCTACTGCAGTCAAGAATTGTTGCATTCGTTATATATTATATTAACTTGTTGATGATATTGATATTTTAGCATTTCATAAAGAGAGTATTAAAAGAAGGAAACGTTCACACGAGTAGTTCAATTATTTATCTTCCTTGTTATTTTAATATGAAATAGGTTTTTTATAGCGTTTTATTTATTTACAAGTTTTACTATCGTAGTCCATTTTATTTAACACTTTAACGAGGCTACGGCGACAATGTGCTGGTACGCTACCACTTGAACCACCAGCGCGTTACATTTATTGGTGGCAGCGGTGAGGAAACCATGTTAGACCAGCTTTTACCACAGATCCAAGGTGAAGCAGGAGAGTTTGTTTTCACTCAACTTTGAAAACCAGTATTGTCGAGATATCCAACTCTAGTTGAGGAGCTAAGCAGTCGTTACAGAAAGGTAGAAACATCAAAGACTTTTGCAGCAAAAGTCTCCCGAAGAGTCCAGAAGATTGGTGAAAAGGCTGAAGAATTTGCGGCTGATTTAAAACGAGTATACGATAGGGCACACCAGGAGAGAGACCATGGCACAAGACAGGAAGATCTAGTGAGACAGTTTCTGGATGTTCTTCGAGACGACGAAGCAAGGTTCGATGTTGAGTATCACAAAGAACCTGACAATATAGATGATGCAGTCTACCATGTAGTGAACTTTATTAACAAGGAGGCGCAGTTTTCCAGACGTTTACACAGAGAAGAAAGCGAAGAAGTACGCGCGAAGGACGAAGATGGACGAGCATTGTAGTAGTGAAGAAGACAGCATAGACGATAGTGAGACAGAGGAGCTTGAATATGCATGTAGAGTACCAGTAAAGAACATAGTACGTCAAAAATTAAAACTACCAGACAAAGAGACGCCCATTAAGCAGAAAGAAACGGAGACCCCAAAATGTGCAGAAACTGAGAGTAACAAGTTACTCAAACAGCTGTTAGAAACGATAGAAGAGCTAACACAGGCTAATCAACAGAATAAACAAAATAAAATTTCATCAAGAAATCAAGTATCCAAGAGAGATAATAGCAGAATTACTTGTTACAACTGTCAAGAGAAAGGACACTATGTCAGAGAGTGTCCAAACAAAAGGGAACAGGCATCTGGTTATAGACACACTCAACATAATAAAAGAGGGTACCATGAGCCCATTAATCCGCATGTATACAACACTAATACAAGCCATTTAAACTAGTACGGGCTTACCCTCAAGGCCAGAGGGAGGCCCATCCTATCAAACAAGGCCAAAGTGAATTTCAAAGTTTGAAACCTGTAAAAAGGAGCAAGACATTAGCTGATAAAGTGTATGTCCAGGGTTTTATTCAAGGTCAACGGGTACTATTTACAGAAGATAGTGGCGCATCAAAAACAGTCCTGTCAAAGAAAGTGTTCGACAAACTCAACGAAGATAAGCGTCCAACATTAACCAGGTCAGCTAGGTTAGTAGGCGCTGTTTTGATATATGAACCAACTTAATGCCGGTATCATACGACAACTGCATTGACTTTAACATCAACAATTGCCGCAATGTTATGTGTCGCTAACCTCTCAAATTATATTCTACTTTCGCCTAGGAGTCCAATACTTCACGGCGAGAATAAACTCTGTCTCTAGTCCATCTACTGTCATGTGTCTTTAGTATGTATAGTAAGTCTCTGTTGCGCATTTCATGGCATAATACCATTTAAAATTTGACATTTTATAACTTCTAATTTTAGACAAAAATAATATCATATAAATTCTGTCTTTTTATTTTAATGGATATAATTAGAATTACGAAACCATGTGTAATGGGCATATCTTTATTCCATTTAAAAATATATACGCATATATCGTGGTTATATCAAATATTGACTGTATACAAACTATATATATTACATATAAAATAACAAATATACTTTATTTGCTTATCTGTTTGAACCATTTGAAACAAATACAATCTATCAAATTTGAGCGCCCAACTTAAAATAGAACTTATTACATTTGTCGTTTCAGTTTGTCGGTGACAATATTATCAAAGCAAGTTTTTGAAACGGAAGACTCTAGCTAGCGTTAGCTAAACTCCTTAGAATATATAAATTCTGTTAGACTCATTTAATTAGCATTGATATCCTTGGGAAATATCACTGGCAGTTTAAAGCTTTAGTTCGACGTCGAAACCCTCACTGCTCATGCTAATTTACAATTATTAAAATGTTATCATAGTGACAAACTGAAACGTCGGTTATAGTGAGTGACATGTCATACATATATATAAATACATAAAATATACAATTATATTGTTCTAAACAAGAAAGGGTAGAGATATCATATATAAATAAATGCAATTTAAAAACGATGATATATTCTAAATGCAAATAAAAACAATGATATATTTTCTAAAGCTGGCGATTCAAAAGTTCTGTACGTGTACTCTGCCTTTTAAGAATTTATTTTAGAGAATTGTTGGGTTTCTGAAATCCGGTTATGTCACAAAAGTTGTAGAAAATAAATAAATCTGAAGTTATAAAAGCTGTAAAAATGAATAAATCTGAAGTTAAAAAATTATCCTTACCTTTATAAAGCTGATGTTTACATTTCAAGTTATAATCTCAATTATTTTCACTTTTATGTCCAGAATAGCATACACGTCTAAACGGTTAGGCACGTGAGCGGAGAATGACAAAACTTTTTACACATTATCTTTGAATGGTGTGAACCGAACGCACGGGACATTCATTATTTTTAAAAAAAATATTTAATTTAATCATGTTATTTATTCCGTTTATCTGTCAGCGCACTTGGTTGTAAGACATTGTCTTAAGATATTATAAGTGTTTTTTTATTTATAAAATTGCAATTTATTCCGTATATCCATGACACACTCAGCTGGCGTATAAAGTACGGATGAAACTAGAGTGTAATACAAATGCTAAATATATGTGTCTATGATGCATCACGCATTTGTTATGTGTCACTGTTATGTGTTACAGTTATGTGTCACTGTTATGTGTTATAGTTATGTGTTTAACGCAGGTCATGTGGCATATAATATTATGATAAATAGTTGTGTCTAATGATGCATCACGCATGTGTTATGAGTTACAGTTATGTGTTACAATTATGTGTCTACAGTTATATGTTACAAGTATGTGTTTACAGCGCAAGTCATGTGGGCACATAATATCATGATAAATATATGTGTCTATGATGCATCACGCATGTAAGCTAAATACATTATTATACTATTTACTCTTTCTGAAATTTAATACCTGTCCTGTCACTATACCATTTTTTGATGTGACGTAACTTATCATAAATAAGTACGCCTTATCTCTGGTTTGCAACAACTACTCTATTCATCTAAAATTTATCTTAACTTGGATGACTTTTTATTTATTTAATCACAATACCATTTTTTGATGTGACGTAACGTATCATAAATAAGTACGCCTTATCTCTGGTTTGCAACAACTTTACTTTATTCATCTAGAAGTTATCTTAACTTGGATTACTTTTTATTTAATCACAATACCATTTTTTGATGTGACGTAACATATCATAAATAAGTACGCCTTATCTCTGGTTCGCAACAACTTTACTGTATTCATCTAGAAGTTATCTTAACTTGGATTACTTTTTATTTAATCACAATACCATTTTTTGATGTGACGTTACACATCATAAATAAGTACGCCTTATCTCTGGTTTGCAACAACTACTCTATCCATCTAGAAATTATCTTAACTTGGATGACTTTTTATTTATTTAATCACAATACCATTTTTTGATGTGACGTAACATATCATAAATAAGTACGCCTTATCTCTGGTTTGCAACGACTTTACTGTATTCATCTAGAAGTTATCTTAACTTGGATTACTTTTTATTTAATCACAATACCATTTTTTGATGTGACGTAACATATCATAAATAAGTACGCCTTATCTCTGGTTCGCAAAGACTTTACTCTATTCATCTAGAAGTTATCTTAACTTGGATTACTTTATTTAATCGCAATACCATTTATTTGATGTGACGTAGCATTGTATTCAAATACGCCTTATCTCTGGTTTGCAACAAAACTATTATGTTAATTAGAAAAACCAATTTTTGTATTTCATGCTATAAATGTTACTAATCTGTCTTAACCTGCATGACTTACATGATAGATATATGTGTCTATGATGCATCATGCATGTGTTATGTGTCACTGTTATGTGTTACAGTTATGTGTTTACAGTGCAGGTCATCTGGCACATAATACTAAGATAAGTATTTGTGTCTATGATCATCATATGTATCACGCATGTGCTATGTGTTACTGTTATGTGTAACAGTTATGTGTTTACAGCGCAGGTCATGTGGCACATAATATGATAAATATTTGTGTCTATGATGCATAACGCATGTGGCATATGTTACTTTTACTTTTATGTGTTTATTTGTAACAGTTATGTGTTTATAGCGCATGCATTACGTATTTATTATATGTTACTGTTACGTGTTTCAGTTATGTGTTTACGTGTTATTGTTATGTGTTTAAGCGCAGGTCATATGCCACATAATATTATAATAAATATTTGTGTCTATGATGCATCACGCATGTATTATGTGTTACCGCTATGTGTTACGGCTATGTGTTTACAGCGCAGGTCATTTGGTACATAATATCATGATACATATTTGTGTCTATGATGCATCACGCATGTAAGCTAAATACATTATCAATGTTGTAATGAATTAATTAACAAGATTAGTCTACTAGTCTCGCATCACCGGTATGTATCACCGGTATGTATAACCGGTATTTGTATCACCGGTTAAATCGAGGACTCGCTTTGATAGCCGGAAGGCCAATTGACGAGAGGGTCGAAGGCCCGATATACAACTGCTTACCGGGCAGGCCGAAGGCCTAGACCGTCGTTATATATAAGTTATATATATAACGACGGTCTAGGCCTTCGGCCTGCCCGGTATATCGGGCCTTCGCTACATATCTCTGATATACACATTGAGCTTGCCAAATGGTTGAGAAGCGATTGAAGGGGGGTATTGGGGCCTCCCTTGTGACATTTGTTAGGAATCTTTTTCGAGATATTTTTTCGAACTATCTAAATGTGTCGGGCATTAGATAATATTATCTATTGCACTTCAGGTTTTCATTCTGATTTTAGCTATGGCATGATGTATTAAACTAGTGTTTTGACACATTATTTATATGAATTTTGATAATTTTTCATGTAATGTTTTTTTGGTTAGCAAGATGGTTTTTATCTTTTTATCAACTTTGTAGCATGGCCTAAGCAGTTTTCTGTTGTTCTTAGTTGTTAACATCTTATTAGCAATTTCATGTCTTTTGTTATATTTGTTGAAATTCAGAGGGCAGAATCTGCCCTGGGTATTCCATTTTAATGGTTTGTTGGTTGTGTCATTTGGGTTGTAATCTAAAATATGTTTCTTAATGAGACGTTTTGGGTATCCACACTTGCGTAATCTAATCTTGAATAACTTTATCAAATGTCGATATTCCATTTCATTAATAGACCTTGATCTATATCTGTGACACTCAGTCGTAATTATGCCTTTGAAAATTGATTTAGGGTGGTTTGAGGAATAGTGTGTGTAGGAATATGTATTAAATGGTTTCTGGTATATCCTATAATATAGTTTACCATCGTATACCGTGCTGTTGCCTAACCCGAAGGTGAGATCTAAAAAGACAGTATTGACTTTGTTTACTTTAAATTCTATTTCTAATTCTTTGGTATAGAACGATGCTATCGTCTTAATGGTGTCTATGACATGCTCGTAGGTTCCCTGTAATACTATACTGCCATCATCTACAAATCGAAAGAATGCTAATAGTCTATTCGTTATTTCTGCCTTCATCATTTCAATTTCACACATAAGCCCATTGTTAAACCGTTACTTTGTAGATAACTTGTATGTCCTCCTACCGTGAAGTATGCATACTTTTTAATAACGTTATATAATTCATTTTTTTGATATATGAACCAACTTAATGCCGGTATCATACGACAACTGCATTGACTTTAATATCAACAATTGCCGCAATGTTATGTGTCGCTAACCTCTCAAATTATATTCTACTTTCGCCTAGGAGTCCAATACTTCACGGCGAGAATAAACTCTGTCTCTAGTCCATCTACTGTCATGTGTCTTTAGTATGTATAGTAAGTCTCAGTTGCGCATTTGATGGTATAATACCATTTAAAATTTTACATTTTATAAATTTTAATTTTAGACAAAATTAATATCATATAAATTCTGTCTTTTTATTTTAATGGATATAATTAGAATTACGAAACCATGTGTAACGGGCATATCTTTATTCCATTTAAAAATATATACGCATATATCGTGGTTATATCAAATATTGACTGTATACAAACTATATATATTACATATAAAATAACAAATATACTTTATTTGCTTATCTGTTTGAAACACTTGAAACAAATACAATCTATCAAGTTTTCTGCACAATGCACATCGTCTCGGTCAGGTGCCAGGTTATTTCATAAATATGATTTCAGATATGACATACTTCGTGTCCGGTTTATGAAATAACCTGGCACCTGACCGAGACGATGTGCATTATGCAGAAAACGCATCCATCTAAGGAAGGTCAAGCATCGTACTTATCTATCGAAGGTCGAAAAGGCATTGTGTCTTATTTCATTTTGACCCTCAAAGGATTCCGAAATATCCTGTGCACAATTTTCGACCATTTGCTGTCCAATGTCGTTACTGAGTTAAGTCAATTTCGAAAATCATAAAGATACATGGCTTTTTCACCCACAAGAGAAAGCTAGAATTTCCTATCTCTGGTCCACGGAAAAAGATAAACTCATCCAAACGTGAAGTGCGCATACGTTGTAAAAATGTCAATTTCACACTCACGAACGGTTGTATTCTTTAGCTCACAAGAGCATATGGTGCTCATGGTGAGCTGTTGTGACAGTTTTTTGACCGTCGTCAGTCTGTCGCCCGTACGTCTGTCACCTTTTGGCCAGTGAACTCATTTTGAGGCCACATTTTTCAACCGATTTTCACTAAACTTGCTCAGAATATTGTATTAATGAGTATTCGGTTTCTTTCGAAAAGGGTCACACAGAATCAAAACAAGGTCACTAGATCAAATCTTTAAAAACATTGAGAACACGTTAGAGGCCATCAAGTAAACGTATACTCCTGACTAGTTCAGGTTCGACGACACTGCTTACACAGTGCCCTGCTTTTTCTTCTGGAAAATGGGTTTACTTGCGGATGGTAAGGCTCGTAATATTTTCAACTCCAATCCATTTTTGTACATCTTTCTGTCCGTCTGGACGTTTAACATTCTCTCAGTATCTATTCCCATCTCTATTAACATTGATTACAATACTCTTGACGACACGACGCCGTGTTGGCACTATCGACTTGCGAAACGGGTATCTTTAAAAGAATTACTTCGCCAACCTTGTACATACTTACTCAAGCGTTCTTTTCGATTTTAATTGCGAGCTAAAATGAATTCGTCCGTAATAATGTTCAAACGACGTAATATTTCCGACAACACTTTTTACATTTGTGTTAATTGTATTGAGGAGATATGGTATTGAGGAGATATGGTACTTCCTGGTAACTTCCTGGTAACGTAATTACCCTATTGAATCCTCGTTCTTTCTTTCTTGTACTGGCAAATCGTATGCAACTACGCAACAGCTGATTTGACCTTTCACATTTGCCTTGTGATTGAGGATGGGAAGGCTTTCCATGAACCATATTTATGCCGTATTTTATTACAACATTTGTTTTTTCATTTCAAGCATACGAATCTCTGTTCCATTATTTAAGACGGGTTACAAATAAAACAAAATGTTACTAGTTTATATTTATTGGAATAAGCTGGCCATGGCTTCAACAATATATAGTGTAAAATAAAATGTGTAGTTAATCAAATTGGAACATTTCAGGTAAATCCAATGTTCATAGTCCAAACTAAGTTTAAATTTTAACTTACCACTGTACAGTGTAAACCCTGGGAACAGATGTTCACAAAGACAAGTCTTAAAATAAAAAAACTTCTTGCATAGAAAATAACAAAGTTCTTAGAATACTGTACAGTGTAAACCCTGGGAACAGATGTTCACAAAGACAAGTGTTAAAATTAAAAACTTCTTGCATAGAAAATAACAAAGTTCTTAGAATATTTTAACTACACTATGCTGTGTCCGCGAAATACCGCGACACAGAGTTCATAGATGATTTTAAAGTTCTTCGCGTTCCGATACCACAACGTCTTGCGCCGTCAATAGTAGTATTTGAAAATTTCGTGTAAGTGTATCCCCAAAGATTGCACCAATGTGGACCACCGCAAACGAGATCCGGATGAAGCCATGTCGACGACGACAGACCACTAGGCATCTCATCTCCTCATGCATCGATACCACAACGTCTTGCACCGTCAATAGTAGTATTTGAAAACTTCTTGTAGCTGTATCCCCAAAGATTGCACCAATGTATACCACCGCAAACGAGATTCGGATGGAGCCATGACGACGACGACAGACCACTAGGCATCTCATCTCCTCATGCTTTTCACTGAAATATATACAAGACAAGCCAAAGACACGGGTACCAAATACAATATAAACAACAAACACAGGGGAGGGTGGGTTAGTTTGGAAATAACAATTAAATACCGATTTTTAGAACACAAAAACAGATCGATACTGACCAAATGGCGGTCACTGCAAAGAGGTGTATGCGTTAGAATTACACGTTCATAATAACCTCTGATTTCCACCCCATGAAATAATTAGTATTTGTTTCCTAGTAGAACAAATCCCATTGTCGCATTGAATTATATCCGGTGACCCATTTTCAAAAATAACTTGTAAAGCTGTAGCAACATCTTTGGACGTCTTGCTCCACCAATGGACGTGGCATGGTATATATATCACTTGCAAGATATAGTTATACACGTGACCATCTACCATGACTTGAACACTTCTCGCATTTATTACGTATATTTGCCGGCGAAGACCCGGTGCATTTGCAGTAACTATCTTAGGAACTGATTTGTTCATAAATCTGGGATATTACCTTTGGTAATACTTGCTTTTTGACAGTGTGTCTATAGTTAATTGTTTTCACTAAATCCGGCATATTTTCAGGTTTATGTTATAAAATACGAGCACCACAATGCACTCAAATGACTTCTGTTTCGCCATTCTAAAAGTAAAGCATATTGCACAGTATAATTACAAAGTAACAACAAAAAGGGGGCCATCATTTTATAAGTTTAGATTATGCTAACCCGACGCTGTTACGTTTCCGAAGACAATATAAGATATTAGTATAACATGTTATTGCTTACTTTCCGATGGGTAAGTTTGCAACAACAGCACATGAATCAGACTCACTCTAGTACGTCATTACCATGTTTTATTGTGTTTTCAGGAAGAGGAGAAAATCTAACAAAAATGAAATATAGGTTCCTATAGAAACCACAGCGTCCAAACGCAATGGCATCGTACGTCTATGGCAAGCCAATTGTCCAATAATTACGTGAACCCAGGTTAACGGTCGAAAAACTAGGATTAATTAACTGTGAAGCGATTACAGATGTATGTGTGATGGCTTGATTTTGACACTGTAGTGGTAGTGCGGTCAATGGTGCTGATGGTGGTCTCTGTAATAATACTGGTGACTTCTGTGGTAATTCTGGTGATTTATGCATGAATGAAGGTGACCTCTGTACGAATGTTGGTGATCTGTGTAAATAAGTGTGAGATGAGTGATTCTTATTGATGTGGCATTGATGGTGGTGTTGGCAAAGCAAATGTTAAGTGTGATGATCCCAGTGGAGTTGGTAGCGTATGTCTGACGTGTCGCTCATCACCATCTAGTTGAGGGAAAAGGTCAATCAAAGTTGGCAATGGGGCAAGTACACTTTGTTGAGCGTCCCATCCTGTTGACTCATCTGGGAAACTCAACGGGAATGCTGTGTTCATGGCCTGTGTCAGCATATCGGGTGTTGGTGTGGTGTGTCTCTTCCTCTCAGCCAAAAATTTCCAGTGGAGGTTTGAATCTTCCACCAACAAAGCTACCATATCGACGTCTGAGATAATGTAAGGTTTCTTGCTGGCGACAAGCATTTCTGGAGTGTCCACTACACCTTTCTCGCGAAGCATGATCCGGTGCCTCCTGAACGTGGTGGTGTGCGCCAGCAAATCCTCCCACTTCATGCATCGGAAAAAGCACAATCCACAATGAAAGGGCGTCTCATCCTGGCTGATATGGTGCTTCATGATGTGATCTATCACTCTATACCTCGCCTCTATGTAGACCTTGTCATACCGATGTAGACATTTAAGACACTGGTATGCCCGACGTCCTCGATCTCTCACGGTTGACATATTGTTCTGAAGAAGACAAACAAACAAAATCGTTGTAGTGCTAAGACTGTTGGTAAACAGAAGTTTAGACCTCTTGAATGACATGATAAACCTCAACTGCTCTTTCATTTGGTTGAATCCAGTTTAATAACCATATATAATATATGTATGTACAAAAATAAAATCATAAAACACAGCTGTGGTTGTGTTGTCATTCTCATTGGTATTACTGCCACTTGATCATGGTATACGTCTCTAACATCTTACTTCTGTGACCGTTCTGATGACGAACTAAAACTTCAAGTGACCCGGTGGTGTAGTTAGCTACAACTCTTCTAAACCCTTCTCTCTTTCACAGAAAATCTTCACCTTTGTCTCTCGGTGCTCTTTATATACCTCTCTAACATCCTTCGATCATCTTTATCTAGGATTCTTTTAGCATTACTGTCGTAATGACCCACTCTCTGGCGGTTACACTATCCCGTGTAATTATTTACACATCTTCATACTACTGTCTACTGCATACACCGTCCCTTGATTATTCCTCGTCTTAGCTTCGTGTCATGTCCGCCGTCACCAGTATAAGTTCCCATATATTCTGCGTTGAACGAAGTGGAGTTCTGCGACGACCATCTCAGCTTAGTCGGTCCACTAGTTACGTTGCAAACTATGAAAAGTCATAGTTTCTATTACTAAAATTAGCTACTATTTTGTGTTCTACATATTTACATAATCTTCTTATCAGATTATACGTTGAATCAGTGGATCTATACGACTGCGCTATCTCAGCTTGGTCGAGTCCACTAATACTTTAGCTTATTTCACTATTTGCTTCTTAAATCGATTCTGCGTTGAATCATGTTGAATTCTGCAACAGCTTTCTCAGCATGCAACTGGTCGACTAACTGTTAGTAAAACTCTGAAAAGGTGATACTTTTATTTCTGTGTATTCTAACATATCACATGTTGAAACACCTCTCATTGGATCTGTGATGAACTGCTATCTCAGCATACACCGGTCGACTCGCATCTATTTACATCTAGGAAAAACATAATTCCCATTACTACATTTTAACTACATACTTCTAACTGTCCATCAAAATACACACTTTAAAAAACAATAAATTTACAAACTAACAAAAGATGAATGTATTACAGCATACATATCTTTAAAACTTGATTAAAATCATTTACTCTCTCAGCTAGTTCCTATCTTGACTTCTAGCTCTATTCTTTACTGGTTGTCTCTTTGTTCTTACTCCAGTTCTTCTTTACTTGCAAAATCCATTTCGGGTGTGTGATCCCTTCATGTGGTTTGAGCTTGTTGTGATGCACAAGTTTCTCACTGCCATTCCTATCCATCTGGATAATGAAATTTGCTTGGGACATCTTCGTTTTCACTACATACGGACCTGCATAAGTCCTTTCGAGCTTGTGTGCTACTCCAACTGTTCTTGCTTCTGCCAAGTACCACACCAGGTCCCCAACTTCGTACTTATTTAGAGCCACTTTAGCGTCATACAACTTTTTATTCGTTTCATGGATGACGATAGATGTTTTCGCACCACCTCATGCGCGTGTTGCATTCTAACCCGTAGCAAATTAACATAGTTGCCTTACGATGTCACTTGCTCATTTTGGTTAGCTGTGGAACTACAGAAAACTAGTTCGGATGGTAATCTAACCTCTCTACCCATGGTCAGTTATTTCGGCGTCAAACCGGTTGCTTCGTTTGGGATAGCTCGGTAAGCTCCCGCAAGACAACCAAGGTGTAGGTCCCACTCTGCTTGTTCGCCACACAAATATGCTTTGGTCATTAGAAGAAGTGTTCGGTTAAACCTCTCCGATTGACCATTGCACCTGGGGTTTCGTGGACTTGTTCTTGTCTTCCTAATCTCGAGCATGCGACACATTTTCCTAAATACCCTGATTTCGTAGTTTCTCCTTTAGTCACATGAATGGACAGAGCACAAACCCATCGAGAGATAAAGTCGTTGAGTATCCTCTGTGCACACACCTCGGCGGTCTGATCAGGCACTGCAAGAACCTCTACATATTTGCTGAAATGGTCGGTTAGTAGTAAGATATATCGATTACCACGTGGTGATATGGGGAGAGGTCCTAAATAATCGGTTGCTATCACATCCCATTGTGCTCCAGTAGTGATCGAACCCATAGGGGCTCTTGGCGTCTTCATTGTTTTTTTATCTGCTGCGCAAACATCACACTTTTTCACATGTATCCCGACGTCCCCTTTCATGGAATACCAGTAACAGCGCTGTAGTAATTTCTCGTTGGTTTTCTTGCAACGGAGATGACCAGATAAAATGGAGTTATGCATTTGGAATAACATGTCTTTCTTCATGCACTGTGGCACAACAAACTGATAATGTTCACCACAACCGTTCTTTCTGACGAACTTCTTAAACAGTATACCCTGTTTCACTATTAGGACGTCCCAAAGTACCAAATAATGTCGAGAAGCTGGACTAAATGATAATACGTCCTCACTACTTGGTCTCTTATTCTCGAGTTTTGCCTTAATAATTGGTGCTATATCGTGGTCGCTTTCTTGAAGAAGTCTAATATCTGCCAGTTGCTGACCACCAGCCCATGACCAGTATAGTCAGTTTGTGAAGTCTTGCTGTTAGTTGGATCTTTTTCGTTAGACAGACCGGGCTGATCGCTGGCTTCCTGTTGCTGGGTTGTTCTAGCTACCTCATCTATCTGCTCTAGTCAGCTGCTATTTGCCTTTTCTAATGAAACTCCGGGCACAGGGAACTCGACGTGATCATAGAATCCCTGGTGCATCATATCCTCTGCCCTTTTCTTAGATTTCTTGCAAGGTCCACACCTGCAAGGTCCACAATGTCCCTGTTTCTTACCAGGCCTATATTCAATAGAGAAGTCGTACTGAGCCAAAATCTCTATCCAGCGTGCTATCTTCCCTCTGGGTTCTTTAAGCTTAAAAAGCCACACCAACGCTTGGTGATCAGTTCTCACCAGAAAACGCCTACCTATCAGATACTGTCTATAATAGTCTACAGAGTGTCTGATAGCCAGAAGCTCCTTCTCTGTGATGCAATAGTTCCGCTCCGCTTTGTTGAGTGCTCTACTGCCATATGACAATACGCGTTCTCTTCCTTCTTGTACTTGGTAAAGAACACCGCCGATACCCAAATCCGACGCGTCTACATCAAGAACAAATTCACCGCCATCATGAAGTGGATATCCAATAATCTCGGGACTAACTGAAATCGCGTTGACGTTTTCAAATGCGTTCTTGCAAGCTGCATCCCGCTTGAAGTTTTTACCCTTCTTGGTAAGATCCACCATAGGTCTTACTATCTTTGCAAAATTCTTTACACACTTTCTGTAATAAGATCCCATGGCGACAAACTGCTTTACCTGCTTTGCAGTAGTTGGTGTTAGCCACTCCATGATCTTAGCGATGTTGAGTGGATTGGGTTTTACACCATTACCAGACACAACATGCCCAAGAAAAACGACTTCTTCTTGTAATAGTTCACACTTGTCTGGACGCAACTTTAGTCCTGCTTTCTCTATTCTCTCTAATACTTGTCTCACTCTCTCCATGTTCTGATCAAAACTTGTCCAAAATACAATGACATCATCAATGTATATCAAACAAGTTTCCCATTGAAGACCTTGTAATGCAAGTTCCATAGTTCGTTAAAAAGTCCATGCTGCATTGTTTAGTCCGAACGGCATTCTAAACATCTCAAAGTGTCCGAATTTAAAGACGAAAGCACTCTTTTTAATGTCGTCAGCCTTGAGAGGAATCTGAAAATATCCACTAGTAAGATCAAATGTGCTAAATATGTTGCACCTGCTACAGCGTCTAAACAATCTTGAACTCGCGGCATTGGGTAACCGTCTGGTTTCACCAACGAGTTTACACGCCTATAATCAGCGCAAGGTCTGACTGCGCCTGACTTCTTTCTGACAAGAACGATAGGGCTAGCCCATGGTGATGTGCTTTTTCTTATCACTCCTTTTGCGAGAAGGTCCTCAATCGCCTTATTCTCTTCATCAGCGAAAGCTAACGGAACTCTTCTTGGTGCTTGTTTGATTTTGATTTTGCAGGGATGATCAGTACCAAGCCTAGCTGTACATATAGGCACCGTGTTCCGGTTGAATTATGTTGGCGGAGTTATTGCCCTTTAAAAGTTTTAATAAACCAACTTTGTCTGGACTAGTTTTCTTGACCGGATTTAAACAAAACATTTTAGGGATGATCAGTTCCATGTCTAGTTCATATCATCGCTTTCTTTCGGTTGAATTATTTTTTGGCAGAGTAATGGCCCTTTAAAGGTTTTTACACAAACTTTGTCCCGACTATTTCTCCTGAACCCTTGGCCGGATTTAAACTAAACTTTGCAGGGAGGATCAGTACCAAGCCCAGTTTTGCATATCATCGTTATGTTTTGATTGACAGATTTTTGGCGGAGTTACGGCCCTTTAAAGGTTTTTGATACACAAACTTTTTCCAGACTAGTGTCTCTTCAGAACTTCTGGCCGTGTTTCAACGAATCTTGGCAGGGATGATGAATACCAAGCCAAGTTGCGTCTGTCATTACCGTGTTCTAGTTGAATGTTTTTGGGCACAATTATGGCCCTTTTAACGTTTTAGTACACAAACTTTGTCCAGACTATCCCCTGGCCGGATTTCAAAAAATCTTGGCATGGAAGTACCAAGCCTAGTTGAGTATGTCATTGCCATGTTCCAGGTGAAGATTTTTGACAGAGTTATGGCCCCGTATATAAAAGCTTTATCTTTAGCCAGCAGAGCGTCCACAGCCACAGGCCCTCTTGGGCCTCTTGTTTTCTTGCCACTTGTTGCTTTGGCTTCTGCCAAGTCATTGAGTACTTACTTTGTGGCTTTCTAGGCTTTTGTTTTTTATATTATATATACATGATCATTGATGTTTTACTTATATTGCCTATAAACGCTGCATTTTTTGTTAGAACTTATAACCTGGCGGGGATATCTTTATATACACTTGTTCCGTTTACTGGGATGACAATAGGGTAAGAGTGAGGTTTGGTGCACCCTAGAACCTGGTTTAAACCCCCCAGTGGCCTTTTTTTGCCACTGACCGTTCCAAGGCGGTAGCCCTATTAATTGTCAACCCGTATGTGTTTGTTATGTTTTATCTTGCCTTTTATTCATCTTTATCTATAGTTGTTATATTGTCTTTTTGTGTTTGTGGTTGACTGTCGTCCTTGAATGTTGCTTTTCCTGTTCGATTTTTATATCTACTTATTTTCTTCTATTTTTTTGTGTAAAACATGTGACCACTGGGTTGGGACCAAATTTTGACCTGATGATCTCGATTTGAACAAACTTGATAGGGATTCATAAGCTTTTGCCACATGCTCATGTAGTTTCAGAGAAATTTTTTTTTTTTAAGATTTTCCTTTATAACTCTATGTAAAACTGTGACTCCAAGGGCGGGACCAGAATTAATCCCAGGGTCATCAATCGAACAATGTGGTAGAATGATGACCATGAGCTGATGCTTCTTGCATTATATGAGAGCTCTATGCCTTATGGTCTTCGATAAGAAGAGTTTCAGATAAGAAGATATTTCAATTTTTTCCCTATAGAAGTCCATGCTATAGAAGTCCATGCAAAACATGCAAAATCTGTTTATACAAACTTTGGACCCCTGACTTGGCGACTTCATTTAAGCAATTGTGATGGTATATGGGTTTGCGAATAAAGTATAAAACGTCGAAATCTGCACAGTGGTACGTGAGAAGATTTTTGAAGGTTTCGACCTTTTATGGTAATGGCGGCCATCTTGAATGTCGCGTTAACCTACCTTTATCGAATTTGAAAAATACTGACCTAATGATCATCCATGTGAAGTTTGGTCACAATTTACCAAGCGGTTTCTGAGAATTCGTTTGAAGTCAAATTTAACGACGGACGGAGAGAATCACGAAATAATCAGGTCCGTAACTAAAAGATCAAGGTCGCACTTGGAGGTCAAGGTCATATGAGTCAAACATTGTGTCTCAGCAATAACTCCTAAACTACTTGAATGATTTTAATGTTGAGCATGATGAGAAAGTAGTTATGGCGTGCACAAATCAAAAAAGAGTATTAAAGGGGCTATTTTGGAATACAATTTTTTTTTATATACCTATACCTCATTGAAGGTTCCATGTTCACCGTCATATGCATACCAACTTCGGTATGGCTAAACGTTTGGTACTGTTGACATTTTAAATATCGAGTTCTGCTCACCCGGGGCTAGAGGGCGTGAACGGTAGCATTTTTCACTACCGTTCTAGACAGTCTCAATCAAACCGAGACTGCAATATTTGTTGTATTTATCGTTGTGGCGATTTCCAAATTTCTCATTTCATACTCTGGAGGTAAAAAATGAGTAAACGATTATCTCATTCATAACTTTAAAAGTACTGAAGAGAATTTATGTCACTTCATACAAGTGTTAATCATAATGAGAATGTTTGAAGAGTGCGAAAACCAGGTACATTCAGCATTTAATAACTCCTAAACTACAGTAGGGATTTTGATAAAACTACACAGAAATGTTAATGGCGCATTAGAATCAGGTATATACCTAAAATGTGTCACACTTGGAGGTCAAAGGTCATATAATTCAAAAGTGTGTCTCGGTCATAACTTCTAAACTACTGAATGGATCTAATAAAAAATATAGAAATGTTCAGCATGATGAGACGGTGAGTCACGCATAAGAATCGGGTCTGTACCTCAAAGGTCAAACTTGGAAGTCAAACGTCAAAATTGTGTCTCGGTTATAACTGTGATATTCTTTGCAGAGGGAATTGGATGAAATCACCTGATATAAGAGCAAGTGGTGCAGCCACAGACCCTCTTAAGCCTCTTGCTTAATTAATCAAGGGTCATGACTCTGATGCTACTAATCCGATCTAACTGGTTTTAGAACTCCGAGATTTCATGATTATCAAGTCTGGACAAGGTTGGTAAAGATCAAATACAATATGAAGGAGCTGAAATGTTCACAAGGCAGAATTTGATATTTCAATAAATCAAGGGTCGTAACTCTAATGTTTCTGATCCGAGCTAGCTGGTTTTAGAACAAGCGTTCATCAATATAAACAATCTGGACCCGTTTGGTCATGATTTAAAACAAAATGAAGGAGCTAGAGTGTTCAAAAGACAGACTTTTACATTTTTCAATAAATCAAGGGTCATAACTCTGGCGTAACTAATCCAATCTGGCTGGTTTTCTAACTTCCGAGCTTTCATTGATATAAAGACCTGACCCTGAAAAAGTTGATCGTTAGAACCGTTGGATACTCCCCGAAATGTTTCGTCAACTTATCATATGACATTGTATCAACCATCAGTTTTCAATTTGCAGTTACATTAGTAGTTTTTGACTTAAGCTTCGGACAAGAACTATAAGTATACAATTACAAAGGGCAATAACTCTTATTTGAATGAAAATTGGTTGTAGATCTCTGCAATTCCTCTCACTGCCCTCTATCATTGTGTGAAGTTTCATTGCAGTCCCATCCGTAGTTTTGAAGTTATGCTACGGACAAAAGTGAGACGGACGGAAGGACGGATGGACGAAGCGGCGACTATAAGCTCCCCATGAAAATTTCGGGGAGAATAAAGATCCTTTTCAAGGGCAGGTAGTTCATTGCAATTCCGATATACATGGTTGAAGAACTCGTCGAAGATTTTATTATACATCTTTTGTAAAGGTTGTGTTAAGACTGGATGAAAAAATAAAGTGGAGGTAAAAAAGAGAAGACAAATTATGTATTTTCTGCTAATACAATGACAAATAACGGGCTTTAACAGTCGGATAACTTGTCCGAGATCTTATTATTATTATTTACACATTTTATGACAGTTTGGATTGGATAGAAATAGAAGTGTTATGATAGAAACAAGGTCAAAATATGTATTTTTTTAGCAGATTCAAGGGCAGATAACTCACTTTGATATACAATCGGATAAACCTGATTGAAGAATTTGTCCAAGCACATTTTGTTTGAAAACGCCAAATTATGCTATTTCCAACTAAAGCTGTTGCCTTTTAAGGGCGATAAATATACCCCAGCTACCAGTCACCCCCATTCCGCACCCTACCCTTTGAGTAAAGATTGAGTGGAATAGGATTTTCATGATCAGGTAATGGTGGCCTTTATCGTTGACCTCCTGACCTCAAAATCAATAGGGGTCATCCTCTCATCACAGGCAGTCTACCCATGAAGTTTCAAAAGATTTAATTTAGGGGGAGTTGAGTTATAAAGCAGACAAGGATTTTCATAGTTGGGCCCCGGTGATCTTGACCTTTGACCTACTGACCTCAAAATCAATAGGAGTCATCACCTCACCACAGGCAGTCCACCTATGAAGTTTCATGAGATTTGCTTCAGGGGGAGAGAAGTTATGGAGCGGACAAGGTTTTTCATTATTGGGTCCCAGTGACCTTGACCTTCTGACCTCAAACTCATTAGTGGTCATCCTCTCACCACAGACAGTCCACCCATGAAGTTTCATGAGATTTGCATCAGGGGGAGAGGAGTTATGGAGCGTACAAGGTTTTTCACTACGGATGACCGTGACCTTTGACCTACTGACCTCAAAATCACTAGGATTCATCTTCTCACCACAGACAGTCCACCCATGAAGTTTCATGATATTTGCTTCAGGGGGAGAGAATTTATGGAGCAGACAAGGTTTTTCATTATCAAGTCCCGGTGACCTTGACCTTTGACCTCAAAATCAATAGGGGTCACCCTCTCACCACAGGCAGTTCACCTATTAAGTGTCATGAGATTTGCTTCAGGGGCGAGGAGTTATGGTGCGGACAAGGTTTTTCATCATCGGGTTCCGGTGACCTTGACTGTTGACTTGCTGAAGTCAAAATCAATAGGTGTCATCCCCTTACCACAGGCAGTTCACCTATGCAGTTTCATGAGATTTGCTTCAGTGGGAGAGGAGTTATGGAGCGGACAAGATTTTTCATTATCGGGTCCCGGTGACCTTGATCTACTAACCTCAAAATCAATAGGGGTCATCCTTCACCTATGCAGTGAGATTTACTTCAGGGGGAGAGAAGTTATGGAGTGACAAGGTTTTTCATTATCGGACCATGGTGACATTGACCTTTGACCTCAAAATCAATAGGGGTCACCCTCTCATCACAGGCAACCCACTCATGAAGTGTTATGAGATTTGCTTACGGGGAGAGGAGTTATGGAGCAGACAAGGTTGCGTCTACAGACAGACGGACAAGGTGAAACCAGTATACCCCATTAAACTTTGTTTAGTGGTGATAATTGAAGGATCATAACAGCTGTTAGCGATCTAACTGGTTGAAGAACACATCAGAGATCTGATGGATATATAAATAATATGTAAGTTTTGTTTTGAAAAATAGTGGGGCATGAGTGGAAACAGTAGATGGACAGACAACTTGTCATGGAATTAGCTCTTTTGGCCTTTGGCCAGTAGAACTAAACGAGAAGTGTGTACCACGTAATACTTATGTTGCCTGCCATGTGCTTATTTCAGCAAGGACAGTTTTTGTTTTTTTAATTGGTAAAGTTTCGCGAAACGGGGCATAACTATACATCGAATAATTGATAAGAACTGTATAAAATTTCATGACCGTAGGTTAATATTTTTCTAAGTTATGATCTTGGTTAGGTTTCATGTTAACGTTTTATGAAAAGGGGCGTAACTCTGTTGAAATGAAAGCCAGAGTAACTGGACATGTGAAGACATTTCTTGAGGTAAGACGAATTGAATTGAATTGGGTTTTAAGGCGCACCAACACATAAGATGAATATGTGTGTGAAGTTCCATGAACATGGTTTAAAGGCTTTTCAAGTTATAGCCAGTTAAGCTTGATTAGGTTGAACGTAATCAGTCAAACGTGGGTTCCGACGATGGGCCAGTTATGCCCTTGGTAATTCTGCAGGCATTCGCAACATCTTGATGACTTCTTCGAAGCATAACGTGAATTCATCTAGGTCACCATATTCATTACTAGTTTCGACACCATAGCATGATGCGCCTTAGATTGCCACCAAAATGAAGTTGCATTCAAAATCAAAGTTTTGCAATGTTATTTAGCCGATTGGTCCATCTATAGTTAATATATGAAAGCAGTGATTACATCTTCATCTGTATGTTTAATTACAAACACGCATTTATTATTGGTTTCGTCATTCTAGCATTACATGCCTTAGATTCCCGTCAAAACGAAGTTGCATTCAAAATAATGTTACATCGTAAGCTATTCTTGCGTTCGACCAGTAGAGCTAAAACATATAAAACTTCAGCCAAATCAATTGTTACATTACAAGGTCATGTTAATTTACTTCATGCTATCCCTGCCAGATTATACATCTTTCTTTTAAAGGCCCTATCCTGCCACCAACAGGTAAATTTAACAACAGATGTACACAGTTTCTACACCTACCAATGACGAGGTATAAATATAACTGAATATTTTGAGAATCCACTCTACACAATATAAACGGCTTTAACCAGATTAAGAATCCGTAAGTAAACTTTTAATTTTTAACTCTACTGGCCGAAGGCCAGCAGAGCTTATGGGATGCCGAGTTGTCCGTCGTCCGTCCGTCGTCCGTTGTCCGTCGTCGGCGTTAACTTTTGTCTCGTTAAGACGATAGGGCCTTCATTTTTCATCCGATCTTTACCATACTTTAACAGGTTGTTACAGTACAGGAGCAGACAAGTCATTTCACGTGCCTGAACCGCATAACTCAAACATAAATAATTGGGGTTGGAGGCAACGTAGTTCCCATTTTGCAAGCACGTGCAGATGCGCGGATTTTATAGTACTCTGTTTAGAAACACTAGTTTAAAGCTTATACTAGATGGCAAAGAAAACAAATCATATCAGAAGTCAGTTATTATGTCGGAGATTTATAAAACAATCGTGTTGACAGGTTTTATTGAGATATCATAGTCGGAAATCGCGGTACAAATGCGAAGATCGAAAAAAACTAGTTTTTGTTTTCTTCGAAATTGCCAATGTTTCAAAACGGGTACAAAAATTGTATATTCTTAAATATTGTTGAAATTGACAGGAGTCGAAGATCATTACCTGATCTACCTTTTTTGAAAATTTCTTATTTTTTCGTGAATATACATTTTGCGTGCCCGTTTTGAAAGTTGGTACCTGCATTTCACTCTTTCAGAGGCTATTCAAAATGGCGGCGACACAGAAAAACACCCAGCCCAGGGCCAGTCAGTCGCAGGCCACAAACCCACTTCTCCCTGTACAAATTAACATCATATGGTCAATACACAGTCACAGAAACTAAATATTGTGAATTGAACTGAACGTTTATAAATAGCTAAGGAATGTGCTAAAAATAGCTCACACACATTCAAAGGTCAAATAATGCTGATCCGTGTACATACACAGATAGATCGTTTACACATACGGCCCGATTGACGGTGACCGATGGATTATTTCAATTTATTTGCACAGAAGTAGAATTAAAACAGTGTTACAATCACGATCGTACTCTAGAACACCAAATTAGAACACGAGAAAACAAATTAGCAAAATCGGAATGCAATAAAATCAAATCAAGTCTACAAAACCACTATTTAGATATATATAAAACAAAACTCTTAATCTCTGAAAAGCTCATCTACTATAAACACATTGACAGAAACTACGAAATCGCACCCTACTTAGTAACGGTTAAAAACGAAAACTTCCGCCAAGCTTTAACTAAACTAAGAATATCGGCCCATAGGCTAGAAATTGAAACTGGGAGGTACAATAAAATACCACGACAGGAAAGAATCTGTAAACTATGCTCGAACGCTGTAGAAGACGAACTTCATTTTTTAACTGCATGTCCGTCTCTTAGCTCTAGACGAGATATTTTTTACAAAAAAATATCTGAATCCATATCAGAATGGAATACTCTCGACGATACCACCAAACTCTTCATAATAATCAACCCACCAGAAAAGATAGCAACAACATCCGCTCAGTTTTGCTATGAACTTATGAATATCAGAAATAAATGCCTTCCGAAAGCCTCTACCTCAAGAGAGTTTAAATAACCTCTCTAGACACTAAATTGTACTGTGCTCTAAAACAGGTAACATATTCACAAGAGTGTATAATCTTACTCTCTCTATTTTCACCTGTTTAATAATTATTTGTTTGTTTTTGTGTTCTTCTCCAACTTTTGCATTATATGAAACTTAATAGGTATTGTGCCATCATTTATTTGTTGAACAAACCAATCCTGTTTATAATTGTACATGTTATAGACAATAAAATATTTGTATTTGTATTTGTATACAATTCCAAGTTTTGCATGAGTGCGTAATTTACAAAATACAAACAAATAGATCTATTACAGTAGACAATGTAGAGAATTAAAATTGAAAAGTGGAACACACCAGCAAATGCCTGAAATGGGTCATGGCATTGTCTGCACTGTAGCCTTTGTAAGTAAATACACTTTTAATTTCTGTATGACAAGTGTTTTGAAACATGTAAAACGGTGGTGGTTGATATATATTAACTTAATTCTGATAATTTTTTAGAACACATGAGTGATGAATAATTGATGAAAATGTAAGCCTTGAAAATCTACTATTTGTTCATGAATGCCACCTGTGACTTACATTTGGGACAGTATCATCTTCTGGAAAGCACCACTTTCAATTCCAGTTGTGTTTTAAGTAAAATGTTATGGAATGCTGACATTGTTAGCATTGAGAAAGTTGGACAGAGTTATTAATATTAAAAACAAATGAAACAATATCATATATGACTTGTTTTTTTCAGGTCTGCTAAGACTAAGTTAGCTAGAGGCAGTGTGCAGTATTACCATAGCCAGATTCAAGTCAAATTTCCCAGTCTCACAGTATAACTACATCAAGAGCCTTGTATTAGCCAGTATGTAGGTAAGCGCAGCTTCAAAAAATCTATGAATTTATCAATGTTTGTTCTTTGCAAAATATATGGCATTGTGCACCAGTCCTGCACCACAGACATATTAATAATTTGTTATTAGGTCTGTGCCTGCACTTATTAGTCTCAGACTTTTTATACTAAAAATAAAAATGGTGTTTTACAGCACATCGACACATAAATAGGTCATATTGTGCTTAGTACATATGTAAAATTAAACAAACAAAATAAAAAGGTCCCTGTATTACATCTAAATTATTAAACTTAACCAAGACCCCGACTTAACATAATGTGCTGGCATGGCCCAGCAATAGCATGGTGGATGATAGCAATCTGGAGCTTCCGGTTCAAGTCACACATGCACCACTGAGTTTCGTCTATGGTTTCGGGAAATACATCTTCCCTCAGTCTTGTTTGTTCCTCAGCCTCTTTTGTTTGATTGGGATTGAAACTGGGGAGTCTATCCTCCAAGCACGATAAACAACCATAGAAATTATTAATATATACATTAGTAAGAGTAAGACAGGTTCTCGAATTCCTATGTGTCATTTGGGGCGGCTCTAAATAAGGTATACCGGTAATAAATGTGTTGATTTAGCAGAAAACGATTATTTTTAATTTATTGTACATGTAAAAAAAGTTCTTTAATCACTATTCATTTACATATTTCAGTTCTACAACTTGTTACCTATTTAAGTTGAAACAAAATATCATGTATGTCATTTTATTTTCAGAGCCTGGAGTCCTGAGATGCTGGGAGTTAGCTGAAAATAGTTAGTGATGTCCCAATATATATGGGAGGATTTTATTGAAACTAGTCGTCACATATAACTTTTTGCAACATTAACAACAGAATCAGAAATACTTAAACGAACAAGAATAGTATATAATAACAAGATGGTGTACAATATTTTTTTTTTTTTATGAATCATGAATCAGCAATACCTCAACTTCAACTTCAAGAAAAATATGTCTAGTAAGAGGATCACCAGTTCAGCCAGCACAATATCATATCAACATGCATATGATCCGACTGTAGACACAAGGTGGATCGTTGGCGACATTAACTGGATAGTTCATTGGAGTGGCTCAAAATAAGGGCTAATATGAAAATATAAATGTGTTTCTGTTAATCTGACTGGCCGTGCCCAATTTATTTATTGGATTAAAATGTTTTCTGAATTTTATTGGATTATATAAAAGTTTGTGGAATAACAGATGGCAGGAGGTGTATATTACCGGTTATACCCAGAAGAAAAGTGAGTGGTCTTCCTCACCAAAAAAATAACAAACAGATACATGTATATATATATAACCCCACATATGTTCAAATTGGCTTGCACCATATAAACAATTACATATTAAAGGGACATGCAGCAATCTTCTTTTTTTTAAACTCCAAAATGTTATAACTTATAATTTAAATATATGCAAGCGGGTGTAAAGTGAAAATAAATTACATTTTAATGCTTGATAAAAACTTGATAAATGCTGTGTGTCCCTTTAATAAATAAAAACAATTATTGTATGATGCAATTTAATTTTTTATGTAATACCCTTTATATTTGGGATGTTTTGATGTAAATATTTGAAATAAAATGTTTTAAATCAAATAAATAATTCATTTTGATATCTGACTTGTTACATATTTTTTACTTAGTCATGAAAGATAATATTTAAGGCCTTAATATGTACCTTAAATGTTTATTGTTTACCATTGAAAGGTGAGGCGGCATATGGTGTTAGTTATCTGTGCGTCTATATCCTTCCACAGTTTTTAACCAATCTTTTCGAAACTTTACATGATCTTTATCTATGATGTCTAGAGGAGCATATCGATTTTGCATCAAAATAAAATTTATTTATGAATATATATTCTTGCATAGTACAATTTTCCACGGATTGTTTTCAGTGCGTTCATTCAAGTCCCATGGACATATTGAGTTGAGATGTTCGGTTGGCATTTTATATTTGTATACATTCTCATCTTCACCTCTCACCGCTGCGGGTTCAATTCCCACTGGGAGCTCAACTTGTAGGTGAGAAAGTGTCGATTCTTACAGATAGCAGTAAGTACACAGTACTGGTTCTACCCAGGAAATATGGCCTAAAATGTGCTATAATGACATAAAACACAATTCAACTTTAAAAATATAAAGTAAAAGAAATGGCCTTCTTTATTTTCCTTCGATGCTATCAGTATAAGTATTACGACAGTGTTTCTGTCTGATAAAAAATTCATCTTAGGTTTCAACCGACAAATGGTCTATATTTAAACTAATACAAGTAAGATGGGGCCCTCAAACCCTTTTATGTGTGGGTGATATATTCCACGGTTGATTCATGATACTAGCATGGGACAGCTATAGTACATATGACAGTGCTGAGTGCAGTTGCGGATGAATTGAATTGAATATTTAACGGCTCATCAACACAGTACAGGTTATTTAGAGCCGCCTCAGAGAGAGGGGAAGGATACATAGGAATCCGGGAACCGTGCACTACCCTTATTATCGAACAGATTCCTATGGTTCTTTAACATGCTCGGATGATAGACCTATAAGCGGGACCACCCTGTTTACGTCCCCATCCGACGGATGAGGCTAAGGGTATGTGTCTTGCCCAAGAACACACCGACAAAACTCAGTGGCACCACCTCCGGTTACAAATCCGCTGCGCTACTGACTGCGCCAAGTTGCGGATGACAATTAGACACTGGACAGTCTAGTCAAAAACACAGCAACAAATATATTATCTGAATATGTTTAAGAATGTACTGTATGCTTGGAAGAGCTTTCAAAAACAAACTAGCTTTCATGATTTTAGTTGGGGTGGGATGGGGATGGGGCGCATCCTTTTAAATCTCAGTTCAGATGCCCTCCCCCTCCTTCTCTCCATCCCAACTCCCATCTTGAACAGTAGCGATTGTTACGTAAACTTTCCACATATGAGAGGGTGCCCAATACTACCCGCTCCATCGAATACGCGCCTGCAGTTCTTGCGAGGTCAGTCGAGTCAAAATTACAGTTAAATCAAACAATTCGTATTTTCGTGTACTTTTGATAAAGAAATAACATGCTTTTCGTGATATGCAGCAAAATTCATGTAATGTGTGAGCTAAAACAACAATTCAAGTATCTCCTCGTACTTTATTTAACAAAAAACACACGGTTGTTGTCATTTTAATCGTATTCTAAAGATGCCATCTTTTAGAGTTATCGCCCCTCGCTTCGACATTTTACAAGGCGGGTCTGAATTTATCACGCAGTAGAGCTTCTAAAAAAAAAGTCGGTACAGACGAAAATCACGAAACCTAAAGGGGAAATGAAATTTCATGATCAAAAATTGTAAAAAATTCAAAATGGCGGACATTTTTTTTTTTTTGACGTTGCCGAAAGTTGACGTACTACTTTTCGTTGTCAAGCGTGGTTGCGATATTTGAAAGATGTAGGAAAATATCAAGGCTGCTCCCCTACTGTTAATATCAATGGAAGCTCGGATGAGATCGAAAACCAGCCAGATCGGACAAGTAACAGTGGAGTTATGGCCCTTGATTTAGTTAAAAATGCTATAGTGCTGTATTTTGCCTTGTTAAGACGACAGGGCCTTAATTTTTCATCCTATCTTTACCAAACTTTACCACATTGTTAATATCAATGAAAGCTCGGACAAGTTCGAAAACCAGCCCGGTCGGACCAGTAACAGCGGAGTTATGGTCCTTGATTTAGTTAAAAATGCTATATTGCTATAGTTTGCCTCGTTAAGACGATAGGGCCTTCGTTTTTCATCCTATCTTTACTAAACTTTACTACATTGTTAATATCAATGAAAGCTCGGACAAGTTCGAAAACCAGCCATATTGGACCAGTAACAGCGGAGTTATGGCCCTTGATTTAGTTAAAAATGCTATATTTTGCATCGTTAAGACAATAGGGGCTTCATTGTTCATCCGATCTTTACCAAACTTTATCAGATTGTTAATATCAATGAAAGCTCGGACAAGTTCAAAAACCAGCCATATCGGATTAATAAAAGCGGAGTTACGGCCCTTGATTTAGTTAAAAAAATGCTATATTTTGCCTCGTTAAGACGATAGGGGCTTCATTGTTCATCCGATCTTTACCAAACTTTATCAGATTGTTAATGTCTTTGAAAGCTCGAACAAGTTCGAAAACCAACCATATTGGACCAGTAACAGCGGAGTTATGGCCCTACATTTAGTTAAAAATGCTATATTTTGCCTCGTTAAGACGATAGGGGCTTCGTTGTTCATCCGATCTTTACAAAACTTTATCAGATTGTTAATATCAATGAAAGCTCGGACAAATTCGAAAACCATTCATATCGGACCAGTAACAGCGGAGTTATGGCCCTTGATTTAGTTCAAAATGATATATTTTGCCTCGTTAAAATTTTTCATCGGATCTATTACCAAACTTTATTAGATTGTTAATGTCTATGAAAGCTTGGTCAAGTTCGAAAACCAACCAGATCGAACCAGTAACAGTTGAGTAATGGCCCTTGATTTTGTTAAAAATGCTATAATTTGCCTCGTCATACGATAGGGCCTTTATTTTGCATCTGATCTTTGCCAAACTTTTGCAGATTTTATGACTTTCTTTTTTGTATTATTATTTTATTTTTTTTTGAATAATTGTATTTTTTTTTTTTTTTTTTTTTTTTAAAAAATCTATTTTCATTTTTTTTTTTGAATATTTTTTTTTTTTTTTTGAATTTTTTTTGTAATATTTTTTGAATATTTTTGTTTTTTGTTTTTAAATTATTATTATTATTTTTTTTTTAAAATTATTTTTTTTATCTCTATGTTGGACCAGTCGGACCAGTAACAGAGGAGTTATGGCTCTTGATTTAGTTAAAAATGCTATATTTTGCCTCGTTAATACGGTAGGGCCTTCATTTTCATCTGATCTTTACCAAACTTTACCAGATTCTTTAGTTATGGCCCTGTTTTTTAATGACAGTCACTTGCTTCATTGATGTTATAAGAGCCGTGTTAGCCAGTAGAGCGTCCACAGGCCCTCTTGGGCCTCTTGTTAAATTTTTTAATTGTAAATTTTTAATCGGCACACATACTTTACGATATGACATGAACACATGGACAGAGTTTCGATAAACAATGTTGTAGTGTAACTGTGCTGTTATTTGGCGGGTTAGTTTCTTTAAGTGAAAATCATCTTACATACTTTACTCTAACATGCTAAACTGCCAAATAATGCATTTTGTACACAATCTTAATACCATGTACATGTATAAACCAATTATTGATCACGTATGCACGTAACATGTAACATGTAACGTATCTTAAAAAATATGAAACATATTATGGACTGTTACCTGTTATTTGAATTTATTTACTGTTAACTCTTATTGTATTTTTAATTCATTGTCATCTGTTTTCATCAAATTTAATTTCCCCTTATTATAATGGTTTGAAAATAAAAATCTCAACACAATTTTAAGTAAATATTTATTGATGTAGTTCCATCTCGGCTTTCCATTTATTGTCAGATAGCACATAGTGTTCTAGTTTGTGTCATCTTCAACATATAAAACAACATACAGTCCAATTAGTGCATATAGATTCAATATCGTTGAACATGCATCAAGGAAAAATATTTTCCAGTAGATGCAGCACCTAACAATTTTAACTTAAAGGGACACTGTCCGTAACTTTTAGCTTATAAAACACACACTAATTATGTTCGCACACATTACACACCAAACATTACTGAATATTTACTAATTAAAGCAGGATTGTTTGACGGAATTCAATCGCGGTACAAAAAAAAAGAGAAACCATTTCGGGCGTTTGAACTCGCAGCCCAAACTAAAATTACACTCGCGGTAATAATAGTGAACGTAAAGTGGTCGACCTAGCTCCCAACTGAGCTAAGCGGGCTATACATATTACGCTCTAAATACTATGTTCAAAAACTAATGCGCTAATGGAAGTCACGTGATCGTAGAAAAGGTAAATACGGTGGGTCCCACTTTATTTACAAATAATAATTTAAGCTTTTTTTTTTCAAACTCACGAATGTATTACTACAGACTTCTTAGTGTCTATGCTCATGTTTTCATGTATATATTTCACTGAATAAAAGTCAGACAGTTATTTGGTTATGCTCCCTATCTGCTTACTTACGGACAGTGTCCCTTTAATTTGCATGAAAAATAAAAGATAATACTTATAAAAACAAATATTTACAAATTAAACAAAACATTTTCCAACAATCTAGTTTTGGTCTCATTCTTCCTTAGAAATTACTTTTAATAACTGAAATCAAATAAATAAATCAGGCTATTTAACATATTGGTCATAACTTTGAAGTATGTTACATTGGTTGTGATTACTGTATATTTATTATATACAGGACTGTACTCTTTTGTAACATAACAAATGTAACTTTATTTGTATACGGTATAAATACAGACTTTATACGTAAGAATCACAGGGTCTAACAAAAACAAAGCCAGAATCCTGCTGGAAAACAAAATACATGTACGTGATAATTATGTAAACAAAGCGGCAACCAAATCCTCTATTTGTAGTAAGACTTGTTCTCTTGATCTTTTTTCTTAAATTTATTGAAGAATTATTTGTACTTTGCCAAATGTTATCTCTTGATTTCATCCTTTTTCTAAATTTCTGTTTCCCTTCTTTCCCGTTTACAGGCAGCTACATCATCATTAAGATAAAATAATTTTTTACACAGAATTTTTAAAATCACTAATTGCATATTTCAGCTGATAAAAAACCAAGACTTTTGTCCATGTCACTGTGAATGATGATGAAAGCATGTAAGTCAGTCAGATCGCATGTACAGATCACTATGAATCAGGAGCTTGATCTTCTTGTGGAGGTTCGTATTGCTGTACCTGAAAACAGAAACAGGTTGAACTGTTTTAACACACATAACACTTATGTAATAAAACTAATTTAACTAGAAATGTGTCCATGAGAGGGACACGAATGCCCCTGCTGTAACATTTATTTCATTAATTTTTACCATTCCAAGGGCATAACTCTGGAAGTACTTGGAAGTACTGGGGCGATTGGGCCGAAAGTCTGACTTGGGCGAGATATTGTGCCCATACACAATTTGACCAAGTTTGGAGAAAATTGGATAACAATTACCCAAGTTAAAAAATCAAACTATTCCGAGAAATCGTCCCCAGATACAATTTGATCAAGTTTTGTTAATTAAAACTAGATGCCATTATATGTATCAACTATGTTTTAATTACCTTTTATTTTCCTCATCAAACATTTATACATATACATACTATTAAAGAATTACCTTTATTAGTACAATGTGAATCACAAAAAACAACAAGGAATAATATACATGTACACATAAATATACATAGTTACATACATAATATTGCACAGTGATATTTCAATAAAAATAGGAGTAACTGGACCATAAAGCTATATTTATTAGTTTCTATGTATCATGAACATTAACATAATGGTTCACAACATTTGTCAATTATAATACCTCACACATGGCTTTGCAATTGTTATACAATATTTGCAATAATCACACAACACTCTTTACAATGCTTAAAACATAAATATCCAGTAGAAGTGTAGCGACACATGAAACTATTGATGCATCGCAATAGTGAGCTCCCTGATAGTACATTTGATTTCAATAACAACTGCAATAGTTTCCCTCAACTATCGATGTATGCAATAGTTCACTTTTTTTTTTAATTTACTTATTTCTCTTTTTTTTACTTTTTTTTTCTTCCAACAACTCTGTAAGAATAGTGATTTATACTTAAGACAGACTCCATAGTGATATTGGTATTTTTAAATCTTAAGATCAGAAAATGGATACTTTTTTTTTAAATTGTGATTCACTTTTTTTGCTTTCATTTACAAAAAGGTATCAAATAAGTTTTGAATAATAGAAAAGCTGCATTTAAATCAGTGTTAGTATTATTGCAATAGTATTGCAAAAGCTAGCAGATCAGCAATAGCATCACAATGGTATTTATCCCAATGGTTATAGTATCGCAACAGTCAAAATATACATATATTTCCAGTACATGTGTACATAACAACATAACAGGTCGAAAGGGAGTGGAATGTCACATTCATTTCATTTCCCTAGATCAGATATGCATTGCTTTTTTGTTAATTCCTAAATGTGAACCCTTATGTATCAAGCTTTTGTTTATTTCAATTGTGTATTGCATTAGCTGTCTTTTGATTAACATGCCAGCATTGGCCAGTAATTGGACATAAAGTTGATTATATATAGGTTATTGTCTCTGAAAATGAGGTTCTGAAAAGCATACATATAAATATCTCCCGTTCTGCAGATGGCCAGAACAGAGATTCCTAAATGTCAGTCATTCTAAATGGACAAAACAAAAAACACAACATAAATGCATGATAGATTGGGTGTAAAAGCACACCAAACACCAGGGCACGGTTTTATTAAACATGTTACGATAAGTCTCAAATTTTAAAACTGTTCATATGTTTGCACCAAAACATTCAATATAGACAAGTATGTGTGCATTATGCGCAGAACTATCAAATGTATAAGAAAATGAAATGAAATCGCGTTTATTTGTGAATTGTAAATCAAAGTAAAGAATTTAAGAAATTAACTTACGATCAAAATTGTCGTAAGTTGTTTCATAAAACCGGGCCCTGTCCTGTTCACATAATTAAGCATGCTATCTGCAGACATCTTACACGTGGCTCAGTTAAAACTGGTACCAGGTTGTAATCAGTTACACGGCAGAGTACTGGACTTAAACAAGGTACAAGCTTATGGTCCAGTCAAAGGTTTAGGAGCATTGGACTTTCCCACAGTTCACTCAGGTTATTTTTCCTCTTTGTTTTAGGTAGTGGCAAATTTAATTAATTCTTGAAGCACAGGTTGTTGCAAAGTGAATGCTGAAATTTGCTTCTTAACAATGCTTAATGCTTGAAGCCATTCAGCACAACATGAACCAATTTTGCTAAATAAATGTTTCCCACTTCAGAAAACTGAGCAGAAAAACTGAACCTGGTGAATTTGAGAAACGAAAACACACCCAGACCTTGCCAATACATTTTAATATTGTTGTAGCCAGTGAAACAAACAAGCATAAGACTGAAACCACAAACATACATATCTACAGGAATGTGAACAGAAACAAACTCTCAATGCAAACAATATCTACAAATGAAGCTCAATTTCACATTCAAAGTACAGGGCTTTTTTTCATAAATAGGGGAAGAGGCCCAGGCCCTTCAATTGGGGTAAAAAAACATGATTTTCAAAATAAAGGGCAAAAAATAGTGTGATTTGCAAATATAGGGGGAACAGTGTACATGTATTTGGTGGAACTTGAAAGTTTGGGAAGATTTGGGTCAATCGTGAATGCAGAAAATAGTGCACTGTTGCTACATAAACAATACAGCCGCTTGCCACACGTGTTGATGTATGATTTGCATTGCATGTTTGTTATTTACAATACAGATGAAGGTTTTATCACTGCTTTCACGTAAATAAACTATAAATGAAGCAATCGGCTAAATGACATTGCAAAATGTTGAAGATAACCATGATTTTGAATGCAAATTCGTTTTGGGGGGAATCTGACGCGCGTCATGCTAGTATGACGTAACCAATATGGAAACCTGCGTATTACATTCGAGTCATGCTGCAGCGCAGAGTTCGAGATGTTGCGAATGGATTTGGTTGTGCAAATATGCAATAAAGGTACATTTTAGATAAACTGGCTTCTATAAATGTATCTCAAACATAACAATATTGAGAAAGTAAGAGGGGGAAATGATGTTTAGCAAAAAGAACTAAAATATTTGTTTCCCCCTTTTTTTAAGGGGATTTTACTCGGCCAAAGAGGAAAAAAAAGTAGGCTATTTTGCTAGGGAAAGGAGCTGAATATCGATCCCCGTTTATAAAGGAAAAAAGCCCCGAGGTATCAGCACTGGAATGAATAGAGGCTCAAAATAGAGGATTTTAATTACATTAATTTAGGTTCTTTGAATGGTTGACTGATTTTATTTTTAATAAAATTTAAAATAACACTTAATGTAAGTTTACTTTTTTAACTATGTTAACTTTAATACGTTACAGAACCAAGTTTTTAATAAACTGTTAATTTTAAATTAATAACTCCCATCCCTTTGTTTAAAACAAGAGCTGTCGGAGAACAGCACAGCTCGACTATTCAATTTTTCAGAGATTGATAAATTATATAGCCCGTATATATCATCAGAAGGCTAAAACAATGTGGGGGTGGGTTGTGGGGGCAGGGTGGGCACAGAAACTGGGACCGATATATATTTTTTATTTTTATCAGTTTTAATCCAAAATTGGTGTCATTTGAAAGGTATTTGTGGTCGAAAGGCAGGTCGGGGAGGGAGGGGATGAGAATCTAGCATTTTTTTATTGTGGCCTCATTTCATTTTTTTTATTTATTGATATTTCATCTGTGTATCTGAATTTAATCTAAATTGTTTTAAATGTAAATAATGATTGCGTTCAAATTTAAATTTTAATATACAAATAAAGGAAAATAAAATGAAAACAATAAAAAAAAACATGGAGATATGTAAAAAAACTAAACTAACAAAAATCATTTGGGTGGTGGTGATGATGGTGTGGAGATGGTTGGGTAGAACCGATGGATGCTCCTCAAAATGTATCCTCAATTTATATGGCCTTGAATCACCCAGCACTTTTCAATATGCAGTTCCATTAGTAGTTTATGCTCCAGATAAACGGTTCTTGCACTCTGCATAAGAGGGAGCCCATGCCCCAATATGGGTGAAGTATGAATAAGATGAATAATGCTATAAGAAATTCCAAACCAAAATTTGGGTGAGCCCAGCATTTGTAGAAGACAAAATTACTTACGCAGTTCCTTACAACATACTATAAGGAAACCAATTCTTAAATTTAGTTGAGCTAGGACAAGAAATGTAAGAGATATAGACCTGTAAACACAGCTTAAATGCACAATTTGATGTGAAATGAAACACATTTTAAGGGCTATCATAATTTGGGTTCCGTGGGAGCCCAGGGGTTACAGGAACCAAAATTACTTATGCAGCCCTTAAGATAATGCTATAAGGAAGCCCATGGCCAAATCTGGTTGTGCTAGGATAAGAAATGTAAGAGAGATTATGATAGACTTGTAAACACAGCTTACACGCAAACCCTGATGTGGGACGCCGAAGCCAACGCGAGTACATAAGCTCTCTTATTCTTTGAATAGTCGAGCTAACAAGGCAGACCCAAAGAAAAAATTGGTAAGTCCCACACCTTCGAAATGCCCTATTTTTCTGCCTCTGTCATAAAGTCTAGTTGATATATCGCAGATAAAAACAAATAAAACCCATGTTAAAAATCTCACAGCTGAGCAATTAACTAAAATAAATTCACACAAGCAATTTTATTCAGTTCAACTTACAGTTTAAACAAATGACATATACAAAAAAATTGAAAATAAAATAAGACGTAGCTAAATATTGATTAATAATTTAATGAAAACTAAGTTCTGATGTAGTAGGGTTAACCTAGTAGTGTTTTATTTATTCTCCCAATTTGAATACCCTATTTCCCCTAATAAGAGCACCTTCCCCCAATTCCCTCCACCCTTTTCACATCTTAAAAATCAAAAATAAAACATTAACAAGAGGTCAATGACCTTGAAGCTCTACTGATTGATTTTGATTTCAGGAAGTAGTCGCTACAGACTTGTTTTTTGAAAATCTATTTTTAACCGTGGCGGCCATCTTGAATTTCCGGCTGACCTGAAATTTTGCTAGGATCAATTAGACATTAAGAGCAACATTCCTGTGAAGTTTCATGAAAATCCGTCAAGTAGTTTCAGAGGAGTAGTCGCTACAAGTTTTCATTATATAACTCTATGTAAACAAAGATGGCCGCTGGCAGCCATGTTTAACGTCAAATCAAAACGATTTTCGACAAGGACCAACATCATGTCATATTGATCATTTTAGAAAAAGTCCCATATCAATATCTCTTATAGTTTTGAAGAAGTAGTCGCTACAAACTTATTTATTTTAAATCTATTTTTAGCTGTGGCGGCCATCTTGAATTTCCGACCGACCTGAAATTTTTCTAGGATCAACTGGACATCAAGAGCAACATTCCTGTGAAGTTTCATGAACATCCGACGAGTAGTTTCAGAGGAGTAGTCGCTACAAGTTTTTACTATATAACTCTATGTAACCAAAGATGGCCACTGGCAGCCATGTTTAACGTCGAATCATAATAATTTTCCACAAGAATCAAAATCATGTCATGCTGATCATTTTAGAAAAAGTCCCATATCAATATCACTTATAGTTTTCAAGAAGTAGTCGCTACAAACTTATTTTTTAAAAATCTATTTTTAGCTGCAACGACCATCTTGAATTTCTGGCAGATCTGAAATTTTGCTAGGATCAATAAGACACCAAGAGCAACATTCCTGTAAAGTTTCATGACAATCCGCCAAGTAGTTTCAGAGGAGTAGTCGCTACAAGTTTTTACTATATAACTCTATGTAAACAAAGATGGCCGCTGGCAGCCATGTTTAACGTTGAATTAAAAACGATTTTTGACAAGGATCAACATCATGTCATGCTGATCATTTTAGAAAAAGTCCCATATCAATATCACTTATAGTTTTCAAGAAGTAGTCGCTACAAACTTGTATTTTAAAACTCTATTTTTAGCTTTGGCGGCCATCTTGGATTTCACATCAACATGAATTTTTGCTAGGATCAACTAGACTTTATGGGCAACATTTCTGTAAAGTTTCATGAATATCCACCCAGTAGTTTCAGAGGAGTTGTCGCTACAAATAAAAGTTTACGGACAGACGGACGGACGACGGACGCTGCACCACGGCATAATCTCTGCTGATCTCTGATCAGTCAAGCTAAAAAAACATTAAAAAAAAATTAAAAAATTTCCTTAAAAATTCAACAAAAATCCGCCCCAATTATATATTTTTAACATTTTAGAAGAACACCCGCTTGGCATTTTACATAGCAACCGAGTGCTACTAGTAGGGGGAATACGGTATAAAACATGTTGGCAAGCTGCAATTTCTGTTAGTTGATCATACCCAAATATAAAGCAATAGCGAGTGACATGTGAGCAACAAAGTAAAGTTATTTCAATAAACAAGGATATCTCAGTTTATCTGTTTGAGGTGCTTGTATGAGCCAAAGGTATGTTAGTTTTTTCAAACGCAAATAAGAAAGTTCTTTAACGAAGTGACAGCAATTTTAGTACTAAAAAAAAAAAGAAAAGCCAAACACACCTTCCATTATACATCCAATTTCTTATCATTGAAGACTGTTGATAAATGAACCCCACCGTTAAGTATAATCTATTTGTTATAGTTCTACATTATTTTTGTATCTGTTTCATAACGTTTATAACTCAAACATGATTAAGAATTAAGTTCTGTCAATCCGTGTGAATATCATCCATAAACATACAGTACTATAAGTTAATTTCTTTCTAAGTGTTTTCCAGTGTTATATATGCTGATGATGAATTTTCCCTCTAAATAAAATTAAATTTTCACACATAAATGTAGAAATGTAATAGTTTTTTTTGTTATTTTTTTTTTTTATTTGATCATGTATCAAACTTTTGCTCCATTAAAAACAACCTTTCGTTGTAACTTTTTAGTTTTTCTTAAACAATTCTCAAAAGATCAATAGATTATATACTATAGGAATCACAGCTTGCAAATGTAATATCCCACTCCCAACATTTATGCAGAAACATGTATATGAAAATGTGTTTTAACTGGCAGATACCAGACATTTTAGTATAGGTAAAAATAGTAAAGAAAATAATATGTGTTTCTGTGTACAAAGCCATAAAAGATAATGAAAACTGACAAATAAATGAACAATTTGTTAATAATACCACCACCAATTGGTTTTAAAGAACAAATTACTCTGGGATATGTGTAGGTTTAAATGCGTATACACATTTTCTCATGTACCATCGCATGATTATATACATGAACTGCTGATCATTGGGTGTCAGCGGACATCCTTCAAAAGTATAAAGTGTGCAATTGAAAAATTAAATAATGAAAAGTAGTGAAGGGCAGGTATAGAAGAAACAAACATGGCTGACTTTTTGGCTAATCTATCTAGCTTACTTTTTTCTGTTCAGTTGGACGTGCCTGTAACTGTAGTAATTCCAAATATTTTACAGTTTGAATCATTTACAGCAAGACAAATTTAATACCTACACTACTGGCAATAACTGTGTTAACTTTACTATGAAACAACTTGTCTCAAGGATGCATGTGTCAAAATCAAAGATGCTTTGGGCCGAGTTCACTCCATACACAGGACATGCATAGAATAAAAAATGCTGATCTTGTGCATGTCAGTAATGATGCTAGCTTCCTGGTAAAGTAAACACAAGTATTGCCATTGGTGTAGATATACTACAACAGTACAATATGAAAAGGTAACAGAACAAACGCTATTTTTGACAAAACAATATATTCACTCACTCAGTCTACAATAAAGAGTAAATGGCAAGCATGTACATGTACCTTGTTTTCGTGTTGATTAAAATTAGAAATGTTTTATTAGGGTCAACATTGGCATGAAAAAGTAAGCAGCCCCGCTTACAGAATGCTGTTTTCTCCTGTGAAGTTACCATACTCAAGGCATCATTTGGTCAGATCTGTCATTTTTTACAGTAGAGAAATGAATGTTTTGCAACTTTTAAGGGAATCATGGAATGATTTCAAGGCGTATACACATTTTCTAATGCACCATCGCATGAACTGATTATAGACCGCTGATCATTGGATGTCCGTGGACATCCTTCAAATTTAAAGTGTGCAACTGACAGTCACAATTAAATACTAAAAAGTAGTGTACGGCAGGTACACAAGAAACAAAATGGCTGACTCTGCTACTCTATCTAGCTTACTTTTTCTGTTCAGTTGGACATGCATGTAACTGTAGTAATTTCAAATATTTTACAGTTTCATTATGACTACTTACTCACTTACAGTAAGACAAATTTAATACCTACACTACTGGCAATACCTGTGTTAACTTTACTATGAAACAACTTGTCTCAGGGATGCATGTGTCAAAATCAGATGCTTTGGGCAGTGTTCGCCCCACAAATAGGACATATGAATAGAATAAAAAATGCTGATCTTGTGCCTGTCAGTAATGATGCTAGCTTCATGGTAAAGTAAACAGAAGTATTGCCATCAGTGTAGATATACTATAACAGTACAGTAGTGAGTACAAGAGAAGCACCAACAGTGGCGCAAATGCAGGATTGTGAATTCAACATTTTAACTGAAAAATCTAAGTAAAAAGAGGGGACAAGTCAGCTAAAATACAAGACAGAATTATGTTTCTTGTCATATAACACTGTGTAATGATAATGAACATGTGTGCCAAGTTTCAAGACATCAAAATGCATATACAGATGGACAGCAGAAATCTCCAAACTATAAGCCTTGAAAACTTAAATAATGAAAAGTAGTGTAGGGCAGGTAAAGAAAAAACAAACATGACTGAATTTTCGCTAATCTATCTATCTAGCTTACTTTTTTCTGTTCAGTTGGACGTGCCTGCAACTGTAGTAATTCCAAATATTTTACAGTTTAATTATAACTATTTACTAATTTAAGGTAGGACAAACATTATACCTACACCACTGGAAATAACTGTGTTCACTTTGCTATGAAATTAGTTGAGGAACGCTTCCTGTTTGAAGAATGCATGTGTCCAAGTTCAAAGAAGCTTCGGGCTGAGTTCATTCCATGAATAGAATATGCAGAGAATAAAAACTGCACCTTCATGGTAAAGTAAACAGATATTGCCATTGCTGTAGTTATACTATAACAGTATAATAGGATTATTACTAGAGTAACGTGTTCTGAAAGTTTGTATCACCTCTCGTAGGTAAATGCCAGATCAAGGATCACACGAGAGGCGGACACCTCTTACACATCGTTAACATAAAAATATTTGCATTGCTATTGCATACACATTCAATAAAGCATATTATTTCCTGATAAAGTGCAGCGGGAAAATGTATGTAGTTTTAAGGTGTTGGTGTTCATTGGTCTGACCTACTTGTTTTGTTTGTACAACGTAACGCCGTCTTGACGTTCTCGTATGTATATATTATTGATAGGTAATCGGTATATAATAAAACATAAAACTGTAACAGAACAAACACTTGTTTCGACAAAAAACAATACAGTCACTCAGTCTATAACATAGAGTAAATGGCAAGCATGTTCATTACCTTGTTTTCGTGTTGAAATTAGAAAGGAATGCTTTATTAGGGTCAACATAAGCATGAAAAAGTAAGCAGACTGCTTGCAGAATGGTTCTTTCCCCTATGGAGTTACTCAAGAATTACTGAAGGCATTATTTGGTCAGACCTGTCATTATTTACAACGGAGAAAATAGATGTTTTGGCACACTTTTAATGGAATCACAGCAAGGTCTTAAGGGATCGTTGTTCAGATAAAGGGATCATGGTATGTATTTAAAAGATATGTAGGGATCGCTGCACCGTGACGCCAAAAATGACCGAGGAAAGATCCTGGAGTATGGGATTAATTCCGTTTGCAGTTACTTTCCATCCCAACCCCCACCCACCCACACCCAACTCAAATTATTTTTACTTTCACACAGGCAATTACTTTCTTTACTGAATTCTTTTCTCCATTACCTGAATACAAGGATGAAAAGTAATGGCTTCTTAATACTTTTAATTTTTTTGGCAGAGCTTAAGGGGACAAGACTGTTCTCACCAATGTTAAATCCAATCACAGTATTAAAGGGACACACAGTAATCTTGAAGAATTTATCAAGCATTAAAATTAACACCTTGATTAATTTATCCAGTTTTATATGACTTTAAATCTACATGTAGTTGCATATTATTAAATAAATAAAAGAAAACACAAATTCTGTTATATTTTCTTCTTCATTATTTTACCGTAGGTTTAAATGTTACTGGTGCTATGGAATCAAAAATTAGTAATATGTGAAAACAGTTGCTTTAAAATATTGAAATAATTAATAATAATATTTTGCAAATATGCAATTTATGTTTGTATAAACGTTAAACATAAATAAATCTGAGATTGCCATGTGCACCTTTAAAACTTTCTCTTTACTACTGGTGACATAAATGGTATTGGACACATTCTGTAATACAAATAATAACTAGAACTATCGCTGAAGGTTATGTATTACTTAAATTCTAAGTCAAACAAAGGGCCATAATTCTGTAATAAATCAGGCAATTAACAATGGGTGATGTAGAGGGACATAAGGTCATCAGTTTTTATGACTATGAAGTTTGGGAACAACCCATTCAAAACTGTTTGAGCAATGATAAAAATGTGTTACGGGACACAATGCCCATAACACAATGCGACAAAAATGTTACGCGACGTTACTGACAACGTGATTCCAATATATAGCCCTCACTTGACTTTGTGAAAGCGGGTGTATAAACATAGGGTTTTAACATTTTGGATTTTGACTGATCATATACTCACTTTAGCTTTAAGATCATTATTTTGTTCTTGGAGTTGTTCTACTTTCTGTCTCAGTTCTGATAGCTCCAACTTGAGGGCTTCCACATCTGCAGTGTCTGGTCCAGAAGCTCCTAAATGTTGTTTCAGGAAACTGGTGTCACAGTTAAGGTAATAAAGTTGTAAACTTACAAACCTTGCTACACTTTTTAACTAAATCTTAAATTTTAATTGGGTATAAACCTTAAATACCACACATGCATAAAACTCACCAAAGAGAACAACATCATGCCAATCTAGCCATTTTTTGTAATTTCTGTATATATTTTTTGGTCGACATGTTGATAAATGCTCTCATCTGAAATTTTGTTTCACATTTGAAAACTTTCCGCACCCAACTCACGTGACAATTTCTGGTTATCAGGTTTGATAGTGCTGTGCGTGTGTCAGCTGTATCATGAATTGGATGGGATTAAGTTTCCAAATATGGAACATGATATCACACGTCAAAAGTAAACACCCGTCTGAATTTATACAGTGGGTCACAAAAACAGACTAGATCGACGTGATATTCTTCTCTTTGGTGAGTTTTATGCATGCACTTGTGGTATTTTAGGTTTCTTTCTATTGAAATACATGGTTGGTTATGATGTCTTCAAAAACCTCGCTCGAAAAGTGAGAATGGGGTCAATCTGGGTTCCTACATATAATTCAAACCCAAGGATTCATGGCTCAGGTAGAGAGCCACTGTTAAATTAATATTACTGAACGTATGTTTAAATAAGTTGTGATGAAGGTGTCAAACAAAAGGATACTCTAAGGCATTATTTGGTTTTTCTGGCTCCTCATACAGACCAACAAGAACTGAAAAATACAGAATAGACAATATTTATTAGTAAACAATTATACTTTTTTAAGATGCTTAAAAGCTATACCTGTAGATCATGTAGATAGCATACAATGAAACAATAAGTTTGTATTCTTTTTCTTATTTCAGTAATTTTAGGCAGATACCCTGTACATTCCCTGAAGAAGAAATTAGACTACCCTTTTATTTCCACGAGGAGGGTCATGGATAACAAATATCCAGTCAATTCAAAGTGGTAAGAATTGGCTCACTGATCACTTCTATACATGCAAAAGATTTCAGCTACCCGATCAATTCTACAAGTACATGTAGTAGTAATTAGCAAGTGAATCAATTCCTTATGACAGAAATTAGCAACTCAATTTATTTAACAGAATTTAGCAATTCAATCAATTCCTTATGATGAAAATTAACTACTCGATCAATTCCTTATGACAGAAATTAGTTAATTAATTGTATGTGGTAGATCCTTATTATTGGCTACCCAATCAATCCCATGTGGTAGAAAATAGGCTACTCTATCAGGGCCTCCTGTGGCCGATTTTTTTCTTGCGCCACCACTTGCGCCAAATGAAAAAAGTTGTAGCCAAATTGGAGAAGTTGGAGCCAAATGGCACCAATTCAATCAACATATTTTTATGTATATTTTTTTGTGTTTGTTAGTAGAGCATTCTACACTAATGCGGTAGGGAATTGATCGATAGTAATCTGTGAATTATTCATTGAAAATGATACATGACGTGTATTGTCACTCATATTTTTATTGTAAAACATGTCATTGTATATTGCAAATATAATTTAATTATTTTAAATGATACTAACAGACATGATAGATGCTGATAGTAAACTTATTTTAAATTAAAACAAAACAAAGCAATAGAACAAATTATGAATTTTGTTTTTTATTTACGTTCAGAAGCCATTTTAAGAATTGGCAATGTTACAAAATCCAATTGTGTTTCTTAAAGTGGCCTCCTATTAATTAAAACAAGTAAATCCTAATTATATTGTCATTCGAAAATGATACATGACCTGTATTTTCACTCATATTTTTATCGTAAAACATGTAATTGTATATTGCAAATATTATTTTAAATAATTATTTTAAATGATACTAACAGACATGATAGATGCTGATAGTAAACTTATTTTAACTTAAAAACAAAACAAAGCAATAGAACAGATTATGAATTTTGTTTTTCATTTACGTTTAGAAGCCATTTTAAGAATTGGCAATGTTACAAAATCAAATTGTGTTTCTTAAAGTGGCCTCCTATTAATTAAAACAAGTAAATCCTAATTATATTGTCATTCACATTCATAGTTTTCTAAATAACTTTTATTACTAATGATACCTGTTATTGTTCCCAGCCAAAAATCTTATTGACTTTCTCACACTCGATTTGTCAACAAAGAAACTGTGGCAAACAGACATCCATGTTGTTATTTAAAAAGTAAAGAAAAGAAATTGCAGTTGTATGCAGTCATCCCTTTATGACTTCAGTCGGCTGTCATTTATCTGCTCAAGTGTCATAAAGTTTGATAAACTTTCTGAATCCCATCACAGACTGTGTTTGTTAATTCAAGGTTCAGTCAATCAGTGTGTGTGTGTGTGTGTCTGGCGTCAATTTTTGTTGTTGTGTACTGTGAGGCTGCTTAAAGCATAGAAACTATATATCAAGTTTGGCTTTTCAGCTTATGATGTCGCCAAACATTTTCGCCAAAGTTTGAAATTTAGAGCCATTTTCATTTGGCTCCATGGAGATGCCCAGAGGAGGTCTGCTCTATTTTAAATCCCATGAGCTGTCCATAAAATTCCCACTAGGAAGAAAATCAGCTCCTTCATAATCGGTGCACTATCTGAATTTGCAATTAAGTCCGACTTGCATGTACATGCATGCATGATTTTAAACAAAACAAAAACCTTCCACGAAAACATACCTTTTGTTAATGCATCCAAAACACCTGCTTTTTCCAAATACTTTCTGTATTCTTCTCTCTTAGAATCTGCACCCTGAAGAGAAAATGTAAACTCTAGAAGTCTTGTGTTCAATATACATGGCTATCCAGTTCAGATGGGCCATTCCATTCTGAGATTTTGATTGGAATCAAGGCTCTAAGATTTCCCATTTTGCAGTACATGTGTAAAATGAAAATATCCTTATATTCTATTATGCAAGACTATTTTGGAATGCCCAGAGAAACATACCGTATTCAAGCTAACATTTTGCTGATGACTTGCCTGTTTTACAGAATGCTTTACATAATTTGGTTCACTGCCCACCTTAAGATATTCCTGCTAGTGCTCCCCACTAGCCGCTATATTAGAATTCCCACAAGTTTTAAAAGAACATGGTTAACAGGGTGCCTATACATTGAGACTCTTTGATCATGTATACAGCTAAAAAAAGTTAAAACTCTTATTGAGAAAGGTTTTTCTTATTTCTTTGTGAATACATAACACATTCTGATCAAATAAATATATCACCTCTACTAAGCGAGATCTTTCCTTTGCTGCTAATGATACAGTGGTTATTGATAATAATTCCTGCACTTATTGCGATTACCCCAAACTGACACGACCTTATAATTACGATTTTTTTTGGATTTGATAGTAAGTTCAGGAAGAATCGATGTGTCATTCGCATCTGAGTAAAGGATTCGCTTAGTAACCCAGCTCGATAATGCAGTTGTATAGCAGTACTAACTAACACTGAGAATAAGAGTAGTATGATGGAAAGTGAGAGGTTGGATTTTGAATACACTGACTTAATAAGATTAATGGTAGGCAGAGTGTAGCATTTTGATGGAAATTTGACAATGGCTGATTCTACCATTTCCGTTCAATAAACAGTGGAATAAACTAGAGCTGGGTATCGCCACAAAAAAGTATCACGATACTATATTTGATACATGTCCGATACGATTCAGTATCATGATATTTGAGCATATTGATTTTGACATGTACTTTGGACTTTCAACAACTGAATATGGAAACATGCAGTCAAAAACTGATTCACACATAGCTGCGAGCAGGGCCTCCTCTGGCAATTTTTTCCCTTTCGCAACCAATTTCGCCAAATGAAAAATGTTGGAGCCAAAATTGACTCAAGATGGCATATAATATTTTAATTATTTTTATGTATTTTTAAATGAAGTATGGCCCATGAATAAAGCAGTTAGTAATAATTATAATCATAAAATTATATTTAAAAAAAAAATTCTCAATTTTTTACATAAAAATAAAACTTATTAATCTGGAAATATTTCAGTTTCGAAATAAATACTGCACATTGTATACAAGTACAAAATCTTGTCTAGAATTATACTGATCACTGGTTTATTTTATCCTGTCAGTTACATGTATAATTAAAGCCTAATGTATACTTGACACCAAATGTGTGTATTTCATACCTCATCATGGACAAGTGTTGCCTTCTGGACTTGGAAATAAGAGGCGCTAATTTTGGCAGAGTTATTAGGCAATTATACAGGGGACATTACAAGAGTATGACGAGATTGGAAAGTAATACACAACATTCATGACTGACATTGGATATTTCTTTCGCCAAACTTATTTTTTTATCGCCACTTTTATTATTATGTCTCATTTGGCTCCATTTGCGAATCCCAGGAGGCCCTGTGCGAGTATCGTAGCTCTTATGGTGCCTACCATAGAGCTAGGATGCCACTCTTTATTCTATAAAGTAAGTAGGTATCAGGATCGACCCCATCAAGAGAGGTTTCTGAAGACATCAAGCAATGCCTGCATAAACAACCGCCGTATGTCAATAGATTAAACCTTAAATACCACGCGCTTATGCATGAAACTCACCCAAGAGAAGAATACCCGTCCTCATCGATCTAGGCATTTTCGTATGACTGTCCATGTTTTTTTAGGCAGCCATTTTCTGAATGGTTACATTCCAACATATCTCGTATTCCGTATTTGGAAACTTAAATTCGCCCACAACTGACACAAATGAACAACGTTAACCGGAAATTGTTAGGTGTGTGAGTAGGGTGGGGTTAATTTGCCAAATACAGAACGAGATGTCACACGACAACGAGATTATTTCGAACATAAACACTGAAAATGCCGAAGATTAACAGTGGCCTTTTATCACCGTCAATTTTGGAATGTATTTTCTTTCTCTGGTGTGTTTTCTGCATGCAGCTGTGGTATAAGGCTTGTTCTACTGAAATACGGTGGTTGCTTATGCAGGCATTCCGAGATGCCTTCTGAAACCTTGCCGGAAAAGTGTGAACGGAGTCCTGCAGATAATTACAGAACAAGTAATCATGGCTCAATGGTAGGTACATACTATCATATGAGCCATGATCCTCGCACAGGGCTCGATGTTAAGGACTGTCCGCGGCAGGTAAAACTCGGCTCCGGGCAGGTAAAGTCGCAAAGGCTCAATCCCGTCGGGCAACTCCAAAAACTGAGTGACAAGGACTATAGAATGACAAAATATAAAAGAAACACATCGCTCTTGGCAGGTTTCCAATATTATTATTGTTGTTACATTGTAAGTATTAGACCAGTTTTTAGAATTCTCAGAAAAGTGCTGTGAGAGTTATATCAGTAAGTGGTCTAATACTCTTGAAGACTCAAACAGTATATCCTCATAAAATAAAAACTTTGGTTCTAAATAATTGGGCAACCAGCAAACTGGCATGGGCAAGTAAATTTCAGAGTTACCTTGCCCTATGGGCAAGTTTTCCTTAAAGTTAACGTCGAGCCCTGCCACGTCTAATTCACACCTATTTGTAACAACATGCATCATTTTTTTGTATTCGCATAGTGTCTTTGCTCATTAAAGAATGCCATCAAGATTACTTAGAAACTTTTCCAGAACTGTGTTCCGAAAATTCGCAACGATAACTGTCGGTGAAATTACAATTTTTTTTATTTGTTATTACTATTAATATTATACGCGTCTTAACTTCGTTTTAGAATTAATTCTCCATTGAAATGATTAACATTTTAATATTCGATTATCGACTAGATGCAATTCAAGCATGATCAACTCACTTTTAATAGACGCTCCTAATGATTCGTCGAAGGACAGACACACCGGCCAATGAAACCACTTATTCGAAGAAATCCAGAAAGGTCCCCAAATACACCCTAGACAAAATATAATGTCGTAAAACGCGGCCATTACGCGTTCCGTTACTTCACGGAAATGAAACTTTCATTGTTTACTAAGTTTAATTGATTCACTTTTTAAAAGCCGCTAGCAGTTGCCTCTGCCTTAAAGGAATGCAGTTGGTCTAAATTTTTGACCAACTCTTCTTGAATGACGAGCTGCATATTTGTTTACCTTTTTTGGGCGGGGTTTGATGATTTACAACTTCCGGTTTTACGACAATACGTTCTGTATTTTATTACTAACTATGGCAGCCTAAAAATGTTTTTAAGAACAATAGCACAAAGTAGTTATTTATCAAATACTAAATTGTTTCAATTGGGGGCCGTTCTGGATTTCAAAGATTTTCGGGTACGTTTCTGTATACATAAATATACCCTGTGTACCTGGCTGTAGTACCCGATATGACAATGACCACATCAGCCTTGGTAACACAACTTACATGCATGCAAAGTGCACAACAGCCTAAAATCCTTTCTGATAATTATAAACAATTATTCAAAGGATAATTTTATTGTAACTACTAATGTATTGGTTAATCAGGTTTATATCTGCCATCATTATTTCCAGGTCATCTAATGGTATATATCCGAAACGTTTCGTTATCCGAAATGATATGCACTTCAGAGACTTTTAGAAAAATGTAAGTTTTTTTAAATTTCTGCTGCTTTATAAAAACACTTATTCGGTTAAATGATTAAGTCTTCATGCAGACTTAGTGTTCATGAACTTACTCGGTATGCCGTCATTTTGTCTGTGTCCTGTTCTAAATGTCGCCTGAAAATATGTAACGTATCCAATGTTTGTGTCAGCCGAATGGAAGTTGCTAGATGCACTGCGCATGCGTTCCAGCTATAACAGTAAACCTAAACTAAATTAGAAAATAATACAAATTCAAATAATTTAGCTTCTTTTTCTACTTTATTTATCGAAATAAATTAGCTTTTCAATCATTATGGTTTTAAAAGTTATGTTTATTAATATTAATTGGTTTTAAAATGATTATTTCGACACCTAAATCCTATTGAATTTATAGACTAAGTTTTCAGTCACCGTTCCGCGAGAGTGCACGAGTTCCGCCATAATTTTTCAAAACACGTGAAGTTGTTTTCGTTTTGTAGGTAGCTGTCATTCAGTATATTTGTGTGCAAATGTGTCATCTTTATTTCGATACATAATAGTAAAAATCATGTTTGATAGTTATGTACTTGCATGATACAGGGGCATCAAGGGGCATCTACACATTTTTATATCGATGCATTTTCGGTTGTCGGCTGATTCGGACCATGGACGATTCGGAACCGATTGTAATTAATTAATGTAAATCTGATGGCGTGATCGGATTTTCTTTCATTCCAATTGGAAAAAGCCCATACATTTTAAAATTGGGAATCCAAATGGTACTGTTTTTCAGTATCGCTTATCGTATTTTGTATTTTTTGGCAGATAAGACACTTCTTTTTTTACCCAGATTTTGGGCTTGGAGAAGGGTAATCCGAGCCTTCTCTGACCTTACCAGCCCTTTTTACGATTTTTGATATTTCATCTGGCTGTGTACGGTCAGAGGAACTCCTATAGTAAAAACACAGGGATCTCCTCTCCCTCGCGGGAGAGAAACTACCGTCTTGGTTTTAAATCAATATATCTGGAAATATTTTGAAAATCCACTTGCCCAGGGCAAGTAGATTTTCAAAATCCACTTGCCCTGCCCAAAATGTCACTTGCCCCAATTTCAAAAGTCACTTGCCCCAAAATTAAGCTACGTCAAACCGCACGCTACGTTAAATACTTTTCTCTCACTTTTTTTTTTTGTCATAATTTTTTACAAAATTAATGACTTAAATTATGAATTATCAGAGCTATATGTTGTTACCATTATGCACATATCAATGTTTTTCTCCACCGGTGGGAGAGGGGGAGTGGGGTGTCCGTGGGGATACCCCGAGGATATAACATCACTGATGAACCTGGTACCAAGTTGGTAGACTCTAATACCTATCGAATTAAGATGTACATGAACAAGATGCTTACTCCTAGTGCAGTAATTACAAAAGGGCAGGCAGATAAAAAGATGCATTAGGTTGAACAAAACTTTTTTCTACTATTACTTTTGTTATAGACTACACCAGATAAAAAGAATGATGTGTTAGGTCAAACAGAACTTTTTTCCTACTTTCACTTTCGTTATACAATTTATGTAGATAAATATTATGTGTTGGAAATTATTAGCACGCTTTATGCCTAAATCTGACTGGTACTGTAGTTGTTTTTCTGTTAATATCTTTTGAGATGCCAAATTGAAATTCTTCGAATAATTATCGAAATTAGCCATTGGATAATATGGATACAGTACTAGGTCAAGTGTTGCGTCATGATTTTTAATTATTGAACAGAATATTACCTACGACACACCGACCGACATACAAAGCGACAACACCATCTACACACTGATGTGCATGTCACACTAATCTGGCGCGTGACTTACTTCCTGCATAGAGGGGCTCGTTACGGGGGTATGTTTCACACGGTATACGAATTCTAAAGACCGCGTGTCTTCAATTGAAGATTGGCACCCCAAGCGTTCCTCGGCCTATCAAATTCTGATAAACTGTCAAGTGGGTGGGATTGAACAATAACGAATAAAACAGGTCAGTTTTAACAGGTCAGTTTTATGACACTTATCAGTAATTGCTTGCGGCGAAAGCGACAGGTGGTTAATTACTACGCAATTATCTGCAAACTTCACAGTCCAGGCAAATTTTCCCTTGATTTTTATCTAATAATGAAACGTCCATCGGGCAAGTGACGGACAACCAGATTTATGAAGGACACCTGCCCGCACTCAAAATCCACTTGACCCGGGCATCGGGCAACCATATTTCCGGAGCCCTGAAGTATTCATTGGATTAACATTTCAAGCATATAAACCGATTATCAATATATTTATTTACCTATATGAACCGAAATATTTGTTTATTAACCTTAATAATGTTGTAACGGTCAACCGTTTCAGACTAAGTTAAAAAATATTAATTTTCCAACATCTGTTGTTATTCAGGTCAAATGTCACGTGATCGTGACCGGTGCGCCGATAAATATTTCCCGCAAAATTAAAAAAAAATTGCGACCAACTTTTCCTTTTGGCACTAGCAATACTCCGAACAACATCCAATTGTTTATCTTTAAAGTTTAGACCCTAATTATGCTCCGAGAAGAGTTTGTTCCACTCCAAAAATCCCTCGATGCTGTCGGTTGGATAATGGACTTATTATTTGATGAGAATGCCTTTACCTCTCTCGAGAATATCACGTGAATTTAATTAATATGCAAAACAGTGTCTGAAACGGCCGGTCGCCCACTCGCCAATGGCGATTAATACCTTGTCTGGGCGACCAATAGTTGTTCAAAGTAAAGTTGTCACTGGCCCAACAAAAAACGTCTGGGCGACTGCCCAAAATCAGTATAAAAAATTCATTTTAATCAATTATTTTCGGAGAACTGTCGACTACCGTCGTCACTTGATAAAAGGTAGACAACTCTTTATTTCTCTTGCGACTTGTTAGTTACGAACGCAGCGATTGGTTCAAATAAACTATTGAACCAATGAAAGTGCATGTAACATATGATAACTGTGTAAAGTCAAAGAAAATGCAAGACGCATGGTCATTTCTTAAACGCACTAACGCTGCGGACTTTAAAAAGCACATGGTTCGCACAGACTTGAAAAGGCCCTAAATTTTGATGAGTTGCTTGAAAAGGCCCTAAATTGCATGTCAGGCCCTAATAAGTCCCTAAATTTACTCTATACGGCCCTAAAAATTAGTTTTGGTGGCCCTAAATAAAAATAGAATGAATTCAAGAACGACAACTCCTACGAAATTTCTAAAAATAGAATGAATTCAAGAACGGCAACTCCTACGAAATTAGATTTGTACTATTGTACATCGTACTCAGTTTGTTTCATACTCGGTTATATTTCAGAGGGGAAGTTATTAGCCAGCCAACGACTGAGCCAACCTTGCAGCCATTTTTGCACGGCCGTTTTTGAAAAATCGCGGCCAATATTTGATGGAGTGGGTGGGGTATAATTAAAAAAAAATATATTTTTTTTTTGGCTAAACCACAGGTATTCGGGGAGTAGCTTAGACTTACACTTGAATTTTTCAGAAAAAAACCCAAACATCATTTAAATACTAATCAAACATTAAAAACACAATTTTTTTTTTTTTTTTTTTTATATTACTATACTAATATAATTTTTTTTTTTTTTTTTAAATTTGTGTTTAAGGCCACAGAGCTGAAAACTTGTTTAATCTTAGGTAGGTCCAGGTTTATTGGCTATAAATACAGTAAAACCCAGCTAATGCAACCGCTTACAATATACATATTTAGTGTTTTTTTTACAGGTGACTGCTTAATGCAGCACTATAGTTTGCAGAAAGCTATTAGAGGAGCTTTCTACAATACTATCATGCTGCATTAAGCTGCCACCTATCTTCTTGTAGGGGTCACTTTAGAGGGGTTTAAACTTTTACTGTAGCAGTAAGCAGGAATTTTAGTCAAATGCATAATTATGCTATAAATATTGAGGCCCTAAATTTAGCAAAAATGTCCCTAAAAAGGCCCTAAATTTAGGTTTGAAAAGTCTGTATGAACCATGAAGCAGTCAAAGTATGCGAAGTAAGTATTTTTTCTGTTAATCATAAATGTCGACATACGATGCTAGTCGGTAATTTCGATTGTGTGTCAAGTCTGCTTAAAATCAGCGGCGGATTCAGCAATTTGAATGAGGGGGGGGGGGGTCCAAGTCTATTAGTATTATCGGAGTCCAATAATGTGCCGGGAAGGACTTATTGAAGAATAATGGACCAAAAAATAAATTGTTCTACCTGTTTATTCTCATTTTTCTTTACTTTGTTGACATAAAAAGTTAAAAAATATTTGGGCCTCCAATGTTCATTTTGGGCCAGTGACTCAAAATTTTTACTTGCCCAACATTTTTTTTTCGGGCCAGCCTTTGGCTGGCCCTCATTTCAGGCACTGCAAAATGACAATATGGCGGATATAGTAAATAAAAGTACTTCAAAACATAAATGTTTTATTGTGTCACTACCATCGATAAAGGTGCAGTTTTATCATTGCAACTAGGTATAATAAACATTAATTGATCGATCTGTTGAGCTAAATTATCGTAAAAAATCGACCTGACACCGCAAACATCGTTGAAAGTGCATGACTGTGCGTTTTTAGTAATCCCCCGGTTTTCACTATAGGAGTTCCTCTGACCCTATAAAGCCGTAAAAAAAAAAGGGCTTTTAGGGTCAGAGAAGGCTCGGATTAGGAGAAGGGATGCTTGGTATCCGAAAATTGGCAAAATGGTATCTGAATCATCAAATTATTTACTCTCTTTCTTCTAGTGTAAATCGAACTAAAAAGTCCGAACACCAGAATGATGCATGACCAGTGGCCTGTTCCTATTCATAATTTTTCATTGCAGAGATGCTGAGATTTATTTTATTTTCAAGTGTACCGAAGTAAAACAAATCTCATTGAGTCCTGTACAATATTTTCCAGGCTGTCTAGTTAGCCATTTTTTAAAATGAAGTTCAAACTAAGATTCACTTACATATTCTTAGTCATTGATGTCACAAGCGGGGTTCCTCAGTGCAGTGTTCTTGGGCCCGTACTGTTTCTGATATGTATCAATGACCTCCCTGAAGTCATTTCCTGTACCACTAAATTGTTTGCAGACGATACAAAACCATACACATGCATTAGTGACCCAAGTAATACACAGAATTTACAGGATAACATATTCAATGCATGTAATTGGGCTAAAAAATGGCAAATGGTATTCAATGCCAAAAAATGTAAACACCTTCACATTGGAAACAATGATGATGAAAACAATGTGTATTTTATCAAGGATCAAGCAAATAAAATTGAAAAAATTACTAAGGTATCACAGGAAAAAGACCTAAGGGTAACTTTTGACATGAAGTTAAAAGTTTTCTAACCATATAAGTGGAAAAGTCTCTAAGGCCAATAGGAACTTCTGACTAATATTCAAGAGTTTTACCTATATGGACATAGATATGTTCCTCTGCTTATATAAATCCCTTGTTAGACCTCACCTGGAATATGCCACAGTTGTCTGGTCTCCATATCTCAAAAAAGACATTATCACTATAGAAAATGTCCAAAAGAGCTACCAGAGTGGTGGGTAACCTCAGCAACTTTCCATATCATACAAGACTTACAATGTTAGGACTACCAACCCTTGATTATAGAAGAGAGCGAGCTGATGTTATTCAGGTTTACAAAATTTTAAATAACAACGATATAGTAAACAAAAACAAACTGTTCACTATGGCCCCAAATACTGGCACCAGGGGAAACTCAAACTATTTAAGAAAAGAGCAAGAGTTGATATTAGGAGGAAATACTTTGCTGGTAGAGTGGTAGATTCTTGGAACAAGCTACCTAACACAGTAATTGAGGCGCCCACCTTAAATTCATTCAAAAGTAGGCTAAACAAACATTGGGCACAACATCCTGACAAATTCAGGCCAAACAACTAACAATATAAACAACAACAAATAATACAACCTATAAAGACAAAAGTGAACCGGAAGTCAGAAGTCTTAACGACAATACCAGAAAAACAATAATAATCAAAATGGGCCTAAGAAACCGACGGTTTAGGATTGGCTTCGAACACGGTATCAACAGTATCAACAATTAGACCTTCCTCTCTAGAAAACTGCTGAGACTGCAGTAGGGGTCATGTGGCATATAAGAAAATGAAAATGACACCGTGAACAAACTGCATTCATTCAGACTCTTAAATGTGTTCTACATGTACTTCCACTTTCAAAACTTTCATTTTGATAAATTCATCATATAACCATGCAAATGGTTCTTAGCTCTGAAAGACAAGTCAATAAAGTCATTTCAGCCAGAAAAAACAGGCCTTAAATACTCAAAAAAATACTTTATCACAAAAAAAATGTTGGGGATTATATATTTGGGAACTCCTTTCGACTACACCACCAGGCATGAATACCACAGTGATTTACTTCCTGTATGCCTTCAGTAGGTGATAAAATTACACTAGGCATGAATACCAGTGATTTACTTCCTATATGTCTTCAGTAGGTAATAAAATTTGTGATACATGTACTTTGTATTTGACTCGCCTCTTTCGAGACATAGGTGTTGCTTTTCCGGCGGCGGCATCAACATTCAAGTTTTGTGTTTAGGTCATTTTTTCACAAACTGTAGACACCAGACCTTTCAATCGTTGCTTGTAGTTATAACTTGGGTGGTACATCGCAACTTGACAAAGCAAATGTGGAAGTGACCTTGACCTTCCAATCAAAGGGCAGATAATTTAATAAATTTTAGGTTCAACTTTTGCGTTTAGGTCACTTTTTCATGAACTGTATGCACTAGACCTTTAAAACTTTGCTTATAGTTGTATCTTGAGTGGTACATCACAACGTGACAAAGCAAATGTGTAAATGACCTTGACCCTCCAAGCAAAGGACAGATAACTTAATAATTTTACCTTCAACTTTTGCGTTGAGATAAATTTTGCGCAAACTATATGCACTACTCCTTTCAAACTTTGTTTATAGTTATATCTAGGGTGGTACATCGCAACATGACAAAGCAGATGTGGATGAGACCTTGACTCTCCAAGCAAAGGGCAGATAACCTTATACTTGTTACCTTCAACTTCGGCGTTTAGGTCACCTTTTTAGGTCACTAAGACCTTTCAAACTTTGTGTGAATAAGCAAATATGCATGTACATAAGCAAAGGACAGATAACTTTATTGTTACATTTACATCACTTTCTCAAAACTATAATTATGCACTAGATGTTTTAAACCTAATTTATAGCTTAAGCTTTGGAAGACAAAATATTTTATTTTGCCATAGTTGTGTTTTGGGTAGTGCATCTTTTTGGAAGCATGGATTTCATCTATGACCTTGACCTACTTTTTGGAGCTGATGATTTTTTAAAAATAGAATGGCATTTTGTTTTTAAACAAATGCACTTAATTGTCATCTCTGCAATTCCATTGTTTTTAGTTACTAAAATGTTTACAAACTTTCATTTAAGCGTCATTGACCTTTTTATTTTTAAGTCCTGCCCCCATTAGGCTAGACATGTGAATCCGCGGATTTCTTGTTATCCTTAGGTTCTATAGTAAAATAAAAACCTTTGGCAGAGTAAAAAGACGATACTTTTTAAGGTTTTGATTTTAAAAGATACATATATTGAATAAATTTGCATGAATGTGCATGAAATATGCAGGGTTTTAAAAGAATCACACTGTAGATACATTAATTTTAACAGTAAACCTGGTTGAACATCAAGGATAAAGACCGAGTTTATCACCTACCAGAATGTATTGGTATGTCTTATTTCTGTTCACTGATTGCTCTATCAAAATTATGAATTTTCTGTATAAAATACAATGCATTTGATATGCTTATTTTTCTTACACAATAAAATTATGATTCACCTTTGTATTTCGTTTATTATTTACAATGAAATTCAATAAAAACATTGTTGTTTGTTGTGTATTGAAAATTTGAAATGAAAATGAGGCTGGGAATTTCGATTTCCAATTTAAAGAGCAGACGGGTTTTCAATGGTAATATAAAGATTATCCGTATGACTTTAATACAAAATTGTTTAATTTCAGTCTACCGGTATTGATAATTTTAATTTATTTATTATGCTATAGTTCAATTTTGACCCGACTTAATTTCTTGAGATTGAGTTTGTATCGGCAATGAGGAATTTGAGATGTTTGAGTCTTCAGGTGTTGAGAACATAAGAAACACGGAGGGTGGGGAATGTTTGATTTGAGTAAAACAAACACAGTCTAAAACGCTTACTTTTAGCCAGTTATACATGTATTTCATCTTATAATTGCTCTTCGGCCAGTGCTGGAAAATGGCGATCCACTGTTCTGTTGAAAAAAAAAGTTTACATGCACGATTTACACTACAATATGAAATCAAAAACTATATTTCTGAGGATCTTGGTCTCAAAAGTCGGTGTGCGCGCTATCTGCGCATGCACTTTATACGCTGACAAATAAGGCTCAGGGCCTTTTTACCAGTTTTTGGGAAAAGGCCTTCTGCCCTAATTGGAAAACAAATTCCATTAATGGGTATGAAATTACCAAGTAAGTTTAAAAAATGGGGAAATCTGTATGATTTTAAAATAAATTTGGGTCGGGAAGGGGCCTTATACAGGCCTCTGCAAAGAAGGGTGTAAAGGCCCTGTGTGGTATATAAGGAATAAAACACACAGGATTATATAGTAGTTCTAAGGAAATTGAATAGCCTGTATAACAGAATAAGATATTTAATTTACAAACCAGGGCTTGACGTTAAGGACTGTCCGCCTGCCAGGGGCAGGTAAAACTTGGCTCCGGGCAGGTAAAGTCTCAAAGGCTGAATTCCGTCGGGCAACTTCAAAACTAAGGGACAATGACTATAGAGTAAGACAACAAACAAAAGAAACCCATCGCTCTTTGCAGGTTTCCGATATTATTATTCGATATTACACTCAAGTGATATGAAAACGCAACACGGGAATTTCCGCTATATATTGTATGTACAATATGCAGCTTTTAATTGAATGGTACATGGCTACGTAAGACCTTTCCTTTTGGAAAAAACACTAAAACAACAAATAAAACAGCAAATAGTATTCCTTCAATGTTTCATTATTCACAGAGTACGCGTTTGGCTCAATCCTGTGAGCAAACTTAGGATACAACATTTTGCAAACTATTTACGTTAAATACAGTACTGAACTAGCTCAATTTTTCAAAGAGCTACTTCAACATTTATGAAGTTCTTGTTACAAAGTGTAGTGTGATTAAAACGTCTACAACATCACAGTTGTGTCCTTTCTCTAGTTAACTGCAACTTTCTTTTTAAAAATCATCTTGGGATTTCTTTGGAATATTATGTGCAATTAAGTGTGCAGTATATACAATATATAGCGGAAATTCCCGTGTTGCGTTTTCATATCACTTGAGTGTATTTTGCTGTTACATTATAAGTATTTGACCAGCTTTTAGAATTCTCAGAAAAGTGCTGCGAGAGTTATCTCAGTAAGTGGTCTAATACTCTTGAAGACTCCAACAGTATCTTCTTATAAAATAAAAACTTCGGGTCAAAATAATTGGGCAACCAACCAACTGGGATGGGCAAGTAAATTTCAGTTATCTTACCCCATTGGCAAGCTGTCCGTAAAGTTAACGTCGAGTCCTGCAAACTTTTAAAGATCTGGGAGAAAAGTTAAAGGGAGAAGATGAGAAACTAACCTGCTACATAACGTCAAACTTACACGGTCAAACTGTTCTATCTAGGTGTTCAGGTCATATAATAATGTCTATGTGCCAATTAGAAGTAAAGGTTTAATTCTTAAGATACCCGTGATCGAATATGCCTCATCATGATTTATGAGTAGGTAACTCTTAATTTGATGCTCCTGTTTTGGGGTTTGGCCTGGCTGGTTAAAACTGATTACATTGTGTATAGAGTTGGATTCTCAAAATATGTAAGTTCTATATATACCTCGTTGTCAGTAGGTTTAGGAACAAAGTACATATTATGTAATTATGTTGTAAAATTTGGCTGTTGTTGTTAGGATAGCTACTTGAAATTAATTATTTCGTCTCTAAAATCTCATTTATATTTGTCTGCTATCTGCAGGTTAGAAGGATCTAGACCTATTCTCCATATTTTATCTTGATGTAAATGGAGGGTGAGTCTGGGATGTTTATTCCTGTTTGGTGCCTTATAACCTTTTATGCCGATGTGTCTTAAAACGCAGTTCAATCCTTCAACTAATGAAGGTGGATTTCGGGTTGAGAGTAAAACAACTAGGCTGACGGTCGGACGAAAACATGTAGAGACGGACAGGACTGACCTCCTTAAATCTGAGTTTAAATAAATTATTAAAATATCAAATACGTATGCTTATCATAAAAAAGTATCATAATTTTTGTTTTGTTGCGTACATAGCTTTGGTTTCTGGGAAACTGAGATAGCCTGAAAAATCGACCGTTTTAATGCTAGTAGTTTATTCGGCATATTAAAATTGTTTGTATACCATTTGACTGTCGCTAGTTTTTTAGGCTCGACTTTACGCAGAAAAGCTTTGACTTAACGCAGAATTTGTTCTAATTTGTGCAGATCTGTAACTTTAAATTTCAGACCTTTTTACTTGGAAGTTGGAGTAGCCTGAATGGAATGAGGCTGGAAGATGGATAAACAGATTTCAGATCTGATAGATATTTGTAGGGAACTGGCATCTGAGAAGGGACCAGAGAGAAGGGTATGTGCAAACTATTCATGAAAAAAATATTGGACAGATTTCAGTGGTCAGGATAAGCTTTCCTTTCAAAGTGTAGTTCACTCTCTAATTAAATCAGCATTTTATGTGGTGCCATTATCTAGCTGTCCATTAACTTTTACCTGAGTGATTGTGGCTAATAACTTTCAAAGTATAAGGTCTGCAACAATGAAACTTTGTACACGTCTTTAGTATGATCCAATGAATACATCTCTTGATCTGATAAAGGCACATCTCTGGTTCATCTGTTTTGAATATTTCCCTTTGAAAAAAAGATTTAACCTGGAACTTAACTTGCTTTTTACAAGAGATGGTGGCTAATAACATCGAAAATATTAGGTGTACAACAGTAGCATAGTAGCTGATATTTCCTTTGTATTTCCATAATTGTAAATAATTTAACTGAAAATAACGCCTGTCGGAACACGTGTACACGAATAACTGTATCGGAAGTTCTAGTATGGCAGACAGGGAAATGGACATTCTACAAAACAAATAGAGTATGGTCTCATCTCGTTGGTTAATTTAAACACCTTGATGGACTACTGGTCAGAGACCACTTTCCGTCACTAATTTTTCAGACAAATCTATTTATCCTGACAATTTTTACTCTTTCTATTAGGTTACCTCTTCCTGGAAATTTGACACCAAAGAATTTTGTTTATATAAATTATCGAAGTGGCAAGATTTAGTGACCTTTTTTATAAATAGTCTAAAACTGAGAAATCATTTTATTTACAAGCCCAGTTTTCGTCTTGTTTTTTATAGAGTGATAGATTCAACTAGGTCATGATGCAGTAAAATTTTATGAATTAAAAACATGTTTGCAAGTCTATTCAACAATTTCATTGTAAAAATTGTATGTTTGCATTGTTTCATCATTCACTTCGATCACTATAACAATGCGTCGGGTAACGTCAATGTAATATGTTCCATAACGACAATTTACACTGTAATGATGGGTAACTCTGTATAAACCAAACAGATACATGTTGTACGAATTGCTTCTCTTTGGTTAAAATATATTATCACAGTATATTTTGACAACGTCCGCTGAGTGTGATAAAAATATGACGTCATAACTGTTGTATTTTTAAAATAATTTATTACAGCAGTATGCGCGTGCATCCCAAACGCAATAAGTGAACACAATTTTCGGAGAAATCCTTTTTTTTTGTACCGCTTATTTACTTTTTGGTTGTTCCTTCTGTTTTCAATCTTCAGTGCTAAACGTCTGTCAATAAATAACCCCGCATAAGTAATTTGCAGTGTAAAAACAGTTTTTAAATGAGAATGACGGAAACTGGGCTTAGATGGAAACTGGCCCCTAACCAGTATGCCCATCATGCAATTAAATTAACCAGCTCGATGAGACCATACTCTGTCTATTACTTATAAAGGCGCATACAATCATGTATCTCTCCGATTCATATTTTTTGAATTATTTCCCTTAGCAAAAAAGTTTAACCGAGAACTTAATCTTGTCAACGACAGGTGTATATTTGCCGCTAGCCTGTGCTCTTGTTGAAATGGTAAATTTTCAATGCTGATTTCCCAAATATTAATGCTGAAATACCCCTAAACATTGCTTACCTGGAGCACCGCAGATTGTAATAACTGTTTATCATGCAAATATATGCACTTACCTGATATCACGAAGAATAAATAATACAACGGCATCCTGGACAAGCTTTACAGTCTGTTTAATCAGATCCAAAATATTCGCTCCACTACTTTCCGCTATTTAGATTTGACAATATTCCATACCGGGTCACTTCAGATTGACCTTACTATTAGCCAATCAGATTTCAGCCTACAAAATTGTTCGGTATTGACCGCTTCACTGCGCATGTCGCATTGAACAGTAAAAACGCTGTGCAGCAGTCTACAGTTGGTATTGAAAGAGACAATGTCCGTAACTTTTAGCTTATAAAACACACGAATTGCGTTGACAAACATAATACACCAACCATTATTGAATATTTACTGAAAAAAAAAAGATTGTAAACTTGACGGAATTTAAAAGCGGTACAATTTTTTTTTACTGCTTCGTGGGATTGAACCCACACTAAAACTACACTGATATTTCCGCGGACGAGTACGCTATCAACTGAGCTAATCGGCCACATGTGATATGGCGTACTATTTAGCTATGTGTCATAATAATTTCGGTGGAATATATATTTTCAAAATACACCGTTACACGACAGCGCCCGTGATTTTCTTCGTATCTTGATGTAAAACATACCATTCAGTAGTGTTAATGTTCCGATTATGTTATGCCTTTGATCTGATTAATCGATTACAATTTTTCATTATCGACTTAACTCGGTTGTTGAAAATTATGGCTTATTTCATTCACTTGTACTAAAATATACAAGAAAATAAAATGAGTTATAATTTTGAAACAAGTAATCACATATTTATAGTGGGTATCACAACTTATTTTTTTAAATATATGTCGGTCAGTTTCATTCAGTTCCTTTATTACCAAAACATACACAGAAATGTAATTTTTTTCTTCACTATAGTCTGAAAAAGGCTTACTCTCGTCTTTTATAGCAGACATGTTTAAAAGATTAATGATCGATCATCGGTTGGTTAAATATTCTGATGATCGATCATGAATTTTCAGCCGATTCCCAACACTACCATTCAGTGTATTTCTTTGAATGTATCGTGCAATAACACAGCAATAACACACTAAGACGTCGTCTTTATTTGGATATATGTAGATTTGCGTTTGTCCAGTTCACTCGAATAGAATAGAATAAGTTTTAATTTCATATCAATTATAAATGAAACACGCGATTTCATTGGTTGAATTTAGTTGATCTTCTCATGAATATTGATTAGATGAAAGGTCAATCTGATGTGACCCGGTATGTAATATTGTCAGATCTAAATAGCGGAAAGTAGTGGAGCGAATATTTTGGAGCTGATTTTAATGAGATTGATGTAATATCACAATGTTACAGTTTTGGTATTGAGTTATATAACCTCTTGATTTTAAATAAACATTATAAAAATGAACATACAGCATAAAATTGTTGCAATCTGTTTTATTTCTATCGGCATTATGGGTGTTGTACATGAACAGAAATATTTTGAACAGGCACCCTTTAGTTTCTAGGGACCAGTTGGTAATTTAATGATTAAAAGTAACCTGGTTCTCTCATCCTTCATTGGTAGGCACTTCGGTGGCCGGGATAGTAAAGACGCTGCTTCTCAAACTTTCTTGTCTCTCACCAGGGCACTCGTTTGGCCATTTTCGGGGCCAAAATTCGGCCCCATTCCCCTCCCCTAAAAGAATATATTGTTCCCCTTTTCCTGTGAAAAATTCCCCTCTAAAAAAAAGAAAAAAGTTTTTTTCTTATTAGAAATGTTGAAACTCAGATACAGGAAAACAGCATACTTTTTGCCATTTGTACATTCTTGCTGCCACTTAAATAATAAAAAAAGACTAATTTGTGTTTCTTAGAAATTCCCCTTTGATATGAAAAGACAGCACAAAATCCCCTTCCTGGGGGCCCTGGCCCCAGTCTTCTAAAAGCTGACTAGTGCCCTGTTTCCGCTGTGTGTTCAAATCCCATTGGGAGCTCGACTTGTCAGGTGAGGAAATGTCAATTCTTACGGATGGCAGAGGTATAAAGTGCTGGTTCTACCCAGGAAAAATGGTGTGGTCTGCCTCTACAAAAAATGTAATGTCATATATGGCCTAATAAATGCTACAGTGCCATAGAACACAATTCAAACGAACCTTCATTTTGTTCCCAAGTAGACAGCAGAGTGATACAGGCCATTATGAGCCTCTTATTTATGTAGAGTCCAGTAATATTATTTTGTTTTTCAGAAAGCTGCTGTAAAATTGAAGAACTGTCTCAACCATTCTGGCATTAAGAAAGCACTGGACAAGAACTATGAATTCAGACAGTCGACAAAAAATCCAGGCAAAGTGTTTGCTTGGGAAAATGTGTTTAAGGTTTGACACTGAAATGAAACTATCTAATGAAACCATCTAATGAAACCATCTAATGAAACCTATCATAGCATTAACAATATACATATCACTCTGGGAATTGTTAATTTGCATAATGTTAATTTTTAGCTCATCTTTTGTGTTTGCCTTTTGTACGTTGCAGAGCATACACCAAAATTCTGTTCACTTCCAGAACTTTCCAGTTAACAAACTTCCAACAGGCTAGTAGTTAACATTATATAAGTACTGGTATCTCGTTACCAGGCTACTAGTGAGTGCTTATATGCCGCTAACAGACCACTAGTTTCCATTCTATAAGTACTGATATCCCGTTACCAGGTTACTAGTTTCCATTCAGTACTTTACCAGTCTACTAGTGAGTGCTGGTATGCCGCTACCAGGCCACTAGTTAGCTCGACTGATCAGAGATCAGCAGAGCTTATGCCGTGGTGCGGTGTCCGTCGTCCGTCCGTCCGTCTGTCTGTCCGTAAACTTTTTTTTGTAGCGACTACTCCTCTGAAACTACTTAATGGATTTTCATGAAACTTTACAGAAATGTTGCCCATGAAGTCTAGTTGATCCTAGCAAAAATTCATGTTGATGTGAAATCCAAGATGGCCGCCAAATCTAAAAATAGGTTTTTAAAAAACAAGTTTGTAGCGACTACTTCTTGAAAACTCTAGGTGATATTGATATGGGACTTTTTCTAAAATGATCAGCATGACATGATGTTGGTCCTTGTCAAAAATCATTTTGATTCGACGTTAAACATGGCTGCCAGCGGCCATCTTTGTTTACATAGAGTTATATAGTAAAAACTTGTAGCGACTACTCCTCTGAAACTACTTGGCGGATTTTCATGAAACTTTACAGGAATGTTGCTCTTAATGTCTAATTGATCCTAGCAAAATTTCAGATCGACCAGAAATTCAAGATGGCCGCCACAGCTAAAAATAGATTTTTAAAAAATAAGTGTAGCGACTACTTCTTGAAAACTATAAGTGATATTGATATGGGACTTTTTCTAAAATGATCAGCATGACATGATGTTGGTCCTTGTCAAACATCGTTTTGATTCAACGTTAAACATGGCTGCCAACGGCCATCTTTGTTTACATAGAGTTATATAGTAAAAACTTGTAGCGACTACTCCTCTGAAACTACTTGGCGGATTTTCATGAAACTTTACAGGAATGTTGCTCTTAATGTCTAATTGATCCTAGCAAATTTTTTAGATCTGCCAGAAATTCAAGATGGCCGCCACAGCTAAAAATAGATTTTTAAAAAATAAGTTTGTAGCGACTACTTCTTGAAAACTATAAGTGATATTGATATGGGACTTTTTCTAAATTGATCAGCATGACATGACGGTTATCCGAGTCGAACATTACTTTGATTCGACGTTAAACATGGCTGCCAGTGGCCATCTTTGTTTACATAGTGTTATATAATGAAAACTTGTAGCGATTACTCCTCTGAAACTACTTGACGGATTTTCATGAAACTTCACACAAATATTGCTCTTGATGTCTTATTGATCTTAGCAAAATTTCAGGTCGGCCGGAAATTCAAGATGGCCACCATTTCAAAAAAATAGATTTTCAAAATACAAGTTTGTAGCGACTTCTTCTTGAAAACTATAAGTGATATTGATATGGGACATTTTCTAAAATGATCAGCATGACATGATGTTGGTCCTTGTTAAAAAATCATTTTGATTCGATGTTAAACATGGCTGTCAGCGGCCATCTTTGTTTACAAAGTTATATAATGAAAACTTGTAGCAACTACTCCTCTGAAACTACGTGACGGATTTTCATGAAACTTCACAGGAATGTTGCTCTTGATGTCTAATTGATCCTAGCAAAATTTCAGGTCAGCCGGAAATTCAAGATGGCCGCCACTGCTAAAATTACATTTTCAAAAAACAAGTTTGTAGCGACTACTTCCTGAAATCAAAATCAATCAGTAGAGCTTCAAGGTCATTGACCTTGTTTTTATTTGCGCTACTGGCCAAGGGCGAGTTGTCCGTCTTCCGTCCGTCGTTAACTTTTGTCTCGTTAAGATGATAGGGCCTTCATTTTTCATCTGATCTTTACCAAATTTTACCAGATTGTTAATATCAATGAAAGTTCAGGCAAGTTTGAAAACCAGCCAGATCGGACCAGTAACAGCGGAGTTATGGCCCTTGATTTAGTTAAAAGTGCTATATTTTTATACCTTAAGACGATAGGGCCTTCATTTTTCCTCTGATCTTTACTAAATTTTAAGAGATTTTTAATATTAATGAAAGCTCGGACGAGTTCGAAAACCAGCCAGATCGGACCAGTAACAGCGGAGTTATGGCCCTTGATTTAGTTAAAAATGCTATATTTTGCCTCGTTCATACGATAGGGTCTTCATTTTTCATCTGATCTTTACCAAACTTTACCAGATTCTTTAGTTATGGCCCTTGATTTAGTTAAAAATGCTGTATTTTGCCCAAGACTTTCAAAAAAATGTAAATTGCAGTCACTCGCTTCATTGATGTTATAAGAGCCATGTTAGCCAGTAGAGCGTCCACAGGTCCTCTTGGGCCTCTTGTTTTATAAATACTGGTGTCCCATTACCAGGCTCATATTTTCTAATCTATAACCACTGGTATGCCTTTGCCAGGCCACTAATTTCCATTCCATAAACACTTTTGTCCGATTACCAGGCCATTACTTCCTATTCTATAAGTACTGGTATCCTGTTGCCAGGTAACTAGTTTCCATTCTATAACCACTGGTATCCCATTACAAGGCCACTAGTTTCCATTCTATAAGTACTGTTATCCCATTGCCAGGCAACTAGTGAGTTCTGGTATGCCGCTACCAGGCCACTAGTTTTCATTCTATAAATACTGGTCAAGAGTTTCCATTCTATAACCACTGTTGTCCAATTACCAAGCCATTAGTTTCCATTCTATAAGTACTGGTGTCACATTATGAACCCATTGGTTTCCATTCTATAAGGCATTAAGAAATAGTGATGTTTTCTGTTACATGCCCAAAATACGGGGGGCGGTAGGTCGGATTTTTTTATTTTTAACTAGACTTTGCAAAGATCAGCAGAGCTTATGCCGTGGTGCGTCGGCCCGTCTGTCCGTCCATCTGTAAATTTTTTTTGTGGCGACTACTTCTCTGAAACTACTTAACGGATTTTCATGAGAAAAACAAGTTAGTAGCGACTACTCCTTGAAAACTATAAGCGATATATATATGGGACTTTTTCTAAAATGATCAGCATGACATGTTGGTCCTAATCATTCTGATTCGACGTTAACATGGCTGCCAGCGGCAATCTATGTTTACGGATTTTCATGGAACTTGTCCTTAAAATAAGATTTTTAAGAAACAAATTTGCAGCGACTACTTCTTGAAAACTACAAGTGATGTTGATACGGGACTTTCTCTAAAATGATAGCATGACATTGACCTCTTGTTATTCTATAAGTACTGGTATCCCGTTACCAGTCTACTAGTGAGTGCTGGTATGCTGCTACCAGGCCGCTAGTTTTCATTCTATAAGTACTGGTATCCTGACTGGTTTTCTGTTACCAGGCTACCATTCAATACATACTGGTATCCCATTGGCAGTCTATTAGTGAGTGCTGGTATGCTGCTACCAGGCCACTAGTTTTCATTCTATAAGTACTGGTATCCTGACTGGTTTTCTGTTACCAGGCTACCATTCTATAAATACTGGTATCCCGTTGGCAGTCTATTAGTGAGTGCTGGTATGCTGCTACCAGGCCACTAGTTTTCATTCTATAAGTACTGGTTTCCCGTTGCCAGTCCGCCATTCTAAAAGTACTGGTATCCCGTTGCCAGTCTACTAGTGAGTGCTGGTATGCAAGCTACCAGGCCACTTGTTTCTATTCTATAAGATGGGGTATCCTGTAACTAAGCTACTAGTTTCCGTTGGGTAAGTACTGGTATCCCATTGCCAGTCTACTAGTGAGTGCTGGTATGCTGTTACCAGGCCACTAGCTTTCATTCGATTAGTACTGGTATACCGTTACCGTCTACTAGTTTCTATTCTATAAGTACTGGTTTCGCGTTGCCAGGCTACCATTCTATAAGTACTGGTATCCCGTTGCCAGTCTACTAGTGAGTGCGGTAGGCTGCTACCAGGCCACTAGTTTCCTTTCTATAAGTACTGGTATCCCGTTAGCAGGCTACCATTCTATAAGTACTGGTATCCGTTAACCAGGCAATACTTTCCATTCTATAAGTTCTGGTATGCTGCTACCGTGTCACTAGTTTCTTTTCCATAAGTACTTTTATCCCATTGCCATGCTACCAGTTTCCTTTCTATAACCACTGGTATCCATTGCCAAGTCATTATTGAGTGCTGGTATGCTGCTAACATTACATTTGTTTCCATTTATGTACTGGTATCCCATTACCAGGTCACTAGTTTCCATTCTATAATTCTATAGCAGATAAAGGCCAATACTAATATTAATATACTTTGTTTTTAATCACATCTTCTACAGGCTGTGTGCTATTATGTTACAATGGAGACAGATGAACTGAAACACTTGAAAGATAATGTGTCACAGGCCACACTTACAAAGAGGGAAACGACTAAGCAGGATATTAGTGCTCTTATGAAGATGGTCATACGGATGGCAAATAAGGGTATGGTGGTCATAAATATAGCAGATAAGGGTATGGTGGTGATAAGGATGTCAGATAAGGGTGTGGTGGTCCTAAGAATGGCAGATAAGCGTATGGTGGTGATAATGATGACAGATAAGGTTATGGTGGTCATACGGGTGGCAGATAAGGGTATGGTGGTGTTAAGTATGGCAGATAAGGGTATGGTGGTCATATGGATGACAGATAAGGGTATCGTGGTGATAGGTATGGTGGTGATAAGGATCGCAGATGAGGGTATGGTGGCAGATAAGGATATGGTGGTCATAAGGATGGCAGATAAGGGTATGGTGGTCATAAGGATGGCAGATAAGGGTATGGTGGTCATACGGGTGGCAGATAAGGGTATGGTGGTGTTAAGTATGGCAGATAAGGGTATGGTGGTCATATGGATGACACATAAGGGTATCATGGAGATAGGTATGGTGGTGATAAGGATCGCAGATGAGGGTATGGTGGCAGATAAGGGAATGGTGGTGATAAGGATGGACGATAAGGGTATGGTGGTGATAAGGATGGAAGATGAGGGTATGGTGGTCATAAGGATGGCAGATAAGGGTATGGTGGTCATAAGGATGGAAGATAAGGTTATGGTGGTGATAAGGATGGCAGATAAGGGTATGGTGGTGATAAGGATGTCAGATAAGGGTGTGGTGGTAGTAAAGATGGCAGATAAGGGTATGGTGATCATAAGGATGGCAGATAAGGGTATGGTGGTCATAAGGATGGAAGATAAGGTTATGGTGGTGATAAGGATGGCAGATAAGGGTGTGGTGGTAGTAAAGATGGCAGATAAGGGTATGGTGATCAGAAGGATGGAAGATAAGGGTATGGTGGTGATAAGGATGGCAGATAAAGGTGTGGTGGTAGTAAAGATGGCAGATAAGGGTGTGGTGGTAGTAAAGATGGTGGATAAGGGTATGGTGGTAGTAAAGATGGCAGATAAGGGTATGGTGATCAGAAGGATGGCAGATAAGGGTGTGGTGGTAGTAAAGATGGCAGATAAAGGTATGGTGATCAGAAGGATGGCAGATAAGGGTGTGGTGGTAGTAAAGATGGCAGATAAAAGGGTATGATGTTAGTAAAGGTGGCAGATAAGGGTATGGTGGTCATAAGGATGGCAGATAAGGATGAGGTTGTCATAAAGATAGCAGATAAGGGTGTGGTGATCAGAAGAATGGGAGGAAAGGATGAGGTGGTCATAATGATGGCAGATAAGTATATGATGGTGGTAAGAATGGCATATCATGTAAGGTTATGGTTGATCATAAAAATGGCAGATACGGTTATTGCCACATGTACAGTGCAGAAGTAATAAGTAGTGAAATGACTTTTTTTATTGTTTTGTACTAATGGAATTCTAGCAGACAACATTATTCTTCATTATTTTTCATTGTGTTACTCACTAGTGCCTTTAACAAATTTATGCTTTGCAGTCAGGTATAAGTGTTTAATCTACAGAAGAAACTGCTGAATACAAAATTGTTCAAATAGTCTTGTTAGAATTCTGTCTCAGCTTTAATATTAAAACGACACATAGTTATGAAGCATTTGTCAAACATCAAAATTAGTACCCATATTTATTATACCCTTGCTTTCACAAAGTGAAGTATGGGTTATATAGTAATCACACTGTAACATCCGCATAACACATTTCTGTCCCATCTCGTCACGTCCCGTCCCATCGTGTCGCATAACACATTTTTGTCCCATCGTATCACATAACACATTTTTGTCCCATCGCATCGCCTCCTGTCCCGTCGTGTCGCGGAACACATTTTTATTACTTGCATTCCTCAAACAGTTTTGAAAGGGTTGTCCCTAACTTCATAACAAATGATGACCATATGTCCCTCTACATCAACCATTGTTGATTTATGTCTAATTTATTTAAGAATTATGGCCCTTTGTTTGACTTAGAATTTAAGCGGGGGTATTCATCACCTTCAGTGATAGTTCCAGTTAATCCAGTATCATTTTGACTTTTCTGAAACCTGCTTACATATAATTAGATTAAGGTGATACAATTTGGAGTTTTCAATTTCTTTTCATTATTCTAGTGTCCTTTTAGGCTTTTCTTAGCAGCCTTTTTTAAGAAAGGAATATTTTTGTTTTTACGATATTTTTAAATGGTCGCACTCAATAATTTGAATTATTTCAAGGTGGCCCAAAGTTGAAGGGGTCTGCCCTGTTTGATCACATTGTGGACTCGATGAAGGATTCATACACATGTGCTTCGTATGGACAAGACTACTGCAGTATTCTTCTGAAGAATGTCCTCTCATGTCGTAAATACGTGGTGGATCTTAGCTCGCAGACATGGCACGGTATGTACGTACATGTATCTAGGAGCTGAAAAGGTAATGTACATATACTTTGCTATTATTATTAGTCAAGAGACCAATTTAAAATTAAAATACGCAGAAGTTCTTATTAGGTCACTAGTAAGGGATCACCAACTACTTGTTAAGCAATACTGATCAAAATTAGTCGTGTTTTGCCATTTAAAAAAAAGTTACCAAATATGGAGTATTCACAGCTTTCGCATGATGAACTTGATACAGTGAAAACACGTTTGTATGTAAGAAGTGTTTCAATATAAGTACTATGTGAACAACATTGTTGCATTAAGGAGGGGAGTAAGAGTTCCATGTGGTTCAACCCAGACTCTCCAATCCATAGCAATAAGCATTGTGGAGCAATGGTGAGCGGAGAATGATCGGACCACACAAGCATGGCATAAAAAACTAACATTAGAACATAATTTTCAGAGTTGCTGTCCTTGTTCTGCAAACTCTTCAATGAACCAGATGTGAAGATCGACAAGTTGGTGCTGGCACGGATCATCCATTCGCTGATTAGTGGTATTACGTCACAGTGTGATGTCAGACCTAAGAAGATTCTCGCGTTCTTCTCTGATTTCTTCAGTAAAGCAAAGTAAGCTACTACTTTGTTATTTTATATAGAGGATCTTCCATGTCAGAGTGACTGTGTATTATTGACAAGTTGGATAAAATGATAGGATATGAGGCTCTGCCGAGTATCCTGTCTCGTTATCCAACAAGTTTATTAAAGTCAGTAATACACAGTTGCAAATGTAAGATTCTATTTATCACATAACACACCTATGTTTCACTTTGATGTTGTCAATTTACCTTGTATACGGCGGCAGTTTGTAAGAGAAATTACGATGATGTTTTCATGACAACTACCTTACGAGGCTGTAACAAGATTCGCTCAACAAATAATGCGACACCAACTCAAGGTGTATGTACGTTACTAACTGCATTTTATAAAGTAATATTTCAAATAAGGATACATATTTAAGGTGTATGAATGTATTGTATGAAATGCCATGCAAACAATTGGAATTAAATGTTTTACTATACACAAACACAGTGATTCAGTCCTGTTTAGCATCTGTCATGAATGATCTGTCGAGAAATATGTCATGGCTTTATTACACTCCTAGAAGCCATGTTATGTGTGTGATAAATAGCCATGTTATGTGATAAATACCATATAACATAATTATGTTGAATGTTGTGTTTTTATCTGAACTTGCCCAAGAAAAGTTTTTCACAGCCTCAGGTAGATGTCTATACATGTTTTTGATGAGCAGTGTGTTTGGTAATAATGCGATGGGCAAATGTAATAGCCTAAATGAGGCGTAGAACGTTTTTTCACAAGAAGATGTCTATATATGTTTTTGATGTCCAGTGTATGATGGAAAAAGACAACTGGATGAGGTAGATATCTTCCAATGGGGTTTTGAGTTTTGTGGGGTTTGAGTCCATGATATTCATTTGCAGTAATCAGCTTCATCTCCATTACTCTCATCAGTCATGTACTCACCGCCATTCTAGCAGTAAATGTCACAATGTTTTTAGATACTAGTTCTATAATTGTGTGAGAAAACGAGACTTAAGATAGTACTTTTTTTCAAAGATCAGCAGAACTTATGCCGTGGTGCGTCGTCCGTCCGTCCGTCAGTCTGTAAACCTTTTTTTTTGTGGTGTCTACTCCTCTGAAACTACTTGACTAATTTTCATGAAACTTCACAGGAATGTTGCTTTTGATGTCTAGTTGATCCTAGCAAAGATTCAGGTTGGCCGGAAATTCAAGATGGCCACCAGGGCTAAAAATAGATTTTAAAAATGGATTTTGTGGAGACTACTTCTCAAAAGTTTTGATTGGATGTCAAACATGGCTGCCAGTGGCCATCTTTGTTTACATAGAGTTATATGGGGAAAACTTGTGGCGCCTACTCCTCTGAAACTACCTGATGGAATTGCATGGAACTTGACAGGAATGTTGCTCTTGATGTCTAGTTGATCCTAGCAAAAATTCAGGTCGGTAGGAAATTCAAGATGGCCACCACTGCTACAAATAGATTTTAAAAATGCGACTTTGTTGAGACTACTTCACAAAAACCGTAAGTGATATTGATTGGAACCTTAACCAAAACGACCAGTGCGACATGTACTTGGTCCTAACCAAGATTCATTTTGATACGATGTGACCATCTTTGTTTACATAAGAGTTTTATAGGAAAAACTAGTGGCTACTACTCCTGAAACTACTCGACAGATTTTCAAGAAACTTCACAGGAATGTTGCTCTTGATGTCTAGTTGATTCTAGCAAAAATGCAGGTTGACCGGAAATTCAAGATGGCCCCCACGGCTAAAAATAGATTTTAAAAATGGTATTTTGTGGCGACTACTTCTCAAAAACCGTAAGTGATATTGATTTGGAAACATTACCAAAATGACTGGCATGACATATAGTTGATCCTAACCAAAGTCCATTTTGATTGGATGTCAAACATGGCCGCCTGTGGCCATCTTTGTTTACATAGTTATATAGGAAAAACTTGTGGCAACTATTTCTCTGAAACTACCTGATGGAATTTCATGAAACTTAACAGAATATTGCTCTTGATGTTTAGTTGAACCTAGCAACATTTCAGGTCGGATTGAAATTCAAGATGGCCACCATGGCTAAAAATAGATTTTTGAAAAACAAAGTTGTAGCAACTACTACAAACTATAAGTGATATGGATATTGGACTTTTTCTAAAATGATTAGCATGACATGTTGTTGGTTCTTGTTGAAAATTAATTTGTTTCGACATTAAACGGCTGCCAGCGACCATCTTTGTTTACATAGTTATATAGTTATATAGTAAAAACTTGAAGCGACTACTCCTGTGAAACTACTTGACAGATTTTCATGAAACTTCACAGGAATGTTGATTTAGCTATCAAAACATGTTCCTCTACATCACCCATTGTTGATTGCCTAATTTATTACAGAATTATGGCCCTTTGTTTGACTTAGAAATTAAGCAGGGGTATTCATCACCTTCAGTGATAGTTTTAGTTATTTATTTGTTTAAGCTTGTTGGATAATATTGATATGAGCTTGATCAAAGCAAAAATGCATTTTATACCCTTTTGGTTTGGCTATATTGCAGGCAGCACAAGTCCTCAACCCTTCAGGAGCATATGTTGCTGGCCCTAAATATCTTCATCAAGTCCATAGCCCCCACGTCTCGTATCCAGATATGTAAACTTGGCGAAGACATCTTTCCTGGAGTGCTGTACCTGTGGCATAATGTAGCTTCTGAACCATTGAAGGTAGGTGTCATCAAAAATTAGTTAAATGACTTTCTGTTGTTGGTTAGTGTAATCAGTATGTATTAAACTTCCTGGTGCCGTCTTAGAAATTTTTTAGTTAATTGCTACTCAAATGAAAGATTGTTTTGCCTAATTCCTAACAGAATGTTAAATTAGCCTCATAAGCATGTGAATTGATGAGCACTGAAGGTTTTCCAAGAAAGGTTGTTTTACAATACATACTGGACTTCCTTTTGTATGTCCCCTGGACCTAATTTTTAACAAGCATTTCAAACCGCATTCCATTTAATACCTTTGTAAACTCCAATTTGATTGGTTCTGAAAGATAAGCTGAAAATGATGCTTCATTATTGACTCAGATCTTTTGTAGGTACACACAGTTAAAAGATGTTGCTTTTTTAGCATTGCCAAATAAATGTGCATTCATTTATTTACAGGACTGCTTGATAGAGTTCCTACAGACCCAGATGTGGTGTCACCATCCCAGGGGAGCTAAACAGGGATCTACAGGGGCGTTTGCTGTGGACTGGGATAAATGGATGGTATGATAGTGCGTTGAACAAGTGTTTTTAGCTTGACTATTTCGAAGAATAAGAGAGCTTATGTAATCACCCCAGTGTCGGCTTCCCAGTCCCCATCGAGCTATGCGTGTAAGCTGTGTTTACAGATCTATATCTCATACATTTCTTGTCCTGGCTCAACTAAGTTTGGCCACGAGCTTCCTTATAGTATTATCTTAAGGAATGCATACGTAATTTTGGTTCCTATGTCCCCCGGGCTCCCGTGGAATCCAAATTTTGATAGCCCTTAAAATGTACATATTTAACATGTAAGCAGGTCTATATCTCTTGCATTCTTGTTCTAGCTCAACCAAATTTGGGCCTGTGTTTCCTTATATTGGGTTTCCAGTATTATCTGGAGGGTTGCATAAGTAATTTGGTCTTCATCATATTCCGGGCTTCCATGGAACTAAAATTATGATGGCCCATAAAACATGCAATAGTTAAAATGCAAATCAAGGTTTGCATGTAAGCTGTTGTATATATCTATATCTCTTCAACTGTTTGTCTTAGCTCAACCAAATTTTGGGTTGGGATTTCTTATAGCATTATATAGATGGGTGTACAAGTAATTTAGTCAAAAATGAATCATGGGCTCCCTGGGTTCCAATAGATCACGACAATATAGTCGATGAAATGTACAATAATGTGAAATTATTTGGTTTTTGTAAACATCCAATCTGTCTATACACTGGCTCACCTTCATAAACTTGGACTGCGACTGTTTCACACAGCAGTACCATTTGCAGATTTTCTAGCCATGAATAATCTTATGAACACCTTTTATTGGCAATGTATTAAAGAGGAAACAAGTTTCCTTTGCCACGACTTACATCTTGTGTTCGATAATAAGGCAAACTGTCTGCGCTTTTTGTTCCATTTTGAAATTAAATCTAATGGTTTATTGCAAAAAAGAGAAAAAGAGAATCTCATTTCAGACTATTACTGCACACTTGATATGTTTTTTGCGCTACTGAGGAGTAACAGGATTTGTAGAAGAACCCGTATCATCATAAAGACAATGTCTTCGGTATGACCCGGCACCATCTCCAGCCGGGTCATACCGAAGACATTGTGGACCGGTCCGTGGAGCTGACCTAGGGGTAAAGCCTCCGCCTCGCGTGCGTATGTCGTCCATCTCCAGCCGGGTCATACCGAAGGCTTCATAAAAATGGTATTAGTAACTCCCTTGCTTCACATTCAGCATACAAAGGATAGTATAAGCATTGGTTCATATTTTCACATGTTTATTTTAGAGTCACTTGAGGAAGTTATATGAGATCATGTACACAGAAATTCAACAAATGGGATCCAGAACCAGGTAAATGATGATCGGGATGACACACTCCTATCAGCCCTGCACTCAGCAAGGTGTATTATAAACTCAGTTACTGGCAATGTATGTCATCAGAAATGGACCAAGTCGGCAAAATGGCACTCGTGCATTGAAAAGCAATCAAAATGACATCACAGTCTCAGTTTTCCTTAAGTTTATATTCATCGTATCTAACATGGTTTAATAAAATACTCTATGTTGATTGGTTATCGGGGAGGTCTTAAAAAAGCTATACATCTCTGATGTTATGTACATCAACCGTTACGACGTCATTTTAAACGCCATAAAAACACGTTTACCGTTTAGACATTGTTTTAAACGTCAGATGCAAAACAACAATGCAATGAAATGCGTTATTTTAAGCGACGCTACGTTCCAACATTTATATAGGATGAATCTGTATATTCTTCTCATTTGATGTTGAGAGATAGGCATAAAATTTAAGTTGTGAGAATTGGTTTGTATTTTGTGCAATCTCTCGACAAATTGTGTATCGTGATACATAAAACTCCATGTCTGATAAGAAATAAAATATTTCCAGCAGGTTTATATTGTGCGAGATCAAAACCTGATGTTTGGTACTTGAAACACATCGAAACTGTGGGCCTGCGACCCTTGGTATGGATGAACATCAAGTCCCACCAGGTATTGATCTGGGACAATAGAAACCCGCTGGAAATATTTTATTTCTTATCTGGCATGGAGTTTTATGTATCACGATACACAATTTGCCGAGAGATTGCACAAAATACAAACCAATTCCCACAACACGAGCGCATAATGTACCCTCCTGTAAGTGCAATAAATCGATACCCAGTCCAGCTATATGATGCATGATGAATTACGGCTGCAATAAACAAGAGTCACATGTGTTGAAGTAGAAATAATTGGCATTAATTGCTCTTGATTGATCATAAAATCAGGTTGTGCTGGATGGGTCTCGTAGAGGGTACTACACTAATGTATGCCAGTTACATTCATGGATACACACATGTACCTTGAAAAAATATTCCGACCGAGAATGTATCCTGTGGATTGACTGTAGAAATATCGGAGATTGAAATGGCTACTGGTCAACTCATGATAACGTTGAAACGACCATCCCTATCCCTGTCTGTTGATTGGTAGCTCGTTACTGTATATAGTCTGAGAAAGTACTCGTACGCATGGTACTGCTATTATATTTTGCAAGATGACATAATTTTCGGACATGTAAAATCTCCATCCGAGACATAAATCTCAAAACACTTTAGGCACCTGTGCAATGAACAAAACTATAAAGGATGCTATCTGCACCTTTTAAATATATACTGAAAGGAAAAAGAAACGCATAATGGGTAGTTCCGTTATATAGTGTATGTTTAATATGCTACTGCTAATCAAATGGTACATCAAATGGTACAGGGCGACATTAGGCCTGTCCTTTCGGAAAGAAGGTTTAAACAACACCGAACACACCAATGGTTACCCCTTTAAAGTTTCATTATCGACAGAATGCGCATTTGGCTCAAGCAGGTAAGCAAACTTAGGCTTTAAACGTTGCAAATTCTTAAAATTAAACATAATACTGAATTTTCAAGCGAAACTTCAACATTTATTCATTTCATGTGACAAAGTATACTTTGATTAAAAGGTCTACTACATGGCAGAGTTGTCCTTTCTGTAATTAGTTGTATCGCCTTTTTGTACAAAAGATGTTGAAATATATCTGGAATATAACGTGAAATTAGGTGAATATAATAGGGTAATATAGGCACTTTTGTGATTATGCGTTTCTTTTTCCTTTCAGTATATATGCTAAAACTTTAAAATATGATTTTTACCACAAAATTATCAACAATATGATATATATAGGGTTGTCCAAAACCTTAGAACTAAGACAAAGAATGCTCACCAAGGCATGCGTGATCATATTGTCAACATTCTAAAGAGAATGGCCACCCCTTTTGTAATATCAATTAACAAATTTAACTTTTAAACATCAGATGAACATTTCTTGATAGTCCCGGAGAGAAACATGTATTTAAAACCGCTACTTAGTTGTATGTAAAAATAAGTATTAGATACTACTTTTACCAATGCGTGACTGTACGAGAAAATGAATTGAATGGAATTGGGTTTTAAGGCACACCAACACAATGAGGTAAGTCTGAATTGTATAGCTGCACAACTATTGCCAGATAATTGATAAATACATCTACTGGATTAATTCACCTGTTCAAAGTTTGCTACGTCATGAAATAAAATCTTATTCTCGCTTTTCACAGATATTGCAAATATCTATTGTTGTGTATTGCTTTCGATTTAAATAAACATAGACATGTTCATGAAACAAAACATGGCCGGGGAACTTTACCATTTAGAAACTTAATTTTGAAAAATAATATTGCTTGAGTTAACATCAACCTTAATGTTGGGATCATTTCTTAATGTTGGGATCATTTCAATGCCAACATGGTAGTAACATGCCAATGTATGATTTGTTAAATATACCGGTATGTGTTTTGTTTCATTGGGAATTATGTGATTTATAATTCGATACAAAAATATGGGACTGGCAAATTATCAAAAAAGAGTCCAAGAAACCAATAGTTTAAATTATAAATGTCCTCGACTACAGTATGAACAGTGTGATTGAATACAAGGTTTAAAAATTATCGTAAAAGTAATTTCATGTGTTTATTTCAGGAGTAAAGAATGTACATTAAAGATAGCTTTTGTTGATCTGGCAGCAGACGTTTGTCAGCAGGTGGGTTTTAATAAATTTAATTTTAAAATAAGTGTTTTCAGATAGAGCTGCAAAACCCATTTCTAAGTCATTGATAGCCCTTTATTCTTTCAACATTCACCGATATCTGCATGAGTAGGTCACCCAGACTGACCATGACCTACTTGTTACACTGGTGGTTTTGGTTACTAGGTATCTCATTAAGATGATAGCTATGTTTCTAAGTCACTGATAGCTCTGCATTCTTTAAACTTTATATATAGATACATCTGAGTACTTCGCGTTTTAACCAGAAATAGGTGAAAATGACAGACCTTGGCCTACTTTTTGCATTTCAGACTCGGTGATTCTGGTTTAAAGGGTCCTCCAAATTGAAAAATAAAGTGATTTTAAATGAAAGCTTATTATAAAAGAATGTCAGTGTCATCGTCCGTTTTCTCAAAAACCGTTGATAAATGCAAGTTTTACAGGTATGAAGTTTACCAGTACACAAAAAAAACTGGTGCGCGATCGATCTTCGGAAAATGACGTCATTAGGGACGACCAATCACATCTTCCGTACAAACTACCTAATTTACATAATCAATTATGGCGCGTATCTATGTGTAAACAAACCGTTACTCTTGTTGGATGTCCATTTTTCTCATATATCCTAAGTGTTTTAAACTCTGGAATATTATTGATGTGTTCGTGTCTTCATCATGGTGAAAAGGTGCTCATTAAGCTTTTGTAGAAAAAGTAAACAGGAAGGCAGTGTAAGTCTACACACATTTCCATGTTGCCGTCATCAAACTAAATGGATTGAACTTGTTTTGCAAAACGGTGTGAAATGGAATTTTTCAGAGCACTCTCGCGTATGTGCGGACCATTTTACTGAGAAAGATTTTGATGACTCTTATGAAACGAAAAAGAGATTACATTTACTCTATCAGTTCAGCCAGGATAACATAATTATTTTTTTGGTGTCCGGAAATATAACTTTCCAAAATTAATTCATATTTGCCAATGTCCGAATATTTTGAGAGGGAATGGTAAATTAACATTCTACGGTAAGTATTTTTAACTGTGATGTTCGGGGCAATCTCACCTTCGTTGTTTACAGTAATTACGAAAATCCATCCATTAATGATCACTTATTGGTAATTATGCGGCTATTCTATAAACTGTCTAAAATTACTGTACTCAACTTGGGCAAACTGTAAAACTTGTGAAATCAGTACACCGAGACACACTTTACACGCGGATAGAGTGGGTTTTGCGGTGAGTGCGCGGCACACTGTTTGATCTGTGGAACTGTCACGTTCTAGTCACAAGTGTAGTTATATGCTGGCTAATGCGGACTGTGTAATAGTATACTGGGCTATATGCGATTCAATCCACAACAGTGAACTAATAAAAAATGTGTAATGACATCTAGTTTATTATATTAAATTATTATATTTTGTTTGAAATGTAGCAATGAACTTTATTGAATAATGAGACAATGCAATTTTAAAACATGTTGATTATTTTATTACAAAATAAAAAAAAACAAGGTATTGCAGAATATAAATTAAAATTATAAAATAGTCGTATTCTCTATCCATTTAATTGCACCATCATGTTATTCCTCAAATCGAAGCTAAAAAACAAAGCATGCCATGCTTATAGTATGAAATAAAAAATAGTTCATGTGTCTGTACAAACAGACAACAAATCGCACAGCACTTTACCTGTGTGAGCGAGACCGTATTTTTTTGCTGGTAATGCCAGATAATGGAATGGCCCACTACACACTAGCTACGACAGCGACAACACAAAACAACCCGTAACACCTACATTGGAATGGTTTTACCTGGTTTAGACAATTGTTTCAACACGCGCCTGACCGATTACACAAAATTATAGCATGGGTCAGTAATAATGTAATTGTTTCAAAATGGCTCGTTAATAACAGTAAAAAATCACGATCAAAAACTTTTTATTTAATTGCATCAAACAAGTTACAATTAAATTCATTGAAGTATATTCTGCTGCCTCTGTTGGTAATTATCGAGATGCAATCAGCAATTAGAAGTCGTTGATCGTAATTTGAACCTGTCATTTTCGGCGAATAATTCATCTTTTCCCGATGTCCGAATTTATAAAAAAATTATAAAAGCATCAACACTATTGAAATAAGATTGATTTCTTAATATGTCCGAGCACTAGTTTTATTATTTTCTTCAATTAATTAGGTGGTCGGAATTAATGAGTGTTCATTGAGTAAATACAGTAGGTATCAAAACTTAAAACCAATGCTGAAACCTGACGCAATTCACCGATTCTCCGATTTGCAGACCCACAGACGGAGACACAGTCACAGGATGAAGACATTGAAAAATCTAATATCACGAGTTTATTTGTATTATTCGTTTATTGTTTTCATTTATTCTTTATACGCTCAGAATCAAAGTGGATGGGGAACACAAAGTGTTGATTGTCCACTTCGCTCGCATTGTTTACTTGGTTTGTGTCCGCCATTTTGGTTTCTAACGAACCATGCGTGATGTCAACGGGTTTTTTCCATTCGGCTGTTTCCGTGAAACCTCAGTTACGTTTCCTTGACAGGTGTGTATTAGGGGCAGATGTGCCGTATGGATTCGTGATTTACCGATGAACGAATAGGTTTACAATTTTGACCCAAGTATTTTTAGAAACTGCTAATCATTATCTTTGTTATACAAAGGAAAGTTATTTCAATTTGGAGGACCCTTTAATAGGCTTTTAATTAGTTACACAGGCATACTTTCTTAAACTAAAATAAAATATTAATACTCTGCATTTCAGCAAAAACTTTTCCAATGTAAATTATAAATTCAAATAACTTTTCAGTGAAAGATAAACTGTTATATAAACTGAAAGATTTATCTCAAATTTTAAGACTGAAGTTATTTGAGTGTATGCGTTTTCTGCTTTCCAACAACCACAGTTAATTGGAAAAGCCCTATCAAAGAGATTTTTGTGTAGCCTGTGTAGCATGGCAGACACTAAGGGATCACTGTCCGTCGTCCGTCTGCGTATTCCACTGTCCGTTGTCCATCACACTTTAACCTGCAACCTAACCTAGCTCATAACTTGGCAAAATATTGACCTATGGTCATGAAACTTGATACAGTTCTTATCAATTATCCAGTGCAGATGAGTACCCCTTTTCATAAACTTTAACACTTTAACACAAACAAATCCATTATTCAAGAAGAATTGCACCCGTTGTCTTCAAACTTTATAGTTAGATTTTACTTGCTGAAATACACACGGCAGGTGACAAGTGTTCCTTGGAACACCCTTCTAGTTTGACTGAACCGATTTCAAAAATATTATTTCAGTTGTTTTCTGAGAATTCCCACACCATTGAGGTAACACAGCCTTCATATGGAGAAGATGGCGACACACAAGCCGGACCAGGGGCAAAAAAGAGGAGGCTGGAGTCTGGCTGGGAGGCCATCAGAAACTTCATATCTTCTGCCGGACAAACTCACAAAATGATTCCATGGTAACACAAGATTCAAGCTCCTACTATTTTCATATTTATAATTACAGGTTTACATAGCAATCTTGAAGTATTTATCAAGCATTAAGCAACACCATTTTAACTTTAATTGAATAACAGATAATAAAACTTTGAATTTTCATTTGCTCTTCATATTCATTTTATTTTTGGGTTTAAATATATGAATAGACTATTGGTGCAATTCATAATTTTGATAGAGCATCAACAACAAAACTGACCAATCAGTGACCAGTTAGTTTTGTTGTATATTTATGCATTCAATAAATTTAGTTTTAAAAAAAATAAACAACTTACTAAGACATGTCCTATTGAGAAAAAAGCATTGATAGGTAACAGGCGCTCCAAGGATTGAACTTACCTATGATGGTATTGATACCATAGTATTAAGGGCACCCTAACTTTATAAAACAAGAAAATGAAAATGGTTACTTTTAGCAGTTTGTGAAATATAATGTTAATTTTATCAGCTCATCAACTCATTATAGGTTATTTAGAGCTACCAGAAAGAGAGGACTCATTATAGGTTATTTAGAGCTACCCGAAAGAGAGGGTAAGGATACAAAGGAATCCGGGAACCTGCCCTACTCTTACTAATAAACCGATTACTACGGTTCTTTGTTTTGCCTATAGATGCATGGTCAGTTAATTTTAAGGTGATTTTGAAGTTTTTATAAACTCTATAAAACCTGAATACCAAGATCACATAACACTGTCATTGTCACCTAGAATCTGTAAGAAGTCTACTGTCATTTCAGGCTACAGCTTGTGACAAGACTATTGGAGAAGTATACGACCAGCCTACCCAGAGATGAGGTGCTGCCCTATCTCACCTGTATCTCACATACCCTGGCAGACTGTAAGCGGTATGTGCCAACATCTTAACATTTTAAGCAGGTTTTCCTTTGCAAAACTCTGGTTAAACTAGATTGGCAAAATGTCATTTGGCGGACGGGTTGGCGAGGCTGCATGCGGTGTCGAACTCGTGGTTTTCACTCAATAACTTTAGTTAGGAATGAGATATTGGAACGAAACTCTGTGTAGGTACCAGTATGAAAAGGAAGCTTGCGATTGCATTTGAGGTTCTTGGGGTCAAGGTCACTGTTACTACAAATAAAAAAATAGATTTTGATCAATAACTCGAGTTTGAATTGAGACATTAAAATGTCCTATTAAATTTTCCTGAGATGAAGTGACAATTATATAAATCTTTTTTTCCATGAAAAACATTTAATTCAGTAGAATTTCAAAGTAAAACAAAAGCTGAATATTTCCTGCAAAGCTTGCAAGGTGTTGCATACATCATTACCTAGAACAGTACAACTGCTTGATTTGAAGGGTGTTTAAGGTTTCTTGATAATGGTAAATTTTCAAACGGTGTTGACAGACTTATTGTTCGGGGCACTTGTTTCAGACAATGGTGTTTCAGCAATAACATGACCACCTTACTTTGGAAAACCTTTTGCGGAATAAATATTTTACAGTCAAAATGATTTTTTGGTGGGACCTTTTCCATATAAATTCCTTATTGCTCGGACCGCAGACAATTAAGAAATCTGCAAATAACTTAATGTAGCCCTAATATTTTGCTACACAACTTTCAGAGTGTCTTAATTTACATTTATCCATCACATTTAAAAAACATTTTGGATACAAATTAAAAAAAGAAAATTTGATGCAGAAGAATTTCAAAAAACTGCTTTGCACGTGAATTTTTTGTTTCTCAACCGATTTTGAAAAGTTATTTTTATTTACCACTAAAAATGTCTGTTACACTGATATATACATCTTATATAGGTAATCATTTAGTTTTGTCTTGCAAGTTAAAAAAAACTTTGGCTGAAACAAGCACCCCAAACAATAGGAAATGTTGTCAGCTAGTAACATGTATACATATATAATCTGTGCTATTTCAGAACTGACCTGATGGTCTACATACTGAGGTGTCTGCAGTCATTTGTCGGTAGCTGGCACAAACTGGTTACCTTAGCAACAGATGCACTAATTCAACAAACCAAACCAGTTTGGAATCAGATCTGGACTGTGTCATTAAGGTACATAATATAATATAATTTACTTAGTTAACTGTAAAGTCCGAATAATTATGTAATGTACTGTAACATTTGTATTCAAGTTAAATAAATAAATTAAGAAAATCTTGAAATGACTAATGTGTTTGCAAAATGGTTAGAGTGTGGCTGCTTTAATATAAGTAATTGTTATTATGCAGTTTATTGTTTTTAGCTCGACTATTCGAAGAATAAGAGAGCTTATGTAATCACCCCGGGGTTGGCGTCGGCGTCCCACATCAAGGTTTGCGTGTAAGCTGTGTTTACAAGTCTATATCTCTTACATTTCTCATCCTAGCACAACCAAATTTGGCCATGGGCTTCCTTATAGCATTATCTTAAGGGCTGCTTAAGTAATTTTGGTTCCTGTAACCCCTGGGCTCCCATGGAACCCAAATTCTGATAGCCCTTAAAATGTGTCTTGTTTCACATCAAATTTTGCGTGTAAGCTGTGTTTACAGGTCTATATGAGCCGTAATATGGAGTCCGGGATTTTGTGTTACATCACAGAAATTTCAGTTTAATCGCATGTATCTGGAGAAATACATGTGATATACAGTTTTGTTAAATTTAAGAAACTTTTCAAGACAAATAACTGTCTTAATTGATATGCTGTTGACCTTTCAAGCAACTGTTACTTCATTTAAATCATACATTTATCATTCATTTTCCAGGTGTCCATTGCGGACATTTCCAGGAGAGGTTGTTCAAAATACAAACTAAATGTGATTTCTTTTTATTGTAGGGCTTATTTGTGTGAAATAAAGACTTGGACGTTTTATTTGTATTTACTAATTTCAGTTTTATTTCAGCAGCGGAAATATTATTATTTTCCAAAATAAAACCATGTTATGCGACGTAACCAAATGTGTCCACCCTGTTACGTCACAGAAAAAAGCGTTATAACTCATGACATTGACATCGATGCATCTTCGCGGAGCATGATAAAAACGTGATCGATCGTGTACTTTGATAATGTCGTAAACTGGTGGTTCTGGAAAACGTCGGATTATAATGACATGGAAGTCAACTATCGGGGTGCGAAAGTTGTGTCTTTTTTGTTACGTCGCAGTATTTTTATATAAGTAACAAATACTTAGTGCAACACCTCGGAAACGCGGTATTATCAATTCTATTTACGACATCAATAACTGTTTCACCTATTTTCGGTATTTTTCGTGGCCGTTTTACGGTACAAAGCAGAATGGCGACCTCAAGTAGGAGCGAGGTAAGTCTTCGCCAAAAAAGTTACGTCGGCAACCAATCGCGGCATTCCCTGGTCGCTAAGAATGTATCATACTACGTCTTTTTATTTAAGCAGAGATGTATGAAAACCCTTTTCAATTACTTAATTCACCAGAAATAACCTTTTATTTAGTATTGACTCAAGAAAGTCGTGTCCCGTATTACGTCCACTGCATATGACAAACCGTCTACGGCGATCGACATGAAGTTACTTCAAGTATAGGCAAACATAATGTGTTTGCATAAGTTAATATATATATACACGTTTGAATGGAAAACAATTTATAATAAAATAGATGAGATGCATTGTGATTACGCAAACGTTGTTTGTGCATAACAAAGACACCAGTGTGGATATTTGTGTGTAACCAAGACACCGCTGTGTGAAAATGATCGGAGTCCGGTGTTACACCCATGTTTTAATTATATCAGATATACATAGTGTTGCCGAGGAAGGTGTTACTAATAATACTAAAATGATAATTGAAATTTATTTAATCTATATTTCTTCGAAGATAATCACCACAACATCTAAATCAATATGCATTACCTTCACTCTGATCAGATGTAACTTAGTGTCTCTTTACTGGTGTCTACTGTTGCATCCGTGTTACATAATGGTGTCTAAGGTTACACCTGTGTCACATCACAATAATAATTTCGGTGTCTTTTTTACACCCATGCTTCCTCTAGCTTAAAATCGTGGAAACGTCTCCAAATTGAACATAATTAAAAAGCATGTTGGAAAGTTTATAGTTTAAAGGCCTGTGTACCCATGTTTATAAGGCATTGTATTTTTCTTATGACTACATTCAAGTAAAATGACACAGTTGTGTAACAAGACACAACTTCTGCGTGTACACTGTTACATAACTGAAATCATTTCAGTGTCCACTGTTACACCTTAACATAGTTTTCATTAACATGCTATTTTGTTTAAACATAGAGACTGCTAGCATCTAAATTTAGTCTTAAGATGTACTTGATACGAACATCTTTGTTTCACTTGCTTGTTTAGGAGGTAATGAAGACACTAATATTTGTAGTCCATGTTACGCAACTTCAATCAGACTGGTGTCCACTGTTACACCTTTTGGCAATGTGATAATTTTCATGAATGGCTAAAGTACATAAACATTAAGTAAGTAAATGAGTGTCAGTATTGTTTCTCATATTCAAAACATCACTGAATTGCATACACTATATATCATAGTTTCATTTTAACGGTATAATGTAACGCAGATGTAACAGGACACAAATACATGTATATTAAATGTTTTTGTTTTCGATTAACATCGCTTTTCCGACCAGAGGCCCAATCGGACCGTTTCCTGGCAGGGCTTTCTCACGGGGCCGAATTCGGCCCCATTCCCAATCCAAAATAGTTATTTTTTTCCCAATTGTTGAAAAAAACTGCCAATGTGATTTTTTTTACATGTATTTTATAGACATTATTACATTCTAATAAAAAAAGTTGCTTTTAGTGATGTAATATTGTTCATTTATACATTTTAGGCTCTTACATTGCCCTTACTTAAATATATTGACGTTAACAGCTTTGAATTTGGCCATTTTATTGATGAAAATACTTCCCAATTTGGTCGTTTTTACGATAAAAAATTCCCAAATTTACCAGGGGCTCTTTTTCCCAAAATACCTAGAAAAAGCCCTGCTTGGGAAGCACCAGTACTTGTCGGGTGGTCAAAGTTACACATCGGTCGGGATTCAAACCTGCGACCTCATGATCAGCAGTCCGACGCTCTACCGACCAAGCTAACTCGCCCGACTATATTAAATGTTCAGTGTATACACATTTCCGATGTAGTTGACCCTAATATCTAACTAAAACAATTACAAAAAATATTATTTATCCAGGTTGACAGTGACATGTCACCAGTGACTACCAGTGACCTGGTTGACGTTGACAGTGACATTGAAAGTGAAACAGATGAACAGATGGATTGTAGGTAAGCAGACACATGTATTCACTTTTCAGTAGGCAAACAATATTTATGTCATTTATAACCCAGAAAAAAGAATTGGCCAATGATATGATATATATTTAGAGGTTATTGACTGGGGTAAGTGTGCCTCTTTGTGATGTTGGCACGAGATAGCCATATGAGACCCGAGAGCTATCTATGAACTTAACCTACTTTTAGGAGCTGATGATTTTTATGCTCCCAAAGGGTGGCATATAGTAGTCGCACTGTTCGTCCGTACAATCGTGTCCGGTTAATAACTGACAATAATGGACGGATTTTCAAATAACTTTGCACAATTGCCCGCCACAACAAGACGACATGTCACGCACAAAATCCAGGTTCACGTTTCCAAGGTCAAGGTCATACTTAGAGGTCAAAGGTCAGCATTTGTCACTTACAGTGACATACAGTGACATTTGTCACTTACAGTGACGTTTCTTGTTTTCAATAGAATGGCATTTTTTAACAAATGCACTTAAATGTCATCTCTGCAAACTCCATTGTTCATAGTTACTAAAATGTTTACAAACTTCCATTTAAGCATCAGTGATCTTTTTATTTTTAAGTCCCGTCCCCGTTAGGCGAGACATGTGAATCCGCATATTTCTTGTTGTTACTATAATATAGTAACACATGTAATCGGTCATAATAAAAAAGTCACCATGGTTACATATAATTTACTCCATGCCAGGATGAGATGGACTGTACGGATAACATACTGCGGGACACATCTGGGTGTGGATCCCAGCCTGACCCATGGTACATTTTTTAATTGCTATTGATTTTTTTTAACTGAGCTTGAATATATATTTGTATTTTACAGCTATGAGTTCGCACAGGATGAGATGTTGAACCCAACACAACTACCCCCAGTGAGCCCATGCCAGGATGAGATGGTGAACCCAACCCATCTACCCCCAGTGAGCCCATGCCAGGAAGAGATGGTGAACCCAACCCAACTACCGCCAGTGAGCCCTTGCCAGATTGAGGACTGTACGGATAACATACCGTGGGATTGTGCAGCCAATCCTGAGCCAAGGTACATTTTTACAGTCTATAGGCGATGTACGACAATGGCCTTGTTTAATTGATTGCTTATTTAAATATAAAAATATTTATACTTGTAGCATACTAACATTTCAATTAAAACTCCTTTAGATATCGTGTTGGAGATTATGTCTTGGTCAGACATGGGGCCAGTTTCCTTTCTGCAGTTGTAAGTAGACTGAACGATAGCATTCATGTTGAGACTGTTGCACATGTTTATATTTATTTGTTACATGTTCATTTGTTCATGATTTCAAAAGGCTACCCTCTCGGATATCTACATTGTCTAGAACCTGCCAGAAGACAATAAAACACATGTATACGTATATAATAACCTGGCGATTTATCTATTTCTATTTAAATTTTATAGGTAAGGAAGTTCTACACAACACAAGAAAGTGTTTATGCATGTGTATTTTTTGGGGGATAGCAATTGTTGATTTGTGTTGATTTCTTTTTCCATTTTCATGTTTTGTTTATAAATTCTTGTTGACGTTTATCCTTGTTATCATTGTTTTCATATTGTTTTTATAAAATTTGTTAATAAACAGTTAAGGAAAAATGATGTCACAAACAAAAATGGGTTGCTAATAGGGCTTCCGCCTTGGAACAGTCAGTGGCAAAGAATTCCACTGGGGGTTTAAACCAGGTTCTAGGGTGCACCAAACCTCACACTTGCCCCTATTGTCATCCCAAAATTCAGAAAGTGATAATATAAAATAATTAATTTATAGAAGCTGATGTTTAGCCCCTTGTGGAAAAGCTTGACATAGCTGCCACGATTGTTTCTCGGTGACCGTACGACAGTCAGCAGTCAGTCCGCCCAAAAACAAAATGATCTCAGCATGCTGGCAGAAACCACATTTTCAGATACCTGTAATATATTCCATTGTTCCAGGTTGATGAATGGCCTTGGGTTCGATTTTTTAAGAAATCACGGAAGAACATGTGGTCTATGAGTGAAACCCATCATACTCTCCTTACAAGTGATGTTGTTGGCAAGGTTGATCACCCCGAAATCATTCTCAGTGGCGGAAGATCATGATGGTATTATACATTTACAGGTACTATTGCCTAATGTTTGACAACATTATAGTACAGAATAAAAATATAGAACACGGTGTACTTGAACATTGACAAACCCAACAAACCCAATAAAAATGTAGAGTTGCCAACTCTGTTTAACTGTCGGAGTACGTGCATTGACAATATTTATGTAGAAGTAGTGATAACATTTACATATATTCGCATAATGAACTTTTATGTAATATATATACAGCTTTTTACATTCATGTGTTACTAATTTATGATTAAATAGCATTTTTAAAGACATAATATCACAGCATAATAAAGTGTATACTTGTTTGTTTTGTTTTTATCATGGTTGTATTTGTATAATTAAGCATAGTTTTATTCATTTCCAGATGCACAGCTCCTGTGAAGACCATACAAAATTCAATACATTGTCAGGCTGTTCAATATGTTATTCGTATTCGTTCTGTCAACATTTTAAAAAATTCTAGTTCAATGGTTGCAAAGCTGGACTGTCAAGTTAAATAATTGGGGAGAAATGGTTGCTAGCATAGTGCTAATGCTAACACGGGTTAAGAATCCCAAGACTGAATTGAATGTTGTTTAACGGCTCATCAACACATATAGGTTATTTAGAAGGGGAAGGACACACAGGAATCCGGGAACCGCGCCCTACTCTTATAATCAGATTTCTACGGTTCTTTAATGTGCTCGGAGGATAGACCGATACACGGGGACCACCTGGTTTACGTTCCCATCCATTAGAGACGTGTGCGAACATATAGCATAATTTCTTAGATAGCTACATGTAATGGGTTACGGATACAATAATGACACATTATATATTGTATTAAATTGTATTATTAAATACAGGTTTATCAGTGATTTATATTGATTTATCAGTGAACTAATTTTTATACATGTGTACTGAAACGCAAAAGAAACGCAACGTGAATTTCCGCTATATATCATGTATATTGTATATAATGCACACTTAATTTGACGTAACATTCCAAAGAAATCCCAGGATGTTTTGTAAAAAAAAAAGTTGCGGTTAATTAGAGAAAGGACACAACTATGATGTTGTAGACGTTTTAATCACACTACACCTTGTAACAAGAAATTCATAAATATTGAAGTTTCTGTGTGAAAAACTGAGCCAGTTCAGTACGGTATTTAACGTAAAGAGTGCAACATTTTGCATCCTAAGTCTGCTCACATGCTTGAGCCAAACGCGTACTCTGCCAATAATGAAACTTTGAAGGAAGACTATTTGCTGTATTATGGGTTGTTTTAGTATTTGTTTCCGAAAGGAAATGTCTTGCGTAGCTATGTACCATTCGATTAACAGCACCATAATGTACATACAATACAGGGTCTTCCACAGAAATAATTGAAGGGATAGGGAGAATTAAATTTGACTATCATGGGGTGGGTTGGGAGGGAGTTACCCTTCGATTGACCAATATTTTTAGGGATCATTATTTGTTTACATGCAATTTGAAGTATATTTCAACTGTAAATGAAATGATTTTTAAGAAGTATAGCCTACAAGGAGGTATTTATAGACGGGCATTTTGTAGGTTTATTGGTGTTTTTAAGGGATAGGACAGAGAGATCAAAGGATAGGGGGGTCAGTTAAGGTGTAGGGGGGAATTAGATTTTAGAATTAAGAGATAGGGGGAATATGCTCTTAAATGCCTTGTGGAAGACCCTGCAATATACTGCGGAAATTCCTGTGATGAGTTTCTTTTGCGTATCAGTATATATATATATCTGACTAAGTGAATATTGTCACACCAGTGATATCATCACACCAGTGACAATATCACTTTGCGGGGATATCACTCCAGTGAGGATATCACTTTGTGGGGCTATCAAACCAGTGACGATATCACGAGATGATCATCCGTAACGAAGATTGTCTCGACTCGATATGTAAACACACTCATTTCAGCTCTAATTCATATAAGCTCATTATTCATGAAAGTTATTTTAGCAAGATGATTCTCAGTGGATTTTTTTTATTTTTAACTTTCTTTGATTCTGCTCTCAATTCGCTAAGTATTAGCAGAAGTGAATATTAACCGAGTCTTTTTACCATTGATTGCGATACTTTAGGCATAATTATATTTTTATGGACTGAGAATTAGAGCTGAAATGCGTATGTTTACTTACAGAGTCGAGACCATTCTTCGTTGTGGACGAAAGGTCAAATTTATCCCGAAAAATATATCA
>JAWPHD010004469.1:0-187275 GCA_037043455.1 Cyrtodaria siliqua | reverse complement strand
CCTATCCACTCTTACCACACCCCAGTAAAACAGACCATCTGGTCCCTATCCACTCCTACCACACCCCAGTAAAACAGGTTGTCTGGTCCCTACCCACCCCTACCACACCCCAGTAAAACAGACCATCTGGTCCCTATCCATCCCTACCACACCCCAGTAAAACAGACCATCTGGTCCCTATCCACTCTTACCACACCCCAGTAAAACAGACCATCTGGTCCCTATCCATCCTACCACACCCCAGTAAAACAGGTTGTCTGGTCCCTACCACCCCTACCACACCCCAGTAAAACAGACCACCTGGTCACTATCCACCCCTACCACACCCCAGTAAAACAGGCCATCTGGTCCCTATTAACCCCCACCACACCCCAGTATAATAGGTCAACTGGTCCCTATCCACCCCCACCACAACCCCAGTAAAACAGGCCATCTGGTCCTAACCACCCCCACCACACCCCAGTAAAACAGGTCATGAAGACTGGTCCCTATCCACCCCCATCCCACCACAGTCCAGTAAAACATGCCATCTGGTCGCTATCCACTCCTACCACAGCCCAGTAAAACAGGCAATCTGGTCCATATCACCCCTAACACACCCCAATAAATTAGGCCATCTGGTCCCTTTTTACCCCTACCACACCCTATCAGTTTCCGACTGCATAATCCCATATAATTTATTTATTCTCCAAAGTCAAATGCTTTCTAAATTAATTAGGTTTTAAATAAAATATCAAATATCTCTCATAAAAAAAAAGCCACAACTGTCATTTCCACCCTCCCCCCACCATTCCCCATGATTTTCCCCTTAACCCATCACACCTGCCCCTCCCCATCATAATTCCCTTTAAATTCTACAACAAAATCTCTTACCCAGTTTTTTTCCTCATGCAGCTAAAATCCCTAGCACGTGTTTAATTGACTTAGGAACTTAAAATCTTGAAAATCAAAGTCAATATACCAAGCCTCAGGACGGAATCAAAACCGTTTTTCATATCTTATTTTATAACAAACACTTCTAACAATACCATACAATGGCATTACCGAAACTGATATCAGAAAACCAAACAAGTCGCTTTGTACGATTATCTTTAACAAAACAAAAGGTTTTAAGTATTGAATCGGGACTCTTGAAAAGTAAACATAAGTTTTAACAATACATTTAAGATAAAAGGCCCAGGTCTCCATCACTATGGTTGAAATGGCATTTCGTTGTTAGACCTATATATCTCCATACGAAGACTTATAAATGTTAATGCAAACAATGGCCACGATTTGTTAAGGGGTTTACAATAGATCACATTATAATTGTACTTAATGTTTTTACGTTTAGCCCCCAAACTGCTGTTATCTTGCTTGAAGTTAAATATTTAAAAGTTCGAATTTATTTATGTTATTTTTTTTTATCGAAAAGGCAACACGCATAAAATTGGTTATCTGAATACAGTATGTATCAAATACATGCATATTACGTAATTATTAAATTATTATTTCAATGTTATTCTGCAGATCTTAATTTGTTTCACCATTTAGGTATGGTACCAGTACGCATTCAATTGGGATCATCAGGTTGCTTTGCCTTAAATTGGGAATTTTTCAGTATCAATGAAAAGAAATATTGCATGCTTAAAGACATCACACCAGAATCAAAAGATCACGGACATTTCACAGCTAGAGACGATCACAAATTTGTTAATCCTCTACTGTGGAAAATATTTATTGAGGCCCTGACATAATTGTATATAAGACTACAATGTGCAATGTTTCTTACAATTGCTAAATGTTCATTTTACTGTTTGGAATAGAAACACTTAAATATGGCAGATTAAACAGGTAAAATCTGCAAATTCAATTTATTTTATTATAACAAATATGTATAGACTGAATAATACACAATAAACAACATTACAATCATGACAAAATATCCTTTCTAGTCCCACATATGTCCCATGTATGGTATTTTCTCAGATAAAAATTATGAGCCAAGTCGTATTATCATAACAGACTCTTTTGCAAAACATCTTTTATTATCGACAATCAAAAGTTTTGACGTTTACAAAACTCCCCAGAATTACATTTTCAGTATGGACTCTTATTTAGTGGAATCTTTTAATAACACACTAAACAGTTTTCACGACAAAAGGCTAGGTTCTTGTGGTGATACTGTACATTTTAAAAACAAACTTAGCTGTGTGTCATTGGAAAGAAAACATTAGTTTGGACAATGCACGTCGATCATCCTATGGATACTGAAATCGAATTTGGTTAAGATGTGTCAGTTTATTGTTCAAAGACTGTATTTGGAGACCATTTTAGAAGACCCAATTAATGTAAAAAAGAGTATGATAATGGAACTTTGGAAACGGCCGAGCACAACACATACGAAATATTGCAGTCTCGGTTTGATTGAGACTGTTCATGAGCGGTAGTGAAATATGCTAGCTACATCTCACGCCCTCTAGCCCCGGGTTGAGCAGAACTCAATATTCATAAAATCAATAGTACACAATTTTAACCATCCCAAAGATGGCATGCATAGGGCGGTGGACATGGAGTATACTGCTTCATTATTATTAAATTAACAATATAATATATGTTGTCTTAAACTTAACCAAAATCAATACTAAAGAAATTAAATCATGCTGGTACTGTTACACATCAAATTTAGAAGTAATTAAAACGAATTTAAACTGTTTGTCGGGGCCTCATAATATAACAGTACATACCAATCACCAATTTTGCATGAAATTCTCGTACTTCTCACAATGCATGAAAAAAACAATCATAATTATGCCCCCACTATTTCTATAGAATGGATTAGGCTGGTGTGATGTCTTTAAATTCTTTGCAAACACATTACGATGTATAATTTCTCTTGAAGTATTTCATTACCCTCACCTAAAAGAATATATTTTCCCCCATCTTCTGTTTAAAGTTTCACTCTAAATATTTATAAAAAAATAATTGTGAATGATTAATGCCACTTATATCAGGAAAATAAAACATGGTCTACAAAAAAGGTTTTAAAGATATGTGTATATATCCAAACGATTAAAATCAACAGCAAAATTTTACATTATACCTTTTCTAAACATACCGACGAGAGAGTGACGACGAGGTATTCATATAAATGTAACTTACATATTTTAAGAATCCAAACTCAATAAACGGCTTTAACAATCCAGGCCAAACCCCAAAACTGAAGCGTTGAATTAAGTTACCACTCACAATTCATTTTATGCATATTCAATCATGGGTATTTTAAGAACTTGTGAAAAATCCTATACTTTTTATCGGCACATATACATTATTATGTAATAATAATAACCTGAATACATGGATCGATCGAGTTTTGACAAACTGTTTTGTAGTGTAATTCTGCCGTTACTTGGTTGGTTAAGTGTCTTTAATAAATAACATGACCATTCCAATATCGCGAAGGTACAACGCCATGCAGAAATAAATCTGATAAACTGAAAACTCCAAGTGTTATTATCTTTATATAATTACATGCAAGCAGGCTTAAAGTCAAAATGATACCGGATTAATAAACTGAGGTGTTAATTTTAATTTTTGGTAAAAACTTCAAGATTGCTGTGTGTTCCTTTAAATCGAATGTGAAATAACCAAATATCATTTATCGTTGGAATCTGTTAGGCACTAAATTAGATACAAATTGAGAACAAGAGGCCCAAGAGGGCCTGTAGACGCTCTACTTGTATGATGTGATTCAAAAACATAAACATGATAGAGGCCAACCCAAGAAAAATGTTTCCTATATATAACTCTATGTAAACTTTGCGTTATCATGGCGGCCATTTTGAATAATTTTGATTATTTGACGATAAAGAAAAACACAAACTTGATAGAGGCTAACCCAAGGAACATGTATATGATATTTCACAAGAATGGAATAAGTCGTTTAGGAGATGTCGCTTGAAATTTCCTTAAATTTGACCTAGTTTTAGCCATGGCAGCCATCTTGGATGACTGGCGGCTGTGAAAAATAAAAATCTGAGAGGGACAATCCCAAATATCATTGTGCTTAAGTTTCATCAAAATACTTCAAGCGGTTTCACAGAAGATGTAATTTTTAACCTTTTCCTATATAACTCTATGTAAATTTTGGGTCGCCGTGGCAGCCATTTTTATTATTCGACGATAACGAAAAACACAAACTTAATAGAGGCCAACCCAAGGAACATGTATATGATATTTCAGTAGAATGGAATCAGTGGTTTTGGTGATGTCGTTTGAAATTTACTTAAATTTGACCTAGTTTTAGCCATGGCGGCCATCTTGGATGACTGGCGGCCGCGAAAAACATAAATCTGAGAGGGATTATCCCAAATATTATTGTACTTAAGTTTCATCAAAATCTTTCAGGCTGTTTCAGAGAAGATGTAATTTTTAACCTTTTCCTATATAACTCTATGTAAATTTTGGGCCGCTGTGGCGGCCATTTTGATTATTTGGCGATAACGAAAAACACAAACTTGATAGAGGCTAACCCAAGGACCATGTATATGATATTTCACAAGAATGGAATAAGTGGTTTCGGAGGAGATGTCGTTTGAAATTTACTTAAATTTGACCTAGTTTTAGCTATGACGGCCATCTTGGATGACTGGCGGCCGCAAAAAACACAAATCTGAGAGGGACTATCCCAAATATCATTGCGCTTAAGTTTCATCAAAATCTTTCAGGCGGTTTCAGAGAAGATGTAATTTTTAACCTTTTCCTATATAACTTTTATGTAAACTTTGGGTCGCCGTGGTGGCCATTTTGATTATTTGACGACAACGAAAAACATAAACATGATAGAGGCTAACCCAAGAAACATGTATATGATATTTCACAAGTATGGAATAAGTGGTTTCGGAGGAGATGTCGTTTGAAATTTCCTTAAATTTGGCCTATTTTTAGCAATGGCGGCCATCTTGTGTGACTGGCGGCCACTAAAAACATAAATCTGAGAGGGACTATCCAAAATATCATGGTGATTATGTTTCATCAAAATCCTTCAAGAGGTTTCAGAGAAGATGTCATTTTTAACCTTTTCCTATATAACTCAATGTAAACTTTGAGTCGCCGTGGCAGCCATTTTGATTACTAGACGATAACGAAAAACACAAACTTGATAGAGGCCAGCCCAAGGAACACGTAAATGATATATCAGTAGAATGGAATAAGTGGTTTCGGTGGAGATGTCGTTTGAAATTTCCTTAAATTTGTCCTAGCTTTAGCCATGGCGGCCATCTTGGATGACTGGTGGCCGCAAAAAACACCAATCTGAGAGGGACTATCCCAAATATCATTGTGATTAAGTTTCATCAAAATCCTTCAAGCGATTTCAGAGAAGATGTCATTTTTAACCATTTCCTATATAACTCTATGTAAACTTTAGAGTCGCCGTGGCGGCCATTTTGATTATTTGACGATAACGAAAAAACACAAACTTGATAGAGGCCAACCCAAGGAACATGTTTTTCAGTAGAATGGAATAAGTGGTTTCGGAGGAGATGTCGTTTGAAATTTCCTTAAATTTGACCTAGTTTTAGCCATGGTGGCCATCTTGGATGACTGGTGGACGCGAAAAACACAAATCTGAGAGGGGTCCTCCCAAGTAACATTGTGATGAAGTTTCATTAAAATCCTTCAAGCAGTTTCAGAGGAGATGTCGATTTTATAAAATTGCTAACAGACAGACGGATGACGGACGACGGACGAAAAGTGATCGCATAAGCCCTCCTGGCCTTTGGCCAGTAGAGCTAAAAAAAAAATTACTCCATGTTTATCACTTATTTCCCTTTACAACAAGCAAGTTTATCCTATACACTACTAACTTTTATAATCAGTCATTTTTCAAAGAATTATATATTTTTTAATAATTCTTCCGATCATAAAAGTTGGGTAGTGTATATGATCTCCACCCAATTGCTGGACTGATTGTTTATTTGTATGGTGTTTTAACTTCACTTTTCAGCACATTTTGGGCTACGAATGATGGTAGATTTGTTTGTAGTGGAGGCAGACCACCCACTTATTCCTGGGTAGAACCAGTACTGTATACCTCCCATCGTCCATAAGAATCGACACTTCCTCACTTACAAGTTGAGCTCCCAGAGGGATTTGAACCCGCAGCAGTGAGAGGTGAGAAGGTTTACAACGCAACGTCACCCCACGACCACGGAGGCACTCAATGGACTGAATTGAATTGAATATTGTTGAGCGGCTCATCAACACCGTATAGGTTATTTAGACCCTCCCCCAGAGAGGGGAAGGGTACGTAGAAATATGGGAACCTGCCCTACTCTCACTAACAAACTAGATACCTTTGGTTCTTTAAGGTGCTCTCAGGATAGACTCCGATACACGGGACCGCCCGATTTAGGTCCACATCCGACAGACGAGGCTTAGGAAAAGTGTCCCAAGAACATACCGATGAAACTCAGTGGTGCCTCCAGTCTCAAGTCCACTGGACCACACCAGATCCCATGGCTAGACTGGAATAAACATTTCATGACTTGTAATTTCGTGTGTGCCATGTTTCTTTCCATTCTCTCAAGCGGTTTAGGAGTTGTGGGTCTGAAATAAATTTGCTTCTTGGATTTTGAACTAACATGAATTTTGTTCTAGAGGACCGATTCGACAATATACCTGTATAGATTTAGGGAAATCGGACCAGTGGTTTAAGAGTAGTCACCACAAAAAGAAGTTAACAGACTAGAGTGACAGATGATGTTCCACAGCATAAGCTCTGCTGATATTGATCAGTAGAGCTAATAAATGCTAAAATCGTTTTCTTTATTGTAGAACATTACAAAAACGTGTACCGTCTTCGCTTAATATTTACAATGATATACGCTAACCAGAATAAATGTTTCAAACAGACTGATTGTTTGAGACAATATCAATTAACTTTTACATATATAAATTTTCCTCAAGTTTCTTGCTTCATGATAGGTACTAAATAAAATTAATTCAAATGATTATTATTGTTCAAACAAAAATCACTTTTATAATCAAGTATTAACTTCAAACTTGTTTCATACGTCTAAATCTTTTAACTAGTTTGAGACTAAACGCTTGTCCAACCTCACACAACATCAACCAGTCTCACGGTGCTCAAGACACTTGTTCCAAACTACAGATCACCATCTGAAACCTTCTAAGATAGTCTACGACCCGGAACACTGTAATAGAAAGAGGACCCAGCAAATCTGAGAATACAATGCAACTCCGAGTCCCTCTTTACCATTAGCTCGAACCAAAGTCCCAGAACTACCCTATCCAGTATCAAACCCTAGCTGCAATCACTATAAAATAGATCACGGCCCGATACACTGAATTGGTTCCAGAGGACTCAACAATTGCACTGCAATTCTGAGAGTCCCTCTTTACCAATAAACTTTGACCAAAGCCATAGAACTACTATTTTATTTAGCAAAAATAATTATTCTCTATTATTTTCTGGGAGATGTTATCTCACCGAAGACATTTTATTACCACTGCATGCTTTTTTACAGGAAAAGCCCTTTTCAGTAGGCATTGTGCTGACTTCTAGCCATTGTAACACCATTTCAATTCTTAGCTGGTATGACACATCCATTATGGGAGAAGAATATGTTTATCTCTCAGCCAGGCATATGGGTTATTCTTATAGGTCATTCTTCTGTTTCTCCCCTATCCAGACTTCAGACCAGTCATCACCACAAGCTGAAGGATATTAAATAGTTTTTAATGTATATTAATTGTTTTTAAATCTATTGCAAATGAGTACTATTTATGCGTTACAATTACAGTCAAACCAATAAAGGAAAGAGAAGAAATAATCTCTAAATATAAATGTGATCTCTTAATACAGGTGGGCTTTTTACAACTGGGATCTGAAATAGAGGTCTCTTAAAGAAGATGGTCTCTTAATACAGGTAATTTTGATTTGACGGACAACTATAATTTAAAATCAATGTTGTTTTGTCCTCTGAAGATAAAACTATAGATTGTTCATAGAGGATCTTACATGAGTACCATTCATTATTGAATTTATTAAACGAGTTGGCAAAATCATTTTTGCTAACGAGTTTAATAAATTCAATAATGAGTGCGAATGAATGTTAGATTCTATTTAATACATAACTCACATATCGACTTTTATTGCATTTTGTCTGTCGCTTTAACACGTGAAACCGACATAAACCGTGGGAACTGGATCAGTCATTATCAATTTTTTTTGTAAGTGCATACTAGGCTTATTACATAACTAGTAGTATATCGAAAACATAAAATGGTGTTATTCCACTCCCACATCGTAAGTTATGTGATAAAACAATTAACACAATTTTACTATCAACTCTTTTATTTAAATCAATACAAAACACTGACAATAAAAATTAATTGAACATAACTTTGCCGTCTCCTAACAAATATTCCTTAAATTGGTAAAAAGATAGGCAAAATTTGGTTTCCTCGGTCTATTAAGACAGTAAAATATTTACGTCATTAAGAAAAATATTCTGATCAAGATTAAAGCAATGTGTTTATATCAACACTAAAACTATACTTCTTCGTAAGGCTTAAAAGAAAAAAGTGTTTGTTTCCGCTAACTCGACCGACCCTATTATTTAGCCGCCGACCGTAACTTTTTTCTTGCAATTTTTTTTTAAAAATAATTTAAAAAAATAAATAAAAAATAAATAGAAAGTTGATATGCCTCCAGTGAGATTTGAACCCACAACCCCCTGGGGTTTCCAGTGTACATTACCAAATATTGAAAAAAGGGACATAACCATGTATTATCTAGGTATTAATACCATCCCCAGTATTTTTTATCATATTAAAAGTGTTTTTTCATTTACAAAAATCAGGTCATTAATAATAAAAAAAAATAAAATAAAAAAAAAGTTTTGCCTACCTACCTACCATATTTTTTTTGAAGCCGTTAGCGGAAACAGATCTTTTTTTTTTTTTTGCCTAACCACAGTGGTGGTGAGATGTTGGAGTGGCGAAATGTTGGGGCGCTCGCCTCACATGTGGGAGGTTGTGGGTGCAATCCCTAGCCGAGACTTAATAAAATGGTACCCTTGTTCCCCTGCTTGACGTTCAGCATACAAAGGGTAACACTTAAGGATTGGTTGTCAGTGTAATGTGACTGGGTGGGGTATCATGTCATGTGTTTACAGAATGGTATTCCAGTGTGGCAGCACTATAAAGTTGAGCATAGAGATCACAGCTACAAGTAGATGTGTAAGACGCCGTCATGATATGACTGGAAGATTGATAAAAGTGACATTAAACACTGCATCTTACCATACTGTACCATACATACTGTACCATACATACTGTACCATTGTACCATACATACTGTACCTTACCATACTGTACCTTACCATACTGTACCATACATACTGTACCATACATACTGTACCATACATACTGTACCATTGTACCATACATACTGTACCTTACCATACTGTACCATACATACTGTACCAGGCTTCAACGACTGAGATGGGAATGACTTCAAGTACAGGGACAGCAGGTGAAAGCTGTTATGAAGTTTGGAGTTGGAGCTTGCAGAAATCCCAGAATCGCTTCATCTCCATAACACAGCAGCCTACACCAAAGGCCATTCATGCAGATTTATCGTTCCCATCACCAGAGACAATGCATACAACCTCATCCTCACGTCAGGAATCTGACTTTTGGAACTCCTTTTTCTTACGGATGGTGGAAGAAACTGTGCACACTAATGAAGAAGAAGCAGAAGAAGGAGGAGGAGAGAAGAAGAAGCAGAAGAAGGAGGAGGAGGAGGAGGAGGAGGAGGAGGAGAAGGAGGAGGAGCAGAAGAAGAAGGAGGAGGAGAGAAGAAGCAAAAGAGGAAGGAGGAGGAGGAGGAGATAAGAAGAAGCAGAAGAAGGACGAGTAGAAAGAGAAGAAAAAGAAGAAGAATTAGAAGAAGATATAAAAAATAGTTACCAAGAACCTTTTATGGTGGACCATAGAGCTAAACTTATTTGGATTTTCAACAGTATTACATGTACCAGTAGTAAGATGTTGTTAATGTATTTCTTCTTCTTTTTCTTTTTTGTCTTCATCTTTTTCTTATTCAAGCCGTTAAGCGAACTTTTTGTAGTCATTTATAAGCAAATTTTGTACTAATATTTTTGGTAAAGCACTTTGGCTTTGGGGAGTTCTCATATTTGAGTAAAGGAACACACTACAGGCTTGAAGTAGTATCAAGACCATAGACTACTCAGCTTTTCGGTACCAACTCAGCTGGCAAATTTTAAATGCTAAAACCTTTTAGATATATCTTAGTAAAAAAGAAATAGCCAGGATAGTTTTTCTGAAACGGTAGCTTAACACATTATTTTTGGGCAAAAAACATTCAAATTTAAACAAAAATCACTAAACACTGGAATCATTTTTTAAATATTATTATCATTGCAATATTGGGGAGCTGAAACTTCTGTTAGTTGTCTGTTATATTCATATAAATAAGAATAATATTTGAAATGGACATAATTTATACAGCTTGACATTTTGGGGGGAAATCAGCCAAAAAAGCATACAAATTGCTGATTTTTGGAATAATTATTAAAAAAATATTGACACTTCCAATTAAACAAAATAGAAGTTTTTAAAGTGTTTTCATTCATTTAAAGATGTCCTGAGATATAAGTAAAATTCTAAAGGATCAGAGATATGGAAAAACTGGGATATTTTGGGCCAAAAGTTGCAAATTTGAACCAAGATCACTTCTAAAAATATAATTCTCATTACAATATAAGGAGATCGATAGTCCTTAAAGTTATCTGTTATATACATGTTCATGAAAACAAATATTTGGAATGAATAAAATATATAACTCTTGAATTTTTTGGTGGAAATCAACACAAAATGAATAAAAGTTGCTGATTTTTGGAATAGTCCTTATAGAATTTCTTTAAATGTAAAGGTGTCATGGAAGAGACAGTCCTAAAGGATCAGAGATTTGAAAATGCGATTGGCCCAGAATATCGAAATTTAAACCAAAACTGCCGAAAACTGGACTATTTAAAATACAATTTTTTTGCAATATAAGGGAGTTGAATGTTCTGTTTGGAATAGTTTATACATCTTGACATTTTTGGAGAAAATCTACAAAAATAAAGCATAGAATAAAAGATTTTTGGATATTTATTGATAACAAAAAGTATTTTTCAAAATTATAAATAAAGATGTATTAAGGTAAAGACAAAAAGTTCCGAAGTAACTATTGAAAATAAAATTTACGAAAATTTGCATATTTAAAAAATGATTTTTCTTTTGAAATGAAAGGGAGCTGCATAAGGTCTTTACCCTTTTCTTATTATGTTCGTGTATATGGAAATCGAACACACAAAAAAACATAGCTTAAAAAAAAGAATAATTTATTGCATGAATATCATGTATTTATAAACAACAAATTGAAGATATTTTTAAAAGATTTTGATAATTAAACTCACAAATTGCATACGTAAATGCCATTGTAGTATTTGTATTATTAAACTATTGCAAAAAAAAATTATGCCAATTAACAGAACCGAGTGGTGATATTTCAGTTTTGGGTTGAGAAAAGTGCAATTAAGAAGTAAACATAGTTTTAAGGAAACTCAGCCTGGAAAAATTATATACGTCTCAAAGCTACAGAAAGAGACAATCATGATATTAACATCTTTAACAGAATATACTACGTTTTTATCTGCCGAATGTTGACGCATGTTAGTGTATTTGACCTTTTGACCCGCCCCCGAGGGCCCCTGGACTCTGAGCCAAAAATAATGTTGCTCTTGCACGCCGTCAACATATGATGAAGTCATACCCTAAGTTTGGTTGAATTTCGTTCAGTGGTTTAGGAGGAGATCAGTAACGGACGGACGGCATTCTGAATCTGGTATACATGCTACAACTAACTCCCCTGAATTCACACCATGTTACAATACAGGGAAGTCTATGTTTTCTGCAAGTACAGTGTAAAGTAAGTTTCGCAAGATACTTTGATAACATTCCGAAATGATAAAGGAACAGATGGGTCTTCTGTTATAACAGGCCTTATAACAAAGTCCACGGTGTACCATCCCTATTCTAAAGGTATGTAAGACTTTCCGAGGTCCTTGTTTGCACGTGGTGGTATGCACGCACATGTTGTACTGCTGCTGCTGCATATGTATGGGGAATACTGCTGATCAAGAGCTGACCAGTTGAATCCACAATGCTATCCATTGTAATGAGACACTAGATTATTATTAACTGATATCCATGGTCTCATTACAACGCCTTGTTGTATGCCCATCTTACTGCGTTGTGGATTGGAAAATCTCACCATCAGTTTTTACTATAGACTGCAGGGCCTTCCCCAGGAGTTGTTTAAGGGATAGTGGCATTTAACGTGTGAGTGTGTGGGGTGGGTGCGGGAGGGGGTCCCCTCCTGCATGTCGATTTTTTTTCATGTTTTGAAGTAAAATACGGGTTTTGGCATACACCTGACACATTTAAAACATGTTTTAAATATATCTACCAGTCTGCTATAGATAGTACATGTAGATTCTTTTACTGTTTTGTTTTGTTTTGTTTTTTTTGGAAAAAGATAACACTCAACTTTATACATCGTTTCCTTTGATGTTCTAGATTTTTTTAATCTTGTAAACACTTCATTATAGATGTGGTAAAGTTAAGCAGGAGTAATTATATTATTTTTAAGTGAATAACATTTAAAAAAAAACACACTTGAAAACGCAGTGTTGTGTGTTTTTTAAGCATCCGAAATAAGGACTATCCGGATTTACATCAACTTTTTACGCTGACATTGTCTTACAATAACTTAACGTCTAAGTCATGTTAACCGCATCAAGCCATTAGCGTTTTCGAAAAAAAAGGGTAGGAAATGGTTATAACGGTTATAAGTTTATTTAAAAGTTATAAAATTGCTGTCTTTATTCATAATTAATCATAATTAATCGTTTTAGTTGTAATACGGAAGCAAATTCAAAACCGGAAGTAACCTAAATTTATAATCTGCAACCCCGAGATTCTTATCATTTTATGTGATTATCGAATAATTTGCGTTTGTGAGATTATTTTCTCATCATTATCTATTTAAAACGCGATAAAATGGATGGAGGCACGTTAATTCAACGCTACAATAAAATATAACATAAGTAAATTGTTTTCACATTTGATGACGTAATACGTTTACAGGTCATGTACGCTTGGTTGAATTCTTGAATTAGACCCTTATCGCGGTGGTAATTAACACCTCTGCTTCTCTAATCCTTATGAAAACACTCCAATCAGGAGCTAAGGACGTATGCTTGTCAGGAGTTTATGCCTCAAGGCGTTATTTGATCAGATATGTCATTAATTAACACTGGGAAATGAATGTTTTGACCCACTTTTAAGGGATCGCGGCACGGTTTTAAAGGGTCGCGGTCAGATTAAGGATCGCGGCATGTCTGTTTCAAAAGTTAAGGGATCGCGGCGCCGCTACGCCATAAATGGCTGGGGAAGGCCCTGCACTGTGTGCCCATTTAGACAACCTGCCAATACCGTCTTTCAGGATGCTCTGTCCTATTGCCTTAGTGGTATTTAGATTATACTTTTCTTCCAGCAGTCATATACTCAAACTACTTTGTAAATCAGTTGTTTTCATTTAAGAACGACTTTCCTCCTCCCTAAAACTGAAGCAAAGACTGCTGTGCTGAGTCTGTCAAATCTCCTTGTAACCTTGCCTTTGTATCTACCCTGTGTTAACTTGCATCCTGTGTATTACACTCGTTAGCTGCTGTATATTTAAGGACACATTTCCCAACGCTACTTGGTCATTGAAAAACCACGGGAAGCATCAACTCAGGTATATAAAATGAGGCCCACTCTTAGTTTTTTTTATTTGTATAGCATTGCTACATTGAGGGTAAGAATAGCTGAACAACACTTTGTAATTTACTTTAATGAAGAAATATACCGGTATGTTCATAATTTAGCTTTTGATTACAAAACTTATCTGGTATTTCTTAATTGTTTTTAGACTAAAAATCAGAGCACAACACAATAAATATACAACATTCTTTAATGTGTTATTATGTGTACTGGTCACAAATGCTTTATTGTGTGGGCCTCATAATCTGAAGAAAAAATGAATATCACACTTTGCTCATGAAATTGTATGGATAACAGTGATTTACAGTTACTTATAGAAATTCTCTCTACCCCCAAATACAATAGGCTCGAAATATTTCCTTAAGGACTATTGATCTGCCATCTTCATATTTAAACAACCTCCAAAATGGATGGTGTATTTTCAACCAAATGCATACTTTAGGCATGAGCAATGTCAACCATAAAGTACAGGTAATTCAATATTATGTACGTGAACATTCAGGTGTTTTTTTTACAAATAGGGGAAGGCGCCCAGGCCCTTTCAGAGGGGAAAAAACACGTGATTTTTTTCGATTTAGGGGAAAATATTTCTTGCGGTAATTTTGCCAGTTGTGCGACATCGCTGATAAAAGTTCACAAAATATACCGGAAACCACAACAGTTACTTCCCTTGTTATTAGTCATTGTCGTAAAGTGTTCTACGATAAACAATTGTGAAGCATCAAAGGCGATTTATCTTTTTTTTTGTCCATGAATTTTTTTTTATTTTTTTTTTAAAATAGGGGAAAAATGTAGGTACCCCGGTAGCCGGCGTCAGTTATATAGTAAAAAAACAACCTGACATTATATCAGAAAGAATACGGCTGAAATTGTGCCCTTTACATCTGAAAAGTATGACACAATTTTATTCAAAGTTTTGTGGGTTTTTTTAATGTCAAATAAATTGTTCCATTTATCCAGCGAGAGCAGATGAGATATCATTTCTACATAAAAAAAAGCCACATTATCACATCATCCAAACTTCAAAGTGCACCGTTGTAAAAAGGCAAAGATATTCTTTCAATAACGTGGTTTCGAAATAATCAAAATGTTATAGTATGAAGACATTGACTGACTTTCTCTGTCAAAATGTTATAACCGGCAACTATATTTGTGGATGTGTTAAACAGAACAGAGTGACTATTTTGCATAGAAACATTGCCAAACAAAACCAACTGATCATTAGCATGTCTATATTCGAACAAAACTGTCCCAAACCAAATAACAAATCTAATAAACTGTTCATCCGAACGTTTCACAATACCACGTTTCAGTTTACAATGTAAGTGCACGCTTTTCATATGTATCATTTGTGTATTGAAGGCACATGGGATATTAAGAATACTTTTCTTTCTTTAACAGTGGTGTACTTTTACAATTAGGCTATATATATTTTCAGTGTGAAGGTGAATTTAACAATAGTATAACTGAATGAGCTAAGGTTGCAGGTAATTAATGGAAAGGGGCATAACTTTGCCAAAATGAAAAACAAAGTTATTAGATATGTTAACGACTTTCCTTGGGGTGAGATGAAGATGTTTATGAAGTTTCATGAACATAGGTTAAATACTTTAAGCTGATCTGGGTTTACAATGGACGCAAAGGCTATTATAGTCACCCTTAGCAGGCTAGGGGCTAAGCAGTATTGTAAATAAAAACAAAATGAATTGCAGGAAAAATTTAAACAAGAACTAATATAATCGCGAATTAACACAAATTTATTTTGGAAAACGGTAAAAAAAGCTTAGACTCAAACGCAGTAATACGTCTACTGACCAATTGTCTCTAAAGCTGAGTGCTATAAACATTTTAAATAATTTCTTGTATAATGAAGACTTCAGTAACGCTATAGATTTTGAAAACCTTCTACAGAATCATGTTATCGACGACATTTTTAATGACCCATTTTCACTTTTAGAACTACAAAAAAGTGTTAAAGATTTGAACCTTGGTAAATCTACAGGTCCTAGTGGAATACTAGCAGAGATGGTAAAATGCACTCTTTCAAACATCTCAGATGTATTATTGCCTTTGTATCATAGAATATTGGATACGGGTGTATTTCCAATAGTTTGGGGTCAAAGTATCTTATGCCCATTTCACAAAACCGGTTCAACTCATGACGCTAACAACTTCTGCAGTATTTCTCTTATAGACACACTTAACAAGATTTTAACTGGTATCATGGGCAGAAAGTCATAATAAGATTGATGAGGCCCAATCAGGCTTTAGAAAAGGTTATTCCACTATAGATAATCTGTTTACGTTAATGTCTATGGTTCAAAAGTATATTAGTAAAAATGGCGGGAGGTTTAATTGCCTGTTTGTTGGTTTTCTGTATTTTGTAAAGCTGCTGCCTGTTTGTTGATTTTTTGTATTTTGTAAAGCTGTCGATACTATTGATCATACAGAGATGTTAAACAGCCTTATAAGGAAAAAAGTGGGCGTAAATATCTGACACTTTTAATTGCCATGTACACTAATCTTTCAACATGCGTTCGCACTGGTCGTGATAGTTATACTGGCATATTTAAATGTAATATAGGGTGTCGGCAAGTATGTAAATTAAGCATGATTCTGTTCAATCTCTTCATTAATGACTTGATTGATGAATTAAAGCTTACGAGCACAAAAGGTATTAATATTTCAGAAGAAGTTGATGACATCTTTGCAATTTTATACGCCGATGACATGGCAAACTGCAGTGCCGATGACATGGCAAACTGCAGTGATATGTAAGACTCCTACAATCTCAGATAAAGCTTAAAAGAAAAAAGTGTTTGTTTCCGCTTACCCGACTGACCCTATTATTTAGCCGCCGACCCTAACTTTTTTTATTGCAATTTTTTTTTTTTTTAAAAGTTGAACCGTGAACGTTCCTTATGGATAAAAAAAAATAAATTATTCCTACAGTGAGATTTGAACCCATGAACCCTGGGGTTTCCAGTGTACATTACCAAATATTGAAAAAGGGCTATAACCATGTATTATCTAGGCAGTAATATCTTCCCCAGTATTTTTTATCATATTAAAAGTGTTTTTCCATTAACAAAAATAAGGTCATTAACAATAAAAAAAAATAAAAAAAGTTTTCCTACCTACCTACCCAATTTTTTTGAGGCCGTTAGCGGAAACGAACCATTTTTTTGGGGCCTAAATGTTATTTATTTCCAACTTCTGCATTAGAACTGGTATGCAAATTAATCTAAAGAAAGAAACATTTTCGTCTTTAAAATGGGGGCTATCTTAGAGGAAACAAAAACTGGGTTTATAATGAAAGAAAAATAAATTTTATAAGTATATGGGTTTATAAATCACCCCAAAACTAATATGGTCTAAAGCAAAAGATATGCTTACAATTCAAAGTAAAAAATCACTATACAAACTTCAAAGAAATGTCAGTTTCTTTGATCATTATGAACTTTTTAAATTATTTGATACTATTGTTGTGCCAATCTTAACATATGGATCAGAACTATGGGGATGTGAATACTCCCACAAATTGAAAATGCTCGAAACCAATTTTGTTGTAGATATCTAAAATTGTACAAAAATACATTTCATGCTTTTGTACGTGGCGAATTCGGCAGATTTTCTCTTATTACTTATTATTGTATACAAGGTATCCTAAACAGTGTTATATTATGCTCAGAAATCTTGATGAGGCTGGAAGAGTAGCCTGGGCAACACGTGTTAAATCCTTACTATACAAATATGGTTTTGGTTTTGTGTGGATTTCAGAAGATGTATTTGATGAGCAATTATTTATTTCTCTTTTTATCGAAGAGATTCCTATGGTTCTTTAACATGCTCGGAGGATAGACCGATACACAGGACTGCCCGGTTTACGTCCCCATCCGACGGATGGGGCTAAGCGTTTAATAGATTGTGCCTTTTTCAAAATTGGCGTGGCAACAGTCAAGTTAAGCTATTCATTATCAACATTTTAAAACACATCTGGATGTTGAAAAATATCTAACATTAAATATACCATTGAAATTTAATATTGCACTGTCTAAACTTAGATGTTCAGCATATTCTCTTTTTGTTGGAACGGGCAATACAATAATATCCCATATGAACATAGAATATGTGTGCTATGTAACTCTCACGAAATAGAAGATGAAATGAATGTTGTTATGAAATGTTTGTATTATACAAACTTACGCAATCAATACTTTTTCAACAGATCCTTATAAGTTAACGCAACTTTCGAAATATGTGTATGCAATATTTAGTAAGAGAAACTTTTTTTCCAAGCTCACAACATTGGTATATGAATAGAAACTCAATTCGGTATATTTGTCAGTAGTTTTTGTTCTGCTTTTTGCAACACCGATGTTGTTAGTGTTATATTCAGAAATAGTCATTATGCATTCCACTGTACTATATATTTCAATGTTTGTTACTATATTTGTTTGTCTCGTTATCTACTGTTGTTACATTGATTTATAGTTTTATAATATGCAATATGTTATTTTTATTATGGGCCAAAGGCCTAAATTACTCCGAAGAAAATGTTGTCTATTGTCTATATTATAGGATTTGCCGGCTTGAGTGGTACCAATATGTCAAACTTTGGGTAGCAGCCCACGGCCTATCATGACAAACATCAAAATTGTCACCTCAATTTATTAATCATATCTTTATATCTGCTTACATATATAATAAAATAAAATATAGAGTTTTCAATGTTTCTTCATTATTTCGCTTTAGCTTTAAAATGTATTATTGGTACATTATGTGTTCCGAGTATTAACTTTCATACCCAATCCAACCCCTTCTCCAAGAAGCGGAAATAGGGTTGGCTGGCGTATGAAATAAAACCTTAATTTCGGCATAAAAAATTTGCTTATTGTAAAATTAAAGGTAAAAAAATGTAAAAAATGTTTTTATACGTGTTTTATTGTCGAAATGTGTGTTATAAAATCCTGCTAATATAAGCTTTCCCATCGCTTAATGGAATTAAGGTGGGACCACGTAATGGTAAGTATTGTGCAAAAACACAATTTGATTTGAAATTTTGAACTATTGAAATAGTAATAATTATTTGCGAATAGGTCATGTAGAAAAAATAACTGTAGGACGTGAGTTTTAAAACAATCGAAGATTGTCGTGTATCTTTTTTAAACATTAATGTAAGAACTATATTAAATAATTTATTTGTCTTTCAAACAATTTGTTTGTTTGTATGGTGTTTTACGTCATTTTCAACACATGTAAGGTTATATATGATGGTCGATTTTTTTGTGGTGGAGGCAGACCACCCACCTTTCCTGGGTAGAACCAGTACTGTACACCTCCCGCTATATTCTTTCAAACAAAATAGTTTTTCAAGTACAAAGGGAAACAACTCAATCCTAGATCTTACTAAGTATTACAGCAGGAGTTGCGTAGAATTCATAGTTCTGCCATTCAGTTGTCTATGGGTCACATTGCATGTTAGTCCAAATTTTTGGACGTCATACAGCAGTTTTTTCACATTTAATCTTCATTTCTGTGATGTCTAAATTCTGATGTTCAAAAGAGGTCAATGACCTTGAAGCTCTACTGATCGGTTTTGATAGCTAGATCAGCATTCCTGTGAAGTTTCATGAAAATATGTCAAGTAAGTTTCAGGAGTAGTCGCTACAAGTTTTTACTACATAAATCAGTGTTTTTTTTATGCCTAATTTGGGACCGAAATTCGGCACCTTTCACAATTCCAAAAAGTATCCTTTTTTTCACAATTCTATCCAAATTTTTTAAATTCATTTTTTGGTAAATACAGACCAGTAAGGATACTAGTCTTATATTTCGTTTGGTTTGCTACATCTCTCAATTCCAACCTCTGAAACTACGTTCTACCACTACCTAGAAGAATTATATACTTCTTTCTCTTTTGTTATAATATTTTACAATTTTCACAATTTCTAGAAAAATGCCGCTATTTTTCACAATGGTAGGGGAACAGGCTGCATTCACACAACACATAAAAAGCCACTGTAAATCCTGTAAACAAAGATGACCGCTGGCAGCCATTTTAACGTTGAATCAAAATGACTTTCAACAAGGACCAAAATCAAGGCATGCTGAACTTTTTATAAAATGTCCCATATCAATATATCACTTGTAGTTTCCAAGAAGAAGTCGCTACAAGTTTGTTTCTAAAAAAACTATTATTAGTCTTGGTGGCCATCTTGAATCTCCGGCCGACCAGAAATATTGCTAGGATCATCTAGACATAAAGAGCAGATAGATCAGCATTCCTGTGAAGCTTCATGAAAATCTGTCAAATAGTTTTAGAGGAGTAGTCACTACACGTTTTTACTAACATAACTCTATGTAAACAAAGATGGCCACTGGCAGCCATGTTTAATATTGAACCAAAATGATTTTCAACAAGGACTAACATCATGTCATGCTGATTATTTTAGAGAAAGTCCCATATCAATATCGTTTAAAGTTTTCAAGAAGTAGTTGCTACAAACTTGTTTTTTAAAAACCTATTTTGGCCATCTAGAATTTCAGGCCAACCTGAAATGCTGCTAGATCAACCAGATATCAAGAGCAACATTCCTGTGAAGTTTCATGAAAATCCTTCAAGTAGTTTCAGAGGAGTAGTCGCACACGCTTTTACCATATAACTCTATGTAAACAAAGATGGCCACTGGCAGCCATGTTTAAAGTTGAATCAAAATGATTTTCGACAAGGATGAACATCATGTCATGCTGATCATTTTAGAAAAAGTCTCATATCAATATTATTTCTAGTTTTCAAGAAGAAGTTGCTACAAACTTTTTTAAAAATCTATTTTTAACCATAGCGGCCATCTTAAATTTCTGGCTGACCTCAATTAGACATCAAGAGCAACATTCCTGTGAAGTTTCATGACAATCTGAGAGGAGTAGTCGCTAAGGTCGCTACAAGTTTTTATTATATCTCTATGTAAACAAAGATGGCCGCTGCGGCAGCCATGTTTAATGTCAAATCAAAACAATTTTTGACAAGGACAAACACCATGTCATGCTGATCATTTTACAAATCTTTGTGAATATTTTCAGTTTGGTTAGCGAGTCTACAGTCCCATATCAATATCTCTTATAGTTTTCAAGAAGTAAGTCGCTACAAACTTGTTCTTTTTTGCTTTGGCAGCCATCTTGGATTTCACATCAACTATATTTTTTGCTAGGATCAATTAGACATCATGGGCAACATTACTGTAAAGTTTCATGAAAATCCATCCAGTAGTTTCAATGAAGTAGTCATTACAAAAAAAAAAAGTTTACGGACAGACAGAGGAAAGGACACCGCACCATGGCATAAGTTTTTTAAAAATCTATTTTTAGCTTTGGTGGCCATTTTGGATCAACTAGACATCATGGGCAACATTCCTGTAAAGTTTCATGAAAATCCATCCAGTAGTAGTTTCAGAGGTGTAGTTGTTACAAAAAAAAGGTTTACGGACAGACAATGGACACCGCACCACGGCCTAAGTTCTGCTGATCTTTGATCAGTAGAGCTAAAACACGTAGCAAATGCAAAATATATATAAATCAGAGAAGATTAATCTCCAAAATAACTGAATTGAACTGAATTGGGGTTTTACGGCGCACACAAGAAGGGTTATATGGCGCCAAACGGGGATGAACATTCCAGGCTCATCCTCCATTTACATCTAGATAAAAATATGGAGAATGGGCTTAGAACCTTCTCACCTGTAGAACTGCAAATTCTAATGTAGACACTCCATTTACGATGGAGCCACATTTCCACATTTGCATATGCAGTGTCAAAAAGAAGACCTTGAATGAGCATGATAAAAAAAAGAAATACAAACAAGATGAAACCCACAAATTACCATTAATTTTTGTGATAAAACCACCATATTATTTTATTTTCGTCCACAAAGCTTGCAACTAGTATGCCATGTTGTTTTTCAAAATGTAAGTTAAACTGAAATGCGAATCGCTCTGGACGAAATTATTTACTGTTTTACACTACAGTCCATGTTATAAATTTCGTCTAATGAAACATTTGTACAAATTTGTAAATTATTCACTAGCCTCGGTCAACCAGCCTGCTTCTGATATTTTCATTATGCTATGCTACATGGATAAAGAACCAGGGCCTGGGGAAAATAGGTCGTTTGAAATCGCCCCAGCGTTTTGGGCGATTTTGGCGAGATATTGAAATTCAACGAGACTTTCAAAAAGCATATTTTTAAGTTAATTTAATAATAATTTCTTATTTTTAACTTATGAAAAGCAGCAAGTGAAGTTAAAAATTTTAACTGATGCATCAACAATTGACGTTATACATTTATTTACAACATGACGTCACGCAAATGTCGGTCTTATACTCGTGAAACAAAAGCGCGAATAAATTGTGCTAACTGCTATTGGGCGCTTTAATTGGCCTAATCTGCCCAGTCCGATATCTGCAAGTAAGGCTGATTGGGTTATTGTTGTTTCGGATACTACAGAAAGGTACCCGGGGTACATTTATGTATACAGAAACGTACCCGAAAATCTCTGAATTCCAGAACGGCCACCAAATATACAGAAACATACCCGGACAAAAAAGATCTCATTGGCAGAATTGAAACAATTTAGAACTTGATAGAACATCTACTAAACAATATTGTTTGTCATTAACTATTGCGCTATGGCAACCTTTTTTTCTCATTTAAACCGTACATGTTGATGATTGCAAGTAATAACATACATATTGAAATTGTGTTTACGGTATTTTATAAATGGGTCAAGATTTTGATTTTAGCAAAACAATTACACTTGAAAAAAAAAAAAAAATTCTCTTGAAACAACATGTATATTTTATGGAAGGGCAAACTTTTTTTTCTCAATTAAACCGTACCTGTTGATGATTGCAAGTAATAACATACATACTGAAATTGTGTTTTTTTAACTTCGCCATATGGATTATGATTTTGATTTTAGGAAAAGTAAAAAAATTAACTTCGCCATTTTGAACAAAATAAAATTATCTTGGATCAGCATGTATGTTTTATGGAAGGGTAAACTTTCTTTTCTCACTTTCAAAGTACCTGATGATAATTGCAAGTAATGAGACATATCAAAATTTCGTTAAGGGTAGTTTTTAAGTGGTTTATGACTTTGATTTTAACAACAAAAAAAATTAACTTGGGACATTTTGGAAAAAAAAAAATCTCTTGGATCAACATGTATATTATATGTAAGGGTAAACTTTTTTTTTTCTCAATTAAACCGTACCTGTTGATGATTGCAAGTACTAACATACATATAGAAATTGTGTTTAGGTTAGTTTCAAGCACGAACGTCGGTCCTCCTTTTTTCATCGCAATTTCACACTTCCTGGTTTGACAACAAAACACTAAAAAAAGCAATTAAAATGTGCTAAAATCACGTATAACCCACGCAAATCGTGAAAAGGATACTTACAAATACGTTTAGCAGCAACTAACTTGGAAATGAGAGCATTTTTCAATCATTGCATTTCGATTTTGTCAACAATTTTAGCTGATTAAAAGACTAAATCAGTCGACTTTAAAACCAAGAAGAAAACAAACAAACACTAATAATGTGTTGTTCGAATTATCATTACCACGTTTGCCGGTGTTAATTTTTTTTTATTGATACATGCGTGTTTGTTAATTACACAGTCGATTGTTATGCCAATAGAATACATTAATCACACGATACCTAATTGTTCACACAATGCAGTAGAGGTATTACCAGTTGTTCTAAAGAAAAGTTAAAAAGACAATTTAATTTTGCTCGCTTAATAATAATTTAAATGTACTGTATTGTTATCCTCACAAACATTATCTAGATTGAAAAAATTAACCGCTTGATGATTGCGCTTTTAGTTTACCGTCTCCAGATTCTCCTCTTCATTTAACCTTTGAAGAAATTGTTCGAAATAACATCAATCAATAGAAAGTTTATAAATTTGGCTTTCTAACCATGCATCTTACGTAAATGTTCATTAAACAATACATGTACATGTTTGATGACCAAAAGAATAAACAGTTTTAAACACATGGTGTTAAATGCTTTAAGAAAAGACAAAATGCAATATATCCTTTCCAACTCGAGATTTTACCTATTATTTAACAGTTATAAAATAACACCATTAGAAAGGTTATTTATCGGGTTTCTAACCATGCATCTTATTTGAATATTTATTAAACAATAAATGTTTGATGACCAAAACGGTGATGTGCGTAAACGCTTTAAGAAAAAGAAAAACTCGATACATTTCCGTTCCAACTCGAGATTTTGCTTATTTATTTGGAATAAAATTACACCATTAGAAAGGTTATTTATTTGGCTTTCTGTCAATGTAAAATATATAAAAAATCAGTAAAACACGGATATATAATGCAGATAGGTGTGACGTACATCGAGGCCTCTCGCATACTGCCACGAAATCGATAATTGCAGCGTATAATCGATAAACTTACCTGGACAACAAGTGTTTTCAGTTGAATACAGCGTTTGTACTGCCGTGTCATATGACATATCCCCCTGGTGACCAGTATCGAGTACCGCTTTTAAATGCATCCGTTGGTGTATTGCAAACAGTATTAAAGACACAATTATAAAATGAACTTTTATGAAAACGGGCTCGAACGATAACTCTGCGTGGAGATTGCTGTTTGATGTGTTTTCCCGCCTTGTGTCACTTGACCACATTTTTACCAAAATGTTAAACAAATGACCAAAATGCGTTTAACTAACAAAAATATCAAATTGTTTCAGAATGAGACCCACATGTAGCAAGACCAAAGATGTGCCCATATAATATATGTATGTATGCATGATTCCCAACCAAGTCACATTATATGAATTTTAAACACTACCATGGCCCTGTACATTTGTGTTTATGACAGATTCCAGTGGTTGAGTAAGAGTTCCGCTCAGTATAAGCTGGGATGAAAATCATCAAAATCTCATCTGTACTATTTTTTTTACTTTATTCAAAGCCAAATCAATAATAAACATGCAACAATACATGCACACATATAGGTAATACCTCCCCCTTAAACAAAGAGAATCATTTATGTAATAAAGCAGTCTTTTGAAAGGCATGTAATAAGCAATGCAATAATGTAATAAGTAATGAGTGAAGAAACTCTTTTTCAATAGTTGAAGAATTTTTCGAAAAGTAACATACTGTGTGTGTGTGTGTGTAATTCTAAGGTTTATAGTCCCTCCGCCAACGAACACGTCAGGGTATACCTGACGCGATGGGCACAATAGAGTCTGGACTTTAAGTAACATACTGGATGATCAAACCATTGTTGTCATCTTGCAGAAGTACTGTACCAGCGCCAGTGTCGCTAGCATCAACTGCTAATTTAAAATTCAAAATTTGGTGCTTATTTTGCTATTTCTGTGAGAGGAACTTGCCAAAATCCTTTCAAAAGATCAAATTTTGTAACGTATTTTGCATTTCCTATTTTTTTCAATACAGTCGTCAATTCGAGGAATTGGAAATGAGTCAGTACACATCCGGTATGTATTATCCGGTTTCGCCAAAAGAATAGATGGTGAACTCCAGTCACCTTTACTTGGTTCAATGAAATCATTGTCCAATAAGTATTGAATTTCTTCTTTGAGATATGTCAGTTTGTGTTGGAACATCAGAAATAAGTGCTCATATTCATGTATTAAATGTTTCAGTCCATGTTCTAGATGTGACAGTTTCTCGTCAATTTCTTTTCAAAATGTCACTGTTTTGTAATTTCGCTCAACCAGGATCATTTTTGTCAAACTGTTCATTCTCGTTCTGTAATCCGTACTGGAATTATCAAGTAGGACAGAGCAAACTACATTAACTAAATGTGAAGAAAGGCTATTTCTGTCAATGTATTCTTTAAACATATTGACATGACAAAGTTGACGTTGCTTTCGCCCTCCATGAGTATTGATAATATAATTTAAATCACTGATCCTTTTTTCTACTTTATTATGACCATGCTACTTAGCTTGTAAATGCTTTCCAGGAATAGGTAATAAAGCAATAACTTTATCCTTCGTTCTTGAGCAGTCAAATCATACCTTGTTATCATTTGTGATTGAGATGATCTGAGATTAGACTGAGATACCTCACAAGCTTTTGACAGATTGTATCTAAAATCAAACACGTACTGTAGAAGCAAAGAAGTGTCTTCTGCTGAGAGAGTTTTCTCTTTAAGTAACTTAAGTGGTGCACGAACAGTGTGACCAAAAACTAGTTCAAATGGGCTGAAACCCCGATATTCCTGAACAGACCCTCTAACGGCAAAAAGCAACAAGTGGATACTTTCATCCCAGTCCTTGTAATTAGCTTCAAAACAATATGACCTCATCATGTTTTTCAGTGTCTGGTGAAATCTTTCTAGAGCACCTTGACTCTCCGGATAATCAGCCGACGACTCAAACTGTTGAATGCCTAACTCATGCATGACTTGTTGAAATATGCCAGGCATGAAATTTGACCCTTTATCAGACTGGACATATTTTGGAAGGGCACCTAATGTGAAAAACAATAGACCTAAGTGGAATATCTTAAGGAAATCTTGTTGACGCACACATAATCGTCAATAGATATTGATTACCATACTTGGTCTTAGGCAAGAGGCCAACACAGTTTACGATTATTGTACTGAAAGGTTCATCTTGAATGCAGTTTTCCTGTCATTTGGCTTGTATGACAAGACATACGGTATTGTGAAACATCCTTTTTGAGATTAGGCCAATAAAAACGACACAAAATCTTGTGATATGTCTTATTGACACCTAAATGACCAGACAAAAGAGTTTCATGCGATAAAACTGAGAATTTCCTGAAGATATGAACTAGGAACCACAATTTGTAATTGACAGCCCATTAATCATCAGCGGAAACATCAGATTTCCACATCAGGATCCCCATTTTTAGTAAAATAACAAACTGGGACTTGTGAAGCTTCTTCTTCACTAACGGTCCTATCAAATAATGTGAACTTTGTCCAAATATACGCACTGGTATTTCATTGACACAACATCTATTCAAATGACGTCATTAGATTCAAATGACGTCATTAGATGCTTGATGTTTTGAAGTACTAGTACTAAAAGTACAAAATTTAGAAGTGCTGTCGTGCGAGTGAGAGGGTTTCTTAAATGAAAAAACTGCTGAGGGCTTTTGAACAAACAAAACCTTGTGAGTTAGCGAATAATCATCCGCCAAACGTGCAGCATCTTCCAAAGTTTCAGCTTTTTGCTCATCTAAATGTTTTTAACATCATTGTTAATGAACTTTTTGAACACTTCAATTAAAATAAGTTGCCTTAACTTATCATGATTGCGCTCAATTTTCTTGGATGCACACCATCTATCAAATAGTTGTTATTTGGTTCGAGCAAACTCAGCATGTGTTTGATCACTTTCTTTTTTACAATTTCTAAACGTCTGCCTATATGCATCAGGAACCAATTCATAAGCCTTTAAGATAATATCTCTAACATGTTGGTATGAGGAACTTTGTTCTACAGTTGACTGAGTGTAAACCTCTCGGGCTTTTCCAATTAAAACTGTCTACAATGTTCTCTTGGCCATTTCAAATTTTCAGCAATTTTCTCAAAATGAAGAAAATATTTGTCAACATCCTTTCCCTGAAAAGGCGGCACTAATCTCATATGTTTAGTAATATCAAAAGTAGATGAGTGGGAGAGTGGCACTGAATGTAAACTTACCTTGCTTTTGGCGCCAAATTAAATTTGCGCATCTCTAATTCAAATGCTCTTCTTTTTTCTTCTTCCTGTAATTTTATTTATTTTTCTCTCATTTCGTTTACTATTTTCAATTTTTCCAGTTCAATTTCTTTTTCTCTTTTTTCTTTTTCTAGTTTCCTCAGTTCAATTTCTTTTATATTTTGTAATTCAATTTCTTCTATTTTGAAATCAAACACCAACACATTTATTGCTTCCACTTCAAAAATTTCTTCATCAACCAAACATTGCACCGAACTATTTTTAATCTCAGATTTTCTCATAGAAAATTTACATTTCGATAATTTATAATGTTTTGCAAGCAAGAGCAATTCATCTTTTTTTAAGTGAATCAAACTCCTCCTGGGTAGGCGTAGCAACACATTTTTCAAGATCAAACACCAATTTGACTGTAGCAAAATTTCGCTTTTTATAATATTGAAAATGTATAAAATGTATAAAATGTATAAAATGTACAATTAATTGTGTGCTTTTATTATTTATTTATTATGTTATCATTGCCAACAGCAAGGTATAAATGATTAAAGCACCGACAATGTTTCGATCACGGACGACGAGACCCCAATTTCTGTTACGAGTAAAATGTAACAAGAAAGGAAGCAAAACCAGAAGTCCAAATAAAATTATCCAGTGTTCCTTTAATTCAGATTGGCAAGTATCTCTTTAATCCACAGCAGCAAGTGTCTCTTTAATCTCAACCGTAAATGTCCTTTCAGTCTAAATTAATTTCGAATAATTCTGGTTTAGTCCAAATATCCAATTTCACTGTTATTTTGAATGAGCACAATAAGTAGATCTAAATCCTCTCACACATACATGTAATAAAAGCATCCAAATCAAAATTAACTTTATTGAAGAATACTGAAATTTGATCTCAACTGAACTCCCAGAGTATGTTATATACTATAAAAAACAATATGACCTCATCATCAAATAGTCCAAATTTCATCATAAATGAATTTGCATAAAATAATCCAATGAAAACAGACCACATCGTCATAAATGAATTTGCATAACTAATTTGCATATACATTGTAAACATGTTTACATCTGTACTGTTGTTTTAACGTTCTTCGAGGCCAAATCAATAATAATACAATGCATGTACACATATAGGTAACAATATCTATCTGTTATAACACACTATTACTATGTATTTTATGAATGTCTCTAAGAAAATCAACAAAATCTTAATATTTCTGAAATTGTTCCCAAACCACTATATGAAATATAGTAGATCTGTATAGTGGGTTGGGAATAATTTCAGAAATAGTAAGATTGTGTTGATTTTCTTCGAGATATTCATAAAATGCATAGTGTGTTATATAACTTACCGATATGTGTTTATGACTCTGGTGCCAGTGTACTCAACTATTACAATTACATCTCGATGTATAAAACCAATATATTATATATTCTGCGATGAATTATAGAAATTTCCCAGTTTGAGAAAATCTATAACATATCCCTTCCTCTACTGTGCTATCTCGCCTAGTGTGCAAGATAGCACAGTAGCCAAATGTTATGAACTAAACGACAGACGTCACGATATTACGTCACGAATTGACGTCATGATATTACTCTGCGCTGTCGTCAAAGGAGCGACAGAAGAAGGAATACTTGTGTCAAAAGACGATTGGAAAGAAATTCATCACAGAATATATATTATATAGTTTAATTAACATTTTTGTCGTGATACGGAAAATAATTCACTCGTGAGAAATATTCTTGCGATATAGAAACTCGTGCGAAAGAAAGTTTCATGCAGACATATTTAGGAATGGTGGCGAAACCTCTTGCTATCAATGAACAAACAGTTTCATTAAAGATTATGACTGTTTCGAACTACATCGAACAACGTTAAAGTAGTTTGATCTGGTACTATTATCGCATCACTAAGTCATGTTGATCAAGTTATTACAAAGCAGACACATGCATGCAAAACGGGGCAAGGCAGTTATGACCTGCTCTGCAAGACGTGCGCGCGAGAACACACACCAACAAACCAAGCAAGTAAATGAAGACAGGAGGACAGGTGTTTTTAAACATAGCATTAATTAATTAATTAATATCTTGTCTTGTCGCTCTTAACGGTTTATTCGCGTGATGCTATGGCTTCTGTCAATTCATTGAGTACTTATTTTGTTTCTTTCAAGGTAAGATGATCTGGCTGGGATTTCATTATTAACACTGTCCCGTTTAATTGGGATGACAACGGGGTAAACGTGCACCCTAAAACCCGCATTAAATCCCTAGTGTCCTTTTGCAACATATTGTTCAATGCAGTAACCCCTGTTGCCATCCCTTTATGCTAGTAGTGTCGCATAATTTGCTTCTAGTTATCCCTGTAGTTGATGCGCGTTTTTGGTTGATTGCGTTATGTGATCGATACATTTCCTATTCGACTTTTGTATCTACTTGTGTTGAAAAATATTCGGTGTTTATCCAGACATAGGGGTACCTACATTCATTTTCATTTTGCTATTTTGTGTCAAGTTACTTAAAAATCTTCATCATCATCTTCGTATTATTTCATGTTGCAGTATTCTAAAAATAGCATGGGCTTGGCCACGCCCCTTTTCGGACCTGAGCCAGAAGTGAAAGGTCACACAAATTAAAACATACCATATAAATGCTTCAAAATGCATTTTCAGAGTTGTTAATTAATAAATAACATTTATTAAAATGAGAGCATTTGTTTTTGCCAAATGTATTTTTTTAAACATGAAGCTGTGAGATTAACTCACTCAAAAATAGGTAAATCTTTTCTGCGGTTATGCATGTCAACACATCTGGCCACACCCATGGACAATTCTGTAGAGGAAACATGCTGAAATTTAACTTTTAGCGCATTGGACTTGAACTTACCTTGAAAATAAGACACAACGTTTGATTTTGTATGTTCGGTTTTATTTTTTATCTTCGGAATGGCCTATGGGAAAGTAATTATAGCGAATAGCAACCTTCAGATGTTAAACGAGTGATGCAGAAAGGCGAATTCCAATCCTTGGTGTGCCTCTTTTATCGGAACTTCAGCAGAACCGCGGTTCTACAGGAACTGGTAACTTTTAATATTTGCCTACTATTATTATAATTGTCTATAAAGGAAATGAACGCGAAAATTTGATAATGCTGGTGTTCTTTTTCAGCGGTCAAGAAGACGTTCGAAACAATCTCAATTACACGCACACTATATATTAACATGTGCAGAAATGAATTTCCTATCCAACAGTAACTTTCTTCCTACGATCCCTTGTAAAGTCGCTGAGATATCCGAGTACAAAGTCACCAAAGTGCAATTTGACTCTGCTCGTCGTTTGTCTTGGTCCGCTATGTAAACAAATGAATTTTACCGAAAATCAGGTGTCTGTTAATTTCGGCACAGTATTCCAGCTTCAAATCGCAATCAATTCACTAACGTAAAGCACCGATCCGTAAATAAATCCATATTTTATCAGTTTGGATAGTCCGTATCACAAGAAAGTCACAGAACAACGAGTATTACGCCACTTGTAATCGGCACTAGCAGACTTTAGAAATATTTTGAACAGATTGACGGCGCCGAATTATGTCATAATGCGAATCTAACAGCTATGGTAAGTATTATTACTTTTGAGAATATATTAGAAAATACTATTGTTCTTATCCTTAACACTATTATTTTAATAAAATAATCAAATAATATATTCCAGTTTCCGGAGATTTTCTCTTAAAAACGCCACTTTTACCCCAAAATTTAGCATTTCCCACAATCTTTATCTTGAGGAGTTTTTTTCTGAAACTCATTACATGTCAGTGATTTTAAAAATCCTAAAATACTTTCTGTTGGACTTTGTTTGACCTTGACTCTTATTTTTCGGCTATAATTACTGGCCTAATAGTGTTATGGATAAGCACAATATTATTTTCTAATATATTCAAGAATAATTTTAATATTTATAATACTGTTTGCTAGAAAAATCAAAACTAATATATTGTATAAAGTGGGTATATTTATAATACTGTTTCATAGAAAAATCAAAACTAATATATTATATAAAGTGGGTGTGATGCATTAATATTTATAATACTGTTTGCTAGTAAAATCAAATCTAATATATTATATAAAGTGGGTGTGATGCATTAATATTTATAATACTGTTTCATAGAAAAATCAAAACTAATATATTATATAAAGTGGGTTTGATGCATAATTATTTATAATACTGTTCTCTAGAAAAATCAAAAATAATATAATGTATGAAGTGGGTGTGATGCATTTATATTTATAATACTGTTTGCTAGAAAAATCAGATCTAATATATTGTATGAAATGGGTATATTTATAAAACTGTTTCATAGAGAAAAAAATCAAAACTAACATATTATATAAAGTTGGTGTGATGCATTAATATTTATAATACTGTTTCATAGAAAAATCAAAACTAATATATTATATAAAGTGGGTGTGATCCATTAGTATTTATAATTCTGTTTGCTAGAAAGATCAAAACTAATATATTATATAAAGTGGGTGTGATGCAATAATATTTATAATACTGTTTGCTAGAAAAATCAAATCTAATATATTGTATAAAATGGGTATATTTATAAAACTGTTTCATAGAGAAAAAAAATCAAAACTAACATATTATATAAAGTGGGTGTGACGCATTAATATTTATAATACTGTTTCATAGAAAAATCAAAACTAATATATTATATAAAGTGGGCGTGATCCATTAGTATTTATAATTCTGTTTGCTAGAAAGATCAAAACTAATATATTATATAAAGTGGGTGTGATGCAATAATATTTATAATACTATTTGCTGGAAACTTCAAATCTAATATATTGTATAAAGGTGGGAACCATTAAATTCAAAATGAAATTCGGTTATATTGCTTTATGTTTTTTAGCGGATTTGTGTCTCTTCATTACGTCGCATGAAATCATAATTCTGTAAAATCCGGCATCCAGTCATAAAATGTAGGTAAGCTCCCAGGGTTAGGTGGTGAAATGAAAACAATAATAAAAAGAATGCATAAAGAGTCCGGTATAAAGTTCTAACCAGATCACACATCATAAAGGAACTGAATTATATGAACAAAATAATACGAGACGCGAAATCAAGTTTAAGAAAAAACTTTTAAAACATTTTGAATGGGCGCTTAATTATAGTTTTATCAATGTCGAATGGGCGTAAAATTGTTCAATCAATGTCAAATATGAGTAAAACGTATTCAGGTATCGACGTCCTGCTGGATTTTCCCATATATTTGAGTCAAGACAAAAATAATGGCAAAACGTCAACGTAAATAGCATAAAGTTTGATCATTGATGTAATAACAAAAAAAGCTTTTGTGACTTTTCCATTGGACAAAGGGTTTTGGTGAGGATCTATTCAGTAATAATGATCTTATTCTGTGAACATACGTTTTTTTGAAAAAAATACTATTGTTTTGTAAATATATGTGACAGTGAACACCAATACCAGACACGTTTCAAGTTTATTTAATAAAGATGAGAACGCTTACACAGCGCCTACGAATGATGTGACAATTTTTTTTTTAGTTATTCTTCTATTAAAATTCAAGTTTTTGCCATACAGTATACTATTTCTCTCATCCTCTCAAATCTCGAATAAAAAAGGCGTAAAACCAGCGAGTGTGAATAGATTATTGGATAACGGAAACATTAGAAGAAAATGTAAACGCTCTTAAACATTTAGACAAATTGCTACTTTCATATTCTACAGAAAAAAAAAAAAACTTATTTTTTAATGTTTGTTTCTTATATGGGATTCTCACATAAGGTGTATTTTATTCGTTTTTAAAGTTCGACAGTATAATTTTTTATTTCCATGTTAAATTGTAAACGCCATTACTGATAACATCAGATAATTGCTCGTGCTCGATTGACATCATTTAACACTATTTCTGCTACTATCACTTCAGCACGTGTGCAACACTTGTGTAGTTTTCGGGTGATTAAAACACGACGTAGAGCGGTATTTGCGTCGGATTTCTTGTCTCGATGTTAAGCCTTGCATTGCGAAATTCTGGTATTTAATGTAAACGTGAATTAGCTAATAATCTCTTTAGGGGTATAGCTGGGTTTTTCAGAGACTGGAAGCACTATTTCTATGATGACGATTTACTGCATTTCATCTGCATAATATATATAAAATCAACACATAGCCACAGACCGGAGTTCGTGCAATGGATGTCGAATGGTCGCAAAAATAAGTGCTCAACGTGAGATAGGCGCAAACATGTTTAAATTATATATCGATTGCAAATAAAAAAAGGTGTAATCAATGTCGAATATGTGCAAAATGTTAATATAGTCCTTGTTGATTGGAGTTTAATCAATGTAGTATTGGTGCAAACAAGATTGTCGAATATGTGCAAACTGTTGTAACATAATCAATGTCGAATAATCAATGTCGAATATGTGCAAACTGTTTTAACATAATCAATGTCGAATATGTGCAAACTGTTTTAACATAATCAATATCGAATATGTGCAAACTGTTTTAACATAATCAATATCGAATAATCAATGTCGAATATGTGCAAACTGTTTTAACATAATCAATCTCGAATATGTGCAAACTGTTTTAACATAATCAATGTCGAATATGTGCAAACTGTTTTAACATAATCAATATCGAATAATCAATGTCGAATATGTGCAAACAGTTTTAACATAATCAATGTCGAATTTTAACATAATCAATGTCGAATGGTTGCAACATTAAAAAGGAATGGGTGCAAAAAAAATAAAAAATTAAACGAATGGGTGCAACAATATACTTCAATAAATGTCGAATGGGCGCAATAAAAGTGTATAATAATATTATACAGTATTATGTTTCTTTAACGAATACAAATAATGAATGTGTCATACTGCAAAGTATATACTATTTATATTTAAAAGTAGATATAAAAGTCGAACAGGAAATGTAGCATTCAAGGACGACAGTCAAACAAAAACACGAATAGAAACAAACAATCATTACAAAGATGAATAAAAGGTAAAATATGACATCCCACACAAAAATTGTTGATTTAAAAAAACAACAACATTAAACACTTTTTATTTTTCAATCAGCTAATTTCCCGTATCGTGACCGTATTTCATTCAGGACGTCTCTAAATATTAAATTGACGTCAACTTTAAACGTCGAATTTAGCGGATTTTTAAATTATTTATATTAGTTTATTACAAAATTAGTGTTGCTTATTTAAAATTGCAAAAAAAACCCACTACTTACTACCATGTCAGATTTTTTACCCCGTAACTGGAAAACGCAGAGAGACGGTAACAACGTTCCACAACGAATCCATCCACAGCCTCCTTCATCATTTGTTCTATGTATTGAAGGTTTAATGCACCCAGAAAGACGTGGAGTATTTTATTCCTGACAGTGGACATGGACTCACATTTTCTGTCTGGAAATTATACTCCCCAGAATATCGAATTCATTGATGGCGTTTGAATGCTGAAATTTCATCTCGGGCTTTGATTGGTTTACGCGCCGTAGACATGCGCATACGCCTACGTCTCGCGACGTGAGCATACGACGATCGTCTAGCGACGTGAGCATACGACGATTTCTCCATAGTTGCTTCATACCTTTAATACACAAAAACAATATGGCAGAGTTTACGATGCCGATTCGTTGTGGAAACCGCCGACTATTTCCTTCTTATCGATTCTCTTCTTATCGATTCTCTATGTGGTCCATTCTGAGGTTAAAGGTCCGACATACTAGTAAGAAGTGTTGTTTGCAATTTTTTAGATAATGAAACACAACATTGTACTGTGATAAACGACGATTTTAAACCCTAAAAAAATCCGTAAAATTTGGCGTAGTTTAATGTTGACTTCAGGTGAATAAACATACCTCGACATTGGCCGAATAAAAAAGAAAAATATATTTCATTTCGATTTCTAAAATATATACTGAAAGGAAAAAGAAACGCGACACGGGAATTCCCGCTATATATTGTATGTACAATATGCTGCTGTTAATCGAATGGTACATGGCTACGTAAAATCTTTCCGATCTTTCCTTTCGGAAAGACGTTTCCGATCTTTCCTTTCGGAAAGACGACTAAAACAACACGTAACACAGCAAATAGTATTCCTGCAAAGTTTCATTTTTGACAGAGTACGCGTTTGGCGCAAACTTAGGATGCAAACTTTTGCAAACTCTTTACGTAAACTACAGTACTAACTTGGCTCAATTTTTCAAAGATCACAGTTCCCGCTATATATTGTATGTACAATATGCTGCTGTTAATCGAATGGTACATGGCTACGTAAAATCTTTCCGATCTTACCTTTCGGAAAGACGTTTCCGATCTTTCCTTTCGGAAAGACGACTAAAACAACACGTAACACAGCAAATAGTATTCCTGCAAAGTTTCATTTTTGACAGAGTACGCGTTTGGCGCAAAACTTAGGATGCAAACTTTTGCAAACTCTTTACGTAAACTACAGTACTAACTTGGCTCAATTTTTCAAAGATCACAGTTGTGTCCTTTCTCTAACTAACTGCAGCTTTTTCTTTTACAAAACATCTTGGGTTTTCTTCGGAATATATATGGAATTAAGTGTGCAGTATATACACTATACAGCGGAAATTCCCGTGTCGCGTTTCTTTTTTCTTTCAGTAAAAATAGTCAACATTTCAAGGACGACAGTCAACCATAAACACACAAACAGAGAAACAAACAACAATAATACAGATAAATAAAGGTCACGATATGACATCACAAACATAAAAGGATTGACAATAACCGTTTGCCCTGTCACGCAGCCTTATACTTATATACACTGCACAATATATTGCCAGCCCTCATACACTTTGAAAAAGATTCCCATGCTTTTTCAACGAGAACGTAGCGACGGTAAATACTCGGTAATAAGTCATTAAAGGCTCTACCGAGGTTCCAGCTAACACAGTTATACCGAGGGTGAAATTTCCCTATCTAAACCGAAACCCGTGATCGATTATTTTTCTTGCATATCATTTACATGTTGTGCGTTGACGTCACCGACTACTAGTAGGCTGTGAGCTAGTAGGAGAAGGTCTCCCTCCCCAGGGGGAATTGTGTTAATTTTTCTGAAAGCCCATTATGTGTAGAGCATTTTTGAACATCTGTGCCATCTGTCGACTGGGGATTTATCGTGTTACTGGGTGTAGAATACTTTACCTATAACATAATAATTAATTTTACTGCATTTTGAAAACTAAAGATGGAAGGAAGGGTTTGTATATTAAATTTTCTTCATTATTCATGCCTATAATAATACAAAAGTTCGTTTCACTTACTTTTTATACTTTGGATACCTGCATTACTAATCCTACGTTACGGTTATTTACGTTACCTTGTTTTATTACGATTATTAATGTAAAACATGAAAACAATTAATGATGTTACATCCGAAGATCATTCCAAACCTTACAGTTATCACAGACGTTAATTCCCATGATGTTAATAATGTTTGGTTCTTATAATGTCCGTTACATTGTGTGTTTTTAAATCATTTTCTTTTGTCCGCATGATAACATTAATTAGATCAAATCGTCCAATACATTATCAAAGTTTTATTGCAACATTCCTTTAAACAAATAATTGATTGTAACAACTCATTTTAAACATTATTTATGCTTTTTAAACTACACAATTTCGTTTCACTTAATGTTTATACCTTTGATACCTGCATTATTAAGCCTACGCTACCGTAATTTACGTTACCTTGTTGCATGAAGGTGTTTGGTTTAAGAAATTAAATTTTATATCCGAAAACTTTTTAAACATCTTAGTTATAACAGACATACGTATCCATGATGTGAACACTGTTTGGTTCTTGTATTGTCCGTTACATTGTGTCTTTTTTAAAATGATAAATACTAATTGTCCGTGTGTTATTAGAAATCTAGAAAATTCAACCAATTAGCTTATACAGATGTTAACAACAATGTTTGAACAGACATGAAATTATGTCAAGCTAATATGTGTTACCTCATTTAGTAAACGTTACGAACGTTACGAACGTTACCAGTTACATTTGCATCATATTATTTAAATACCACATCTACGTATCAAATAAAAACATGGATGTTTATCTTTAATTTCCTTTATATATTGTTTATACTTAGGCAAACACTGAATAAAATGAAGTTTGTATATCATTTACACGACTCTTCCGTATTTTTTACGTTTCCAAATTCAAAGAAAAATAGCAAATTATATGCACACTTTTAACTGTTTATGTATTCATATATTAATCAAATGTAACACATTAAGCAATTTCAACATATTCACAATTTCAACATATTCACAAAATGAATTGAACTTTACTTACGTTACTAACAAATAAAAATGTATAGCTCTATAAGATAGCATGCATTTTCATGGAAATATATTACATCATTTGAGCACATAATTCCTCTATACATTGTCATCACTTTCTTCAAACTCAGTATCAATCAGTTTGTTAGCTTCCATATCTTCCCGCCCATTATTAATTCCGTCTTTAGTGTTATGCTCTTTGAACATGATGTCAACCAACTATTGTGACGCAATATCACCACTGGTCCAGTCAAATTCAATAATTTTATATCTGGTTAATGTTGGTGAGTATGGTGCCACAACAACACTCGAAAGTGTGCATGTTTAAATGCATGATTATAGAAAATTGACACGGCGGAATAAAGTTCTAGTTGTGGCCTTTTTCGCGAAAACGTATTTGACATCCGCGTAAAGAGGTTTGCCATATATAGCAGCACACTATCCTCCCCGTGATGTCCGTACGTTTGTTTTTCAGACCATCCGAACATTCAGGCTGCTGTTCGAGTAATGCAAATTGACACAAATTCTCGCTGTTTAGTCAATGTTGCAAGTACTTACCAGAAAAATGTACGTCCGCCTCGATCATTCGTTTCCCTGCGGTCTTTTTCATTCATTTGGTTCGTTAAGACGTGCTCAACCTCTAGTCCAATGAAAAACGTCGTTATATAATGGTAGCGGTGAAAATAGACTGTGCTTTTTAATCATCTATCTCTCCCTAAAAAGCCACTGGTTGTAACACAGCTTGTAAAGCAATGTAGTGTGGGTTGTAAAGAGCAAATATCGGACCGCTTAACCTCTACAGTTTGTTTCACATTCAGCCAAACATGACATACGGTTGTAATACTGAGACAAATTTTGAAAGCAGGATCAGTATGTCTATGTCAGGAGAATGCACCACGATTGTTTCTGATGTTGGTGAGGATTGATAGTGATATGTTCATTCTGATGTCTGCTTCCTTCTATGATGAAAACAGATCTTCCTGATCATCAGCAAAGACAAATATGTCATCTGAAATGGTAAGCCGGTGACATTTTTTCCCGAGACAATGTAGATTTCATGACCTTGGAGGTTTGGTGCATATCTGTCTGTTTTCAATCTTACCCATTTAAAATTTAAAAAAGAATCTGTCTGTTTTCCCATGGCCGCAAATGTGATTAATGAATTGTGTCGTATTGTCGTGATTATTGATGTAAACTCTTTAATTACATTAGGTCTTTGTTTTCGGCCCTGACAAAAGGAAAGTTGGGGTTTCACCTCGCCTCCTGCACTCAAACTACTTGATATATCTAAGGACGTAAGCGTCTATCACAAAGTCAACTCAAGGTGCTTTGGTAAGTATTTCAAACACCAGCTCTGCCAAATCGTCAAACGTACAAGGAACTGAAGGCTGATTGTGAGGTGTTGCGTTACCTTTACACACATACACAGTATATTCAGCAGGTCGCTGTGTAGCTGGCTCAACTGATACTTCTAAGCAGTAGAGCAATTTGACTTTGTCAGTTCTAACTGAATTGCCATCAGCTGTTGCAAGGGACAATGGTACTGAGCATAAAGGATATGATAGCTTCAACTTAAGATCTGTCTTATACCTGATCAATAAGGGAACCAATAAACCAAATATAGTGTGTATCGGGTCGGCGTGTCAATTAGCACGTCATTGTCGAAAATTTCATGGTCTTCTCAGCCTTATGTTGTAATATATCATCATCAATATCTCTCTTTGCTGGAATACCGGACGATCGAAGGTATAGCTCATAGTCATTGATATCAACTCGGAATGTGGTTTGTGAAAACAATGATAGATTCCGTGGCTCTTCTCAAATCTTTTTCATTGTTCTTTGTTTGAGATGGATGCAGTTCTTTGCGCGAAGAAATAACTTCTGATGCCATATTTGCCCTCTGGAGCGTGGCCTCTAGACGCTTTGCTTTATATTTACGTGTAATGCACCAGTGGTATTACCGGTATGCTGCATACTTTCTACTGAATCCAATGATGTTACCCTAAAAATATGCATGTTGATTGATAGTTTATGAATAGTTATGTGACTTGTGGAAGAGGGACACTGAATCTCCCGATCTGGAGAAGTTCATTTGACCCGGGGACGGGTTGTGTCAAGACACAGGGTGTCATTAAATATACTGGCATGCATCTGGTGCAGTTCCAATGGTTATTCTTTGGGGTTTGTATCAAAAGCAGGATACATTGTAACAAAGGGAAGATGCCATAACTAGTACGGATAAGCTCCCAGTAGTTTAATGTGCAATTACTATTTTTCTGATTTATGAACCATTTTAAAATATTTATTGATTATATATTTATTTTATTTTAGATATTATATTTATTTATTTACTTATACTAATGAATTACATTACACTTTAAAAAAAACACAGTTAAAAGTAAAATACTAGCACCTTTATTTCTGGAAGTGTCCAATATTAAATGTAACTTTAAATGGAAGTGTAATTTTCGTGTTTATTTTACATATCGTAGCATCTATATATACACACATATTTAATTAATTTACTTATTTATTGTTTTATACATTCATTTAATGAATAACATTTTGTTATTGAAATAATCACTGTTTCAGTAAAGAATTGGAGCATTTATTTCTGGAAACATTCAATATGCATGACAAATAACTTTAAATGGTAACATACATTTCGTGTTTATGTCACGTAACGTAAACTACATTGTCTTTTGGAAATTTGTTTTATTGCATTAGATTTTGATTTTAACATGTTTGATATATAATATAAAATATACATATCGTTTTGTTGCATATAAACAATTTTTGAGTATTACATTTTCAAAACATGATAACGGTAACGTATTTCAAATGGATGTCACGCCCTTAAGTTCCCACTCTCATTTGGCAAACATACTTCATTTCGTAGCAAATGCATACCCTTTTCGGAAAATATATCATTCAAAATTCGCCCTTAGTGGGGATGGCGTCATTTGTAGCTTACGGTCTAGTTATTATTAACTGTATTTGTGATTTCATTATGTTGAAAAGGCTGCCTAAATTAAACAGTTCATAAATAAGATACATATAGCTAGTATTGGTTGTTCATATGTACATGTTTTACTCATATTTACATTTATGGAAGGTGTTTCGGAATTGTTATGGTAACGTATTTGTCACGTGCGTTACACACAAACGCACCGACGCTCAGGTGGCACATGAGTCTCATTTTGAAGCTTTTTATAGGAACTTTCAGAAATTAATACCATACAAAATTCCCCCAGGGTGTGAGTTGGGGATATATAGCCTGCTCAAGGACTATAGTTGTTTTCATGTTTATTTACACGTTGGCGTTATCGACGTCATTATTTATGCGCTTGCCATTTACCACCCCCCATGTGTAAGATCAGGCTTTCTAGCACTCATGGGATAACCTTAGTTAATATTATATGGTATGCAAGAAATTCTGTTTCATATTATGAATCGCCAGACATTAAAACACCCATGAAGATAAATGTAACGATAACGGTAAGACCAAAGAAAACAACAAAGTTAAGTCTGTCCAGCATTCTGCTCAAGTCTTTGTACGAGTAATAGTCAGCGTCGGCATCAGCATTTTGCTCCTTCTTTTCATCTACCCAAGCAGTTGCACTCTTGCTTCTTTCGTTTAGATTTTGATCTTTGTAGTTTGTATCGTTCTTCATGCTTTCCGCATCGATGTCATCATTATCATTAACCACCATTTCCTTTGCCCGCCTGTATGATTGAGTCAATATTACAATACAATATAATTGCTATTATTGTTTAAAGTTAGTGTTTATTTAATACTTTTTTATTACTGATCAAGTTAAACTGACATTGGCAATGTTCCACGCTATTAACTTGCATGCTAGTTACGTTATTATCTGTGCGCGCTTAGAACTGTAATCAAAATATTTTCTTTCATCTTTTAAATGAGATATGCTTTAAAGTCTTCAATTATGATGTTAATATATAAACTAAATCGCATCTATGAAGAAATAACGTTAACGATCAACGTGCAACATGCTACAGTAATGTCGAACATGCATGCTTCACTTCCTCGAAAGCGTGTCACTTCAAATTACAGTACAAGTGACAGAAATGTTGTTCAGGAATATCGCAAAGCTTTCATTCACGTAAAACTATTCATATTTTCCAAATCCGTTATTAGGCTTTTAAAAGACATTAGAAGTAGGGACACACGGCAATCTTGATATTTTAAAAACTCACGGCGTTCCGTTAGTTTTTCTCTTCTCTTGCATTTGTTCAATCATTAATAGTAATTGTTAGAATAGTTCAAAGCAAATTAAATTTACATATTACTAACTTTTTATAATAGTGCATCAATAATATATTTAAAAATTTGGTCAAATAGTGAAGAAAATTGAAATCTCAATTTTTTATTTAATCATATGCAAGCAGTTTTAAAGTCAAAATGACGCAGGATAACTAAATTGAGGAGCAAATTTTAATGTTCAGGTATACCTTGACGTGTTCGTTGGCGGACGGACTATAAACCTTAGAACTACACACACACACTTTAAATGTTTGAATAAAACTCAAGATTGCCATGTGTCCCTTTAAATTTTAAGGTTTTATTTGAAGCTGATGAGAATATTAATCAATTATTAACGTTCACATGTTGAAAAATTAACACGAACGACGACTATGTATCTGTAAACGGAATTTGCATTATCGCCATAGAAGATAAATGCATGTATATTATAAGTTCTTTTAAGTCAATAATTATAAATCAGTACATCTGAGGATATCAATAATTATAATCAGTACACAATGAGGATATCAATAATTATAATCAGTACACAATGAGGATATCAATAATTATAAATCAGTACAACATGAGGATATCAATAATTATGAATCAGTACAGCATGAGTATATCAATAATTATGAATCAGTACAACATGAGGATATCAATAATTATAAATCAGTATAATATGACGATATCAATAATTATAAATCAGTACAATATGAGGATATCAATAATTATAAATCATTACAATATGAGGAATATAAATCAGTGCAATATGAGGATATCAATAATTATAAATCAGTACAATATGAGGAATATCAATAATTATAAATCAATACAATATGAGGAATATAAATCAGTGCAATAGGAGGATATCAATAATTATAAATCAATACAATATGAGGAATATAAATCAGTACAATATGAGGATATCAATAATTATAAATTAGTACAATATGAGGAATATCAATAATTATAAATCAATACAATATGAGGTATATAAATCAATACAATATGAGGAATATAAATAATTATAAATCAATACAATATGAGGAATATAAATCAGTACAACATGAGAATATCAATAATTATAAATCAGTACAATATGAGGAATATCAATAATTATAAATCAGTACAATATGAGGATATCAATAATTATAAATCAATACAATATGAGGAATATAAATAATTATAAATCAATACAATATGAGGAATATAAATCAGTGCAATATGAGGATATCAATAATTATAAATCAGTACAATATGAGGAATATCAATAATTATAAATCAGTACAATATGAGGAATATAATCATTGCAATATGAGGATGTCAATAATTATAAATCAGTACAATTGAGGATATCAATAATTATAAATCAGTACAACATGACGAATATAAATCAGTGCAATATGAGGATATCAATAATTATAAATCAGTACAATTGAGGATATCAATAATTATAAATCAGTACAATTGAGGATATCAATAATTATAAATCAGTACAATTGAGGATATCAATAATTATAAATCAGTACAACATGACGAATATAAATCAGTGCAATATGAGGATATCAATAGTTATAAATCAGTACAATATAAGGATAATATAAAACTAAAAAAATAAATATCGCATGCCTTTATGCAGTTAAATTGACGTTATCAGTGTATAAATAAAGATAACCTACACGTATAAAGTAACTTTTGACAGCAATTTCTTCATACCACTCTGCAGAATTGATGAAGGCGTATAACCAAGGTCTTCAAGGCTATGTATCCGTAAGGACACCACTGTTATCAGCACCTCCAGAGTACATATCAGAAACGTTACGAGTAGATAAACACCTAAATAAAGAAATAAAGCGACGTTAGTGACGTCCTTGCGGACAATATTCATCAACACAGCTTATCTTTGTTTAAACATGTCATATCCATTGTTCACTTAAACATAGATTCACGAATATTAGGCAATCAATGCTATAGTATAAAACATTCGATTATCAAAACCAACTACACGGTATGCAAGAAAAGAAGCAGACTCGGTTGTATTGCACGAGAGGTAATATAAGGTGCAACACCCTAGCACAGGCTTAAATAAATACTGCAAAGAGGATCCATTGGAAGCAACACACACAAACAAGAGGTAGGAGACTCGGCTTTATTGAGTCTGTTCATGAGAGGGAAACCTCTTACGCCTTCTAGCACCGGCTTAAGCGATAGTCAACTTTAAACCACAAATAGTGGGCTTGATTATCCCAAAGGAGCATTGAGTAATAACACTACTGATTTGTAGTTTGGGCATCTTTTTACAGCCGTCACAAAGCACTAAACAAACGCTAGTGAGAATGTCATTAAATACTGAACTATTTAAGGCATGTAAAATGTACAACAATTGGTAATAAACTATTATATAAGCCAAAGATGCAACGTTAGTTCAGTTTTGTCTTTGACATCTAGCGTTATTTTTCTTTCTCATTGGTTTGTTTACTTTGAAACTCTAAATGTTTGTTTAGTCAAAGTGTGACTGTTTTTATGTGTATGCTGTAATGATGACTGATGAAGACTCAATAAAACCGAGTCTGCTACTTGTATCTCTTGTTTGTTTTTGTTGCATCCAAGTAATTTCAGTATTAAAAATGAATCGGGTTGAAAGTGGTTTATTTTGTCATTGTTTGCTTGATAATTTTCGCATCTTTACAATACCTGCATTTCAGTATCTTCCGGGATCTAGTGTTTTAGAAATTATAATATATAATACTTCATATTGTCCTGATGACTTTATATTGAGTGAGGCGTGCACTGTGTACGATATTTCTCATAGGCAAGGTCCCACATTACACGAGGAGCTACATTTAAATGTTAGCAAAACGCACCTCGTGCCAAAAATGTTTTCTCAAGCCAACCTAGATTTTTAGTTTCTGAGAAATACATTGAGAAATGTATGACCTGTTTACAAAGTGTGCAACTAACTAAATGTCAGGCTCACTTGACCTCGCGATTCGTATTCTTAAATCATCAACATTTAAACTTGAAAATTTCAGGTTAAATAACGCCAGGTTTATTTAATTTGTTGTTTGGTTTTAAAATATATATATAATTTTTACAAAAAAATAGAGTCGGAGGGTCTGAGAATCGAAAAAACAAATCTGGCCAATTATCCGCACAAAAATGAGAACGAATGATAGCATAAAAAATCAATCCAAGGTTATAGAAATAAGGCAATTACATTGAGAAAAAATATCACACAATTTATACTGACACGATAACAATTTGAAAGTATACAACACAAAGTTGAGGAGAAATTTTACTTGAGATTCTTTTTTTTCGAAATAAGATGCTCACAAGCTCATATGCCAAAACAACTCGACCCGCGTTATAGTTCTCCATACATAGTTAATCAGTATAATAAATATACGAACATATTATTTTTTTGTGCGAGAATTTTTCTCATGTTTTGCTATATATATTATTATATGGTTCGCATACTTACTAAGAACACTTATATGTTCAGAAGTTGGTGGAATACTATCCGATACAATCGTCATGACAACAGACAATGACAACAAAATAGTGAGAGCAAAACCGATTTTCTCTCCACTCTCTGTTGACAACAGGAAAACGAAGGATCCCAGTAGGGTAAGCAAAATCACGGGAAGTATCATGTTCAGGAGGTAGTAAGAATATTTCCGTTTAAGGTTGATGTTAAATTGTACAGCAGGCAACGGAAAACCATGTAGTGTTCTGCAGAAAACAAAAATCATATTAGTAAATGACTTTCCAATATTATAGAATGCACAGGGTACTTAACAACTACACAATGTATACAATACACGTTATGTGTAATGCTAATGTATACGCATTTAAAAGTCTAAACGTATGCAACGATGCTTGTAAACGCATCTCCTTTTTTAAAAGTAGCTATCCCGCTAACAATAGCCGTTTTTGGTAAACATATGAACACCGTTTCTAAACTGAAGACGAAGTATATGCATAACTTACACATTTTGAGAATCCAAACTCTATAGACTTGATATAAACGGCTTTAAAAAGCCAAGTCAAATTTCTAAGGAGCTTCGAATTAAGTCACCAACTCATAATTTATAACTCGTGAGAGGTCTTACATCGGCATTGCCTGTTGTCCAATCCCATTCATTACTTGAATAAAATATTTTAAATCATAATTCATTTTTACGCATATTCAATCACGGTTATTTTAAGAACGCGTTAAAACATTTAATCGACAAATAAACGGTTTTATACTGTAATTTTGACGTTAGTTGGCGGGTTAGGTTCTTTAACTATAAAGGTAACGGTATTGACTGTATATTGTTATTAGTAAATGTATTTCTTAGGTCTTGTAGACGAAGTCTCCGTGGCCAATTTTGACTGGCCAACAACTATACTATATAAAAGTAGTACAAATGAAGTCTCCGTGGCCAATTTTGACTAAATTTCACATGTATGATATTGAGGTCAGTGACTTTCAAAGTTTTATATATTATGTCAATGCGACATTCAAGATGGCCGTCATTATCATATATGGTCAAAACCTTTAAAACTCTTCTTCCACTGAACATATTTAGACAGTTTTTCTTTGTTATTGATTGCCAACCCCTAGACTATAAAAGTTTTACAAATGAAGTCCCTTGAGTAAAAAATGGCCATTTTTGACTAAATTTTCAAATGGTGATATTGAGGTCAGTGCCTTTTAAAGTTTTAAATAGTTAGACCAAGATGGCCGCCATTACCATATATGGTCAGAATTATTAAAAATCTTTTCCTAAAGATGCACTGAACAGATTTCGACATTTATCTTTATTAATGTTAATTGCCAACCCCTAGACTATAAAAGTTGTACAAATGAAGTACCCTGGATAACAAATGGCAGCGCCCCGGGGATTTAAAGTTTGTATAAAAATACAGCGATTTTGAATATTTTGCATAAACTTATATAGCGTAAAAACTAAAAAAAGCACTTATTCTCTGAAACAACAATGCACATAGCTTTCATATATTAATTGTAGCATTAGCTTATGGTCATCTACCAAGTTTGTTAAAATGGTGACCCTGTGTCAAATCTGGCCTCATCCCGGGGTCACAGTTTTACATAGACTTATATAGTGAAAAAAACAAAAAACTCGTCTTCTCTGAAACTACAAGAGCCAGTGGTTCAATATTTTGCATTTTCAGGGGTCACATATTTTACATATACTTATATAGTGACAACCTAAAATATATTTTATGTAGCATCAGCATTTAGTACTCTACCAACTTTGTTAAAATGTTGACCCTGTGGTCAAATCTGGCCCCGCCCCGAAGTCACAGTTTAACATGACTTTGATGTTTGTCTATGATCTTTCTTGTCGTACCCTTAATGGTTTATTGTCTTGTTGCTCTGGCTTCTGCCAAGTCAATGAGTACCTTCATTGTGACTTTCTAGGCTATTGTGTTTTTGTATTATATTTACACGAGCATATTTGTGTTTTACTTATATTGCCTATTGATGCTGTCTTGTTGGTTAGAGATTAGATCATGGCGGGGATTTCTTTATTTACACTGTCCTGTTTTAATGGGATGACAGTAGGGTAAGTGTGAGGTTTAGTTCACCTAGAACCGGTTTAAACCCCCAGTGGCCTACTTTACTACTGACCGTTCCAAGGCGGTAGCCCTATTGTCAACCCTTTTGTGTTTTTGATGTCGTTTGCATTTATTATTACTTTTGCCTTCTTGTCTGTTTGCGTGTTTGTTTCTGTGTTTTGTGGTTGACTGTTCTCCTTGAATACTACTTTCCCTGTCCGATCTTTTTATATTTCTTTATATAGACTTATATAGTGAAAATTAAAAAAAATCTTCTTCTCTTAAACTACAAGAGCCAGAGGTTTAATATTTTGAATTTACTCTAAGCTTTTAATCTTCTACCAAAAAACAAAAACAGAGTATGACAATGGACCTTTGGAAACGGCCGAGCACGACACATACGAAATATTGCAGTTTCGGTTTGATTGAGACTGTTCATGAGCGGTAGTGAAATATGCTAGCTACCGCTCACGCCCTCTAGCCCCGGGTTGAGCAGAACTCAATATTCATAAAATCAACAGTACACAATTTTAACCATTCCGAAGATGGCATGCCTACGGCGGTGGACATGGAGTTATATGCTTCCCCATGTCGTACGGCGTAAGGTCCCAGTATCTAATAAAATGAAATGACCCGAAGAGCGAAATAAATATAATGGAATTTAGTTGGGAGCAGCGGTTATGAAGCCTGCGTATCACAAGTAACAGCCAAAAGACTAAATTAAAATGCAGACAACATATCCTATAATTGGTTAAACAATACCCAGAGCCTTTTATCGGCCGGAGTAGTGGAACCACCGAATCAAACATTAAGTAAGAAAACAAAAGAAATTGAAAATGTAACACCGATAACTAAATATAAGTATCGGGCTCAGCGATCTCCAAAGATCGAATGAATAACAGTACTGATTGCAAGCGCAGGGAGACGTTTTACTGCCGCCACACTGCACAAGCAAGTTTGTTCAAATGGCGACCGTGGGATCAAATTTGGCCCTACCCCAGGGGTCACATGTTTTACATAGACTTATATAAGGCAATACTTAAAAAATCTCATTCTCTGAAACCACAAGGCACAGAGCTTTCATATATTACATGTAGCATCAGATTAAGGACCTCTACCTAGTTTGTTCAAATGTTGTCCATGCCTGGTCTCAAATCTGACCTCGCCCGTAGGTCACCGTTTTAGATAAGATTTATATAGTGAAATCCCTAAAAGAAATCGTCTCTGAAACTACAAGTCAAGTTGTAAGTTTTGTATTTGCTATAAACTTATTTTCTTCTACCAAGTTTGTTCAAATGATGACCCTGTGGTCCTGGCCGAGTGGGGTCACATGTTTTACATATACTTATATAGGGAAAACATTAAAAACTCCTCTTCTTTAAAACTACAAGAGCCGGAGGTTTAATATTTTGCATTTACCATACACTTATGATCCTCTACCATTTTTTCAAATGGTAACCCTGATGTCAAATTTAGCCACGACCTGGGGGTCACATGTTTTACTTAGACTTATATAGGAAAACACTTGACTACTATTCTTTCCTAAAACAACAAGGCACATAGCTCTCATATATTATCATATAGTACGTGTAGCTTATGGTCCTCTGCCAAGTTTGTTCAATTGGTGACCCTGTGGTCAAATCTGGCCCCGCCCCAGGAGTCACAGTTTTACACCGAGTTGTGTAGGAAAATCGTTAAAAATCTTCTCTGAAACTTCAAAAGTTTTATGGTCCTTCACCTATTTTGTTCAAAAAGTGACCCTGGGGTAAAATCTGGTCAGCACTGTGTGTCACAGATTTATAAGAGTTATATAGGAAATTCTTTAAAAAAATAAATTATCTGAAACTACCGGAGCTAGAGTAATATTTTGCATATACCATAAGATTAATCACGTTTGTTAATGTCGAGACCATGGGTTCACATTTAACCCCACATCCCAGAGGTCAAATGTTTTACGTATACTTGGTTGTTCAGTACAATTCTGGATACATACTGAGATGTTTCTCATTACGTATATTCTTTACAATAACATATACCTGTATTATTTCATAATTTTTCGGGATTTGGACTTTATTGTAAAGATAACCTTTTGATGGGATGTACTTTTATTTTCACTGTCTTGTCAATTTGAGCGCTGTAATCAGGGTAACAAGCAGGCTGTGCACACTTAAAGTCGGTTTATGCTAACCTTGGGACATATTGCCTACTGACCGTTCCAAAAATGAGATATAGGGTCCTGTAGAAACCACAGCGTCCGAACGCAATGGCATCGTAGGTCCGCACTGTACTGCAAACGAGGACTTGAAAATACAATGAAGGAGACAAAAAACAACGGAGAGGGTGGTGAAGACAGGTTTACCGACTTGGAACGGTCAGTAGGCAATAAGGCCTACTGGTTAGCTTGAATCGATTTTATATGCGCACAATCTTCGCTAATCCAAGTCGATAACCCTGTCTTCATCACTCTTTCTGTTGTGTATTGTCTTTTTCATTGTATAGTTATTCTGCTCTTTGTTTATGGCACAGTGCTGATCTACGGTGTCATCGCGTTTGGGTGCTGGGATTTCTATAGGACAATTTTTCTCGTTTTCAGATAGGAATAACTTAAAATAGTTTATTCTTTGAAACTACAGCTATACACTTACTGAGCATGAACATACGGATACAGCTATCTTACCCGCATCGGCCCTATTCTCTCTTGGGGGACATATCCCCTGGTCGTTGAGATTCCCACCCTATAACCATAAATACTCTTAATGAGAATGAACACCCCTGTAGAAGTAGCTCTTGGATCATAATATGAAAGCCTTCGAGACCCCTTTCTATAACTTTATATACACTAACTGGATATGGAGAGATGGATACAACCATCCAACTAGTTTCGGCCATGGGGTCTATTTCCATCACTGGGGACATAAAACCTTGGTTATAAATTGGAAACTATGTACACTACTGATATAACTTGTATTCAACAACACTGTTTTGTGTATACCTTATTGTAGTATCAATTGAGGAACCTGTCAACTCCCATTCTCCATTTATCTCGTATAAATCTGTGTTTACTGTTGTTTCATCGGTACTGGCAAAGACGGCCAATTCACCCGCTGAATACATCCAAGATGAAACCTACAAAACCAATAAATTCAAATATATGTATACAAATAGTTGTCAACTTTTATATGATTCTCATATATATGATACTCATATGATTCTTATATAAGCACGTTTACATAACAAGTATGTATTTCTCCGTGGCGTGGTTTATCGTGGATTTTTTTTATCGTGGATCGTCCGCTTTGTATGCGGGAGGTCGTGCATTCAATCCTCGGTGTGATCAAACCAACAATAGTTCATAACAATGATACTATAGCTCTCTTGCTTGGCGTTTAGCAAATAAAGGGTAGTTCCTGGACTGATCGTCCCGGTGTCCGTATAATATGACTGGGGTGGCATCATGGCATGTGTCTATGGCGTGGTATTTCAGTGTGGCAGCACTATAAAGTTGATAATCTTGATAATCACTTTCATACAATTTTTATTAAACTTGTTAAAACGTTTATCAAAAGATGTTATGACCTATCATTTTGCAACGCATTGCATGTTCAGTGGTTGACTCCTTTACAGTTCGCCACTATCCTGTCCTCTTTGATTGTGCGATGACCCTATGATGACGTCTACCTAAATCCTTATAGCACGGTAGCGTTTGATGTTTGTCTTTAATCGTGTCTTGTCGGTTTGTTTTCTTCTTAATCTGGCTGCTGTCAGGTCATTGAGTACTTACTTTGTGGCTTTCTAGGCCTTGGTGTTTTTTATATTATATATACATGATCATATGTGTTTTACATATATTGCCTTTTAATGCTGCCTTGTTTGTTAGAGATTATAACTTGGCGGGGTATCTTTATTTACACTGTCACTTTATTGGGATGACAATAAGGTAAGAGTGAGGTTTGGTGCACCCTAGGACCTTGTTTAATCCCACAGCGACCATTTTTACCACTGCCCTTTCCAAGGCGGTAGCCATAATGTCAACCCTTTTATGTTTGTGATGTTACATGAGGGCTGGCGTGGAGCAGTCGGTAGGCTGCGGTTTTGTAACCGGAGGCCCCGGGTTCAATCCTCCGTGGTACCACTGAGTTTCGTGGTTGTGTTCTTGGGCAAGACACTTTCCCTTAGCCACGTCTGTCGGATGGGGACGTAAACCGGGAGGTTTAGTGTATCGGTCAATCCGCCGAGCACGTTAAAGAACCATTGGAATCTATTCGATAATAAGAGTAGGGTACGTTTGTAGTTGTTGTTTGTTTCTGTGTGTGTTTGTTGTTGACTTGAATGCTACATTTCCTGTTAATTCTTTATATTTACTTTGAGCAAACATACCTACGTACCAATATTGCCCTAATTGTACTACTACTAGTAAGCTGTTTCATAGTATAGGTATAAAGAAGTCACTACTTATTAAGTAAATCATATGCTACACTTATGTAATACTACATTCAACAATTGCATTTTTAAAGAATAGTGGTGATATTGTTACAAACTGTTTTGGCACAATTCTTAATTCACTGCTGGATGCTATAAAACATCGTGATAATATTATATATCGATCAAATGTTTGTCTCGTCGAAAAAACGCACAAATTGTGTATTTGAAAACTTACTAATAAACTGCAAGATTGCGAGTCGAACGGATAATGCTTAATGTTGACACTACATTGAGCAACGTAATTGCAGGGGGCTAGCCAAGACACTTCTCCGGCTGACGTGATCTTTACTGGAACGCTTGCCAAATCCTGATCGTCACTTAGGATCCTCACTCCATCCGCCCTGTAAATAAGAACAATAAGTAAGTAAAAGCAGCCGATTTGTCTACTTACTTCCGATTTGTCTACTTACTGCCGATTTGTCTACTTACTAGCATCATAAACCTACTCACGCAATTGCCGGTGAGGTGAAGTTCCACGTAGTCTAACAAATTTATACACGAGCAGGTAAATGTGTTAATGATAAGAGTTTATAAAAGTTCTCCGGCCATGTTTTGTTTCATTCGCATGTTTATGTTTATTTAAATCGAAATCAATACACATCAATAGATATTTACAATTCACACATTGCAATATCTGTGAAAAGCAAGAATACGATTTTATTTGATGACGTAGAAAATTTTGAACAGGTAAATTAATCCACAGGTAGCTGTATTTATCAATTATCTGGAAATAGTTGTGCAGCTATACAGTTCAGATTTACCTCATTCCCCGTGCAGTCACGCTTTGGTAAAAGTAGTATCTACGTCATGCAAATAATACTTACGTTTACATACACTTTAATAGCGGTTTTCAATAAATGTTTCTCTCCGAGACTATCAAGAAATGTTCATATGATGTTCATGATGTTTAAGAGTTAAATTTGTTAATTGATAATACTACAACAAAGGGTGGCCATTCATCTTTAAGGGCATTTCTTGAGTACACTCACAAATAGTTGCATTCAAATGTTTCCAATAAACTTCAATTTTAAAGTAGGCGGAGTTAAGTTCCCACGCATCTAATGTATGGCTTTTGTACACTGATGATATGTATCTCTTTTTGTACCTACTTAGTTTTACCATGGCTAACACGCTTCATGGAATTTGTCATTCTCTACCGGTGTTCAAAACAACATACACGCGGAAAATTTGTGAATCAATTCTCGATTAATCCATTCGACAGAAAAGTATATTGCTTTACGATTTGATAGGTTATGACACAATTATAGAGCAAAATCATTCAAGAGAAAACCACAATAATGTGTACGAAACATATGTTAAAGTTGACCAGGGAGTACATAACGTACTCCCTGATTTGACATATGAAATTGAAAATATCATACTTAATACAAGTAACTTTATATATATATATTATATATATATATTTACGTTTTTGCTTATCTGGCGTATCTACTAGATTCCATATTGGCAATTTAGCTCATGTAAAAAAGCAAGCTCACTGAGAAGCATTCAGCATTCCAGCGTCTTATCACTCGGAAGTTGTTGTTGTTGTTCAAAAGAAGCCTCCATTGAAGGAATACTGCCACTATCGTGTTTTTTAAATATTTAATATTGAACTATTGTTTTATATTTCTTAAAACATTTGCTACAACAACCTTGTGATTAAAACAATTTCTCTGTAATGCTAGTGAGATTGAAGGGAATATTCAGTAAATTTCAAGCATTAAATAGACTATAGACTTCTGTAAAAATGGTCAATATTGAACAGATGCTAATCAAACATTCTCAAGATTCCATCTCTGTTGTAACCAAACTAACCAAACACTGCTATTAGTACAGTGTATTTAGTGTATAAGGGCTGACTAAACAGTTATCTCCTTTGCGATCTACGTCTAAATCTATATTGTTGTTACTTATCTTCTAACAGCACTTAAATGACGGAACAATATAGCTCGCCCACATATTGTATTCCTTAAGGGTTCACTAAACAGTTATCTCCTGAATATATATTGTTGTTACTTATCTTCTAATAGCACTTAAATGACGCAACAATATAGCTCGCCCACGTATTGTATTCCTTAAGGGTTCACTAAACAGTTATCTCCTGAATATATATTGTTGTTACTTATCTTCTAAAAACACTTAAATGACGGAACAATATAGCTCGCCCACGTATTGTTTTCCTTAAGGGTTCACTAAACAGTTATCTCCTGAATATATATTGTTGTTACTTATCTTCTAACAGCACTTAAATGACGGAACAATATAGCTCGCCCACGTATTGTATTCCTTAAGGGTTCACTAAACAGTTATCTCCTGAATATATATTGTTGTTACTTATCTTCTAACAGCACTTAAATGACGGAACAATATAGCTCGCCCACGTATTGTATTCCTTAAGGGTTCACTAAACAGTTATCTCCTGAATATATATTGTTGTTACTTATCTTCTAACATCACTTAAATGACGGAACAATATAGCCCGCCCACGTATTGTATTCCTTAAGGGTTCACTAAACAGTTATCTCCTGAATATATATTGTTGTTACTTATCTTCTAACAGCACTTAAATGACGGAACAATATAGCTCGCCCACGTATTGTATTCCTTAAGGTCTCACTAAACAGTTATCTCCTGAATATATATTGTTGTTACTTATCTTCTAACAGCACTTAAATGACGGAACAATATAGCCCGCCCACGTATTGTATTCCTTAAGGTCTCACTAAACAGTTATCTCCTGAATATATATTGTTGTTACTTATCTTCTAACAGCACTTAAATGACGGAACAATATAGCTCGCACACGTATTGTTTTCCTTAAGGGTTCACTAAACAGTTATCTCCTGAATATATATTGTTGTTACTTATCTTCTAACAGCACTTAAATGACGGAACAATATAGCTCGCCCACGTATTGTATTCCTTAAGGGTTCACTAAACAGTTATCTCCTGAATATATATTGTTGTAACTTATCTTCTAACAGCACTTAAATGACGGAACAATATAGCTCGCCCACGTATTGTATTCCTTAAGGTCTCACTAAACAGTTATCTCCTGAATATATATTGTTGTTACTTATCTTCTAACAGCACTTAAATGACGGAACAATATAGCCCGCCCACGTATTGTATTCCTTAAGGTCTCACTAAACAGTTATCTCCTGAATATATATTGTTGTTACTTATCTTCTAACAGCACTTAAATGACGGAACAATATAGCTCGCCAACGTATTGTATTCCTTAAGGGTTCACTAAACTGTTATCTCCTTTGCTACCAACGGTAGGAACTTTCTTGCGCCTAAAAAAAGAATTGTTTTCTTTGGTTCTTGTTTATTTTTTAAAATGTAAATTTTTTTTTTTCTTTTTGTTTTGTTCCAGGTGACAACAATTGGACACGTTCAAACGTTATACAAGTTTGGATATAGCTGAATGTGTGAGCCCATATCTGAGAATCTAATACTGGGTAGTGATACATTTGAAAATGAACGTGAAATGGACAAATTCAACAGGGTCTCTAACAATTGTGGACATTAAGAATGTGATTATGACAGTGATGGTTTTTGATATCGATGTTGCTGCGACAGTTTAAAACTGATGGGTTTACGGTCATTTTTCACAAGCTTGAATCTGATAGTAAACCAAGCGTAAAACCCCTCCCATTTTGCATTAGGTGTACGCCCACACGACTTTAATATAGAGCTATAACATTAGGTGTACGCCCACACGACTTTAATATAGAGCTATAACATTAGGTGTACGCCCACACGACTTTAATATAGAGCTATAACATTAGGTGTACGCCCACACGACTTTAATATAGAGCTATAACATTAGGTGTACGCCCACACGACTTTAATATAGAGCTATAACATTAGGTGTACGCCCACACGACTTTAATATAGAGCTATAACATTAGGTGTACGCCCACACGACTTTAATATAGAGCTATAGTTTCTTTAAGGATCAAACAAATTAATATTTTTTACTTATTGCATGTGATAATATTAGCGACACATAACTCGGTGCTTAAGATAATTTGTTTCCTGTGATAAATATATTGTGTACCACAGACTGAAAACAGTTTGTTATGTAACACTGTTATGTAACACTGGCATATTTCCTCTATATAAGGTGTTAGCAAATTGCTAAATATTTGTCATATACTAATGCTAATCATGTGGGCAAAACTCAATTATTAAATCCTAAAATGGGGAGTAATTTAATAAAATATTAAGATGATATGAACACGATACCGCAGATTAACAATAAGAAAAAGTCATCCCAGAATAACGACTTTAATTGTTGTTTAATAAGGATTATGTTAATTTGCTATTTGCTCTAAATAGGTAATATGTATATTTTAGCAAATGGGTTAATAGTAAGTAAACCTCATAGGGCCACGTGGCTAAACAACTTCTTTGTTAATTGCCATATGTATGGATGTATGTATGGTAAACAGAAATGGAGGTTTATAAATAACGCCAGTGATTGTCTTAAAGGCTTGCACCTCCGGGTGCTAGTCATTTCGGGTTTTCAGCGGAAGTTAGCCTGGTTCCTAGTCATTATTTTTAGCAGAACGGTTCTACACATTTGTTGTGAAAACAAACAAGCGTCGCATATGATCTAGATTAACCTGTTATCTGATTTGATTTACTGTTAACTTTTAAATTACTTGTTATATGTTATCTCCAAACTCTATCCTGTTATGAGATTCACCTTTCCCCGCCACCTCCTCATTATAGTTATCTAACAAGGCAAGCCAATTTATATCTACTCTCTATATAAAGCCTTTTTCATAACTACGTGGCTAATAAAGAATTGAGTTTATTTATAACTATGAAGACTGTCGAATAACTATTTTGATTACATTTGAAACATCAAGTTTCATTTATAGTTTATAATACATAAATCACTGACATCCTCAGGTGAACCTCACATATGTGTCTATATTTTGAACTACGCTACTTACATTCTTACACCATTAGTATACTCTGATTACCCTTCAGGACACAACCACTATTATCTCCCTTGAATACTCGTGCCCTACAGATGAAGGAGGTAGATAAAAAAAAACAAGTTCGCTTTTCTAGATTTTACAGGATACATTGATTTATCTTTACCAGGTTCTAAATCTACAGCGGTTTAGGAAGTGATCACAGAAAAATGCATGTTGATATAAGATTTCTAGCTAACTCTGCCTCATTTTACACATCATGAGTCTAATCACCACGGGGTTGTATTTTTGTCTAAATTTCGATAGGTGTCACGCAAACATGAAATTAAAAAAAGTTCAATCTACTAAATATTTGTTAAATGTGTTTTAAATTGCAGATATTGGATCAATGAAGAATTGAAGCATAAATACATGTTGCAAAATCTGTTTTATCTCTATGCCACGAACAAAAACATTACAATTGGGACCCTATAGAAAATTAATTGTGGTGTGACGTTAATATTGCTATATTTGTATAACTACAGCACTGGCGACAAACATATGCTCATTTAATTTACGAGGCCTAGAAAGTAAACAAAAATGATCAGCTATTTAGCTGCTTAAAACACGGTCATTCAACATATGTTTACTGCAAGAAACGCATTTAATCAGTGATAACGATGTTTCAAGAAGAGAATCTGGAGAGGACGTGGCAAAAAATCAAATTGCGAAGGATTTATTTAATATTAAATCCGCATTTGCATTTTTGCATTACTACTAAATACAGTGATATAATAAGCGGTAGACTCATAATGTTTACGGTCCTAATATGGATGGGGTCTCAGTTTAAAATAATTAGAAGATTATATGACGCAAAATGACGAACATAATTTTATTATAGTTATATCGTTTCTGTGTTTTGTGGTTTACTGTCCTCCTTGAATGCTACTTTCCCTGTCCGATCTTTTTATATTTCTTTACATAAAGAAGGGGAGACGAGATACTACAAGAAATAGCGATAAAACTAAAATCTATGTTAAAATATTCTATCCTAGTAGATATTTGGAAACCCTATATTTTCCAGACTAGTGGTATAACGTCTGAATACGAATCCGATCATTCCATTAGAAGGCTAAGTTTCAATTTGTTGAAAGTAAAAAATATCGATGAGATATTAAACTAAATAAAAGTCTGATTTTAATTACAGAATATCAAAACATCATGAGAATAAATCTGCTAATCCAAATACGTTATAAGAAATGAAATAATACAGTTTGCATCTTACAAAATAGCATTTTGAACAAAAAAACTAACTTCCATTAAAGAACAGATATAATCGTGACTACATAACAACCCGGATTTGGATGGTATGATGGTACACTAATTAAATGACATATATACAAAAACAAAGGTATAATAAAATCCAAAGTTCAAGTTATAAAATACAGTGAAACAAATACGAATTATTTATTGAGGCTTGAGACAAAACGCAGAGAGTAAATTGATATCTAAACATAAGGTGGGTGGTAAATATATAAAAAGCAACAAAGAAATGTTTAATGTACAGACAAACTTATAATGCAACTTATATAAAGTTATCATTTGTTCAATTGATAAAAATAAAGGCGATGGACTACTGATGGAATGTGAATGTGTAACGGCATTAAGAAAAATAAGTAAAAAACCCGTCCAGGATCCGATGGGTCCAGGATCCGATGGAATAACAACCACATTATATATTTTTTCTTGAATAATATAAACGTTTATATTTTAAACTTTCTGAACTACTTTTTTCAAAACAAAACATGACAAAACTACAAAAATAAAGCGTCATAACTTTACTTCCGAAAACAAGGAAAAGATATACCGTTGTTAGACATGTTTTATAAACCTGGATTGCAAGGTAACGAATAAGTCAATTGCAAACCGAATACAACTTGTTCTGTGTGTGTTTGTGGTTGACTGTCGTCCTTGAATGCTGCTTTCCTGCTTTCCAGTTTGATTTTTATATCTATATTGTATTACAATCTATTATTAGCAACTCACAGCGTGGTTTCTTAATATATACATATAGGTGAGAACATGAGAGTTTTATTGGAAGTATTAGCTAATGTGGAAGATCTTGACAATCCGGCGCTGTTATTTTTCTCGTATTTTTAAAAAAGGCTTTCGACACTATAATGAAAAGTTTTTTGGAAATGTTTGAACCTCTGTAACTTTGAGAAGCATGAATGAAATATAGAAGTTTTCTCACTTCGAGACAAGGACTATCACAGCCTGACTTATATGGTGATGTGATTTACAAACTTCGTAAGATCCTTGGTCATAATCACTTTCATACAATCTATTAATTTATTAAACTTGTTAACACGTTTATCAAAAGAGGTTATGGCCTTATCGTTTTGCAACGCACTGCATGTTTAGTGGTTGACCTATTTACAGTTCGCCAGTATGCTTTCCTCTTTGATTGTGCGATGACCGGACAGATTGTGGACCCTATGAAGAACTAAATCCTAGTAGGACGGTAGCGTTTGATGTTTGTCTTTAATCTTGTCTTTAATCCCTTAACGGTGTGTTCTTTTGTTGCAGTGGCGTCTGCCAAGTCATTGAGTAGTTACTTTGTGGCTTTCCAGGCTTTCTAGGCTTTTGTTTTTTTTATATTATATATACATGATCATTTATGTCTTTTACTTATATTGCCTATTAATCCTGCCTTGTTTGTTAGAGATTATAACATGACGGGGATATCATTATTTACACTGTCCCGTTTATTGGGATGACAATAGGGTAAGAGTGAGATTTGGTGCACCCTAAAACCTGGTTTAAAGTTTTTTGTTTAAGTATTTTTTATAGTGTTTTTATTTTGTTTCTCTGTGTGTTTGTGGTTGACTGTCGTCCTTGAACACTACTTTTTCTGTTCGATTCTTATATCTACTTTTTATGTAAGTTTTGTAATATGAATACCGCCTTTTCTAGGAATGCATGCATACACAATACTGCTGGTAAGAACTTTCTTCATATCTAAATAGTATAAGCTTGGACCTAAATTTAGACCTAAGGACAATCTATTTTTGAATAGAAGAAACAGGACATTTGGTTAACTTAAACATTTCATTATAATCAGTGCAAAAATGTTTTTACCAAACAAATAGTGATTAAAAGCAGTGCCTACGCCGAATGTGATACATTACGTGGTCGGGGTATTAACTTTCATAACCCATCCAACCCCTTCTCCAAGAAGCGAAAACGGGATTTGCATATTAAAATTAAAATATTTAACAGGTAGTTTTAAAAAGGTTGTCGCATTCTTTCTGTAAAAAATATTTTTAAAAGTGTTTTATTGTCAAAATATCCGTTATAAAATCGTGCTTATATAAGCTTTCCCATCGCATAATGGAATTAAGGCGGGACCACGTAATGTTGTGTTACAGTTATACATACCACTCTTATGGACAAATTGTAGCCTAACGATTAAAGATTCTTGACAAACAATTAATAAACGTGCCTAACTACTGAACGTATTTTATTTTTTACTTTAAGAATTGTTAGAAGAATAGAAAACTAGAAATAAAATAAGCAACCACTCTACAGGCATAAATGCGGAAAGCAATAAATATTTCTTCTATCCGTTTTATTTATATCTTAATACTGTAGTTTCTCTTGCTGGTAAATAAATATCCTCCACCACTTTCTGATTTCATATTTCTTTTCTATATAGTCATCTACCTTTTATCAGTGTTTTTGTTTTTAAAAATCTCTGAACCGTAAACAATTAATTTCATCAGGCTCTAAAATTATAATGTCAGAAATACGATTATCCCGTTATACTGTATGTTTTATATAAAAGAAATAAAAGAAATTAATCCCAATACAAAGCAAAATCAGTAATTGCATTTATGGTCGTTTAAAAGTAAACTAAAAAAATAACGGCAAACGTTGATGTAAGCGAGAGGATTTTTATTTATTTTTATTTTTGCATACTGATATATTAATGGTTTCACGATAAAATACTAGAACAGTTTTGACAAAAGGGTTGACATTATGGGTACCGCCTTTGAACGGCCAGTGGAATAAACGGCCGCTGGTGTTCGATCCATGTTTAATCCCAGCGTTCGGTAGTGCCTACCGACCAAAGTTATAGGCGTTCCTAATTAGCAGTCATCTGTTGTATTTGTAAACATACTGCAGTATTTGCTATAGAGAGTGTAAGTGTCCATCTCCACTATAATAAATATCTATGACCAGCATAGAGTATTGATTTTCATATTGTCAAACCTGTTAACACATTTTAAATACATAGTGATGTATAATTGATAAAAACGACACTTACCAGTAAAATATGTGTTCGTTAAGCTATGAATGACATTTACTGCTCAAATATTATTCATCTGTCCTATATACATAATATCCATGACTTTGTTACACAAAGCTGCGTTGAAATTAATTGTTTTTGGCTTGAGGTTTTTCTGTCCTGTTTTTCATCTCGGATTTCTCACATCTACCTACATTGAAACTGATGTAAAGTCTCTACCCATAATCTCATTCCAGACTAGTAATGCCATTGCACTCCGTCGTTCATATTATTCGGTATCAAATGAAATCCTCTTGTCGTGATATATCAAACATGCATTATTAAAATATTCTACATAGTGAGTATCTATGCAATGAACACCACAATCTTCTGATGATTTATAAACTTGTAAACCATGTATTGCCTTGGTAAGTATTGATACTGTAATACTGTCCATGATTGTACTTTTGATGGCGTATAGTATTCATCATTTTTGCATCTGGATTCTGGTAAGAATTTCATTTTTTCATGATTCTGTTGATTTTTACTATGTTATCTAATAGTTTTCGAAGAGTTGATGTTGATCCTTTGCAGTTTTTCATGGCATAGTTAACATGTGTCTTTACTGAGCCAGCTTTATCACTGAGCTCTTCATGCCACGTTTTATTCAGTAATTTCTTTGGTCCCTGGCCAGTTGGTTTCATTACTTTTGCTACACCCTTTGCCGCATGCCAAGTATCATTGGCATTTCCAACTAATCCTTGTTCAACGCGCAAGTACTTGTTCACTGATGTTTTCCGATCATGACCATGGATATGATCAGAGAGTCCATACACATCGAAGTCCGCGTAAAGCTTTTTCACGCCATACATCTCATGCCTCTGTCTTACTGGGTCGTCTTTTGTGACGGTTACAGCACCAACAACTTTGTGAGTTGTCTGATTGTTTTGCATTTCGTCTTGTTGCATGTTTGCATCAGTTAATATGCTTATGCCTCTATAAAGGACATTGCTATCTTCAGCTTCTTGTATAGCAGAAATCTCTTTTTATTTGTCTGGCTTGTACAGCTGAATCTGCTGCAACAAATTTGGTTGCATCACAGTATATTGTGTGTACGTTTTCGAAGCTAGATTCTGCACATTTACCAAACAGTGATCCCTCACAGAATCGTTCGTATTGACTATATCGAAGTCCCGATTTGGCCATTTATTTTCCACCTTGAATATGCGGGGATGTAGCCATCTTCAAGTTGGGATTATTTTCGCACATAAATGTTACTTTACCAACAGAACAAAATCGCCTTACCTCGTCAACATCTACAAGCGTGTTGCATTCAATATGATGCTGAAGAATACCGACTCACATATTTCTAAGAGCAGATTTTGTAATAAGGAAATGGTCTTCATCTTTTGATTTTCGATCATTTGTTAGATATGATGACTACTCAATGCGATCTTCACCTTTGGCATCACCGCAGTACCTACTCCATGCGATGTTGAGTAAAAAAACCAGTACATTTTTAAGAAATAACTGAGCATTTTTCACTTCACTTATCCTGTCACTTAAAAATGTCTTGAACTGGTAAATTTTGTTATCTTTTCTTGTTTAGTTGGTAACATAAAACTTAACAGAACCAAACACACTTTGCTTTTCTTTTAACTTTCGTTTAACGTTATTACGCTTCATTGGTGAACCCGAGTCCGACTTTCTGTTTCTTCTGGCAGTGCCATGTTCCGCGGTTTCTTTCACTCTAACTGCTATCTGGGTTTACCTCCATAATTAAATGTCATGAAAAGCCAAAATTTTCTAAATCAATCAATTCTAAGGCACGATTGCTGCATTGTACAAATATACTAGATAAAATAATCCACTTCATAACTAGAAAATTATGACCTGTTAACACATATTAAGCAGTAAAACTGAAGTTATATTTATAAGCAAATGCACATTTAGTATACTTAAGCAAACCGAATAGCAATTAGGTGCAATATCCTATTACAAGACAATGTAAGCATAACTGCATGTGCCCACCACTAATCAAGGTAATTAATTAGAAGCAACAGGTCTACCTCTGTATCAAGTTGCAGAGTTCTTACTTGCTTTCATAGTGTGATAAGGCTATACATTTATAATAGTAAAGGTATACATGTTATTTACCTCACTTCTCTCTTTTAATAAATATGTCAATTGCTGATATTTAAATTTACATTTGATCAGCTAAATCACAGAGGAAAATCTAACTTAAATATATAAATCTGTTTCTATTTGCATGGTTCTATATCAGCCTGCTTATATAATAGGTAAACTCTGAGAATTGTCCTTTAATGTGTGTGAAGAATGTTAATAACTAGATAACCAGTAAATTCCCGCCAAATACAACATGTAGTTAATCATGGCAGAACAGCGTGAAGTGCGACTGAATATTACAGAAGGAAAAAATGGACTCCGCTTTACTTCTTTAATCATAATAATTGGGATTTTAATGAGGCATTGATTTCATCAGATTGGTCATTTGAGAATGAGCAGAAAACACTGGGGATAAATGAAGACACTAATGAACAGTAACATATTGTTGTGGAATATGTTGAATCTGGTATTTCATCAGTTACTCTTCCCGGTACTAATGTCGATGACAATCAGTCCATCAAGATCAAAACAGCCCTTCTGGAAAAGAGGACACTAATGATGAAGAGAGAAATGTGAAGGAACTGCATGTATGACATACCATCAAACATGGCTAGGACAAGGTGCCAATCGACATGTACGCAACGCATTTCTTAGAAAAAAGAGATATTTTGTTTTGGTGCCTCTTGTCAAATGCTGGTGCATGGAACCATCCACAATATTTCGTTAAAAAGACTCGACCACTGAACCGTAATAATGATGCAGACACTGTTCGGACTGTTTGGGAGATCATGCCTGATTGTGTTTTGGGGCTAGTCGAGAACTTGTACCCAAACATACCTAATCAGGCCTACAGGGGTCATAAGTGGTGGTGAAACAGATAAACAAAATATATCAAAGACAAAATGAAACTGATAATAGAAAAAAAACTCAAAGACAAAATGAAGCAATTGACATGTAGATAAGTGAGCAAGTTTGTTTGTTTGCATTTAACAAACTCTTGTTGTGATTATTGTGAAAGTTCTTTGGAAAGAATAAGGTGTGTTCAAGTGATCTAAGGTAAGACAATTATCCAATTACAATTTGCATGCGTAATTTCGCAAAAAAGTTCAACAGCACATCTGATATGAATATTGACTCACTACGCTAAAGTAGCCTCTTACAGGTTTGTATAGGTTCCTCCAGCGCAATGCAGTGTTTACATCATGTGACCAGGGTCAAAAGGCATCAACAGCTGAAATTGTGTTTGGTTTTCAAACTTTAAAATTAAATTTAGCAATAAGGGTAATTCTGTCAGATGTTTTCTATATCTTTCTATGAAGTGAGCTTATGCCAAGTTCTGCAACAAATTTCATTTTTATCTGTTCATTTAATCTTCACTTAATCATTAAATTGCATCCGAAGAGAACACCATGTTCAAAATAGTATTCATTTGAAATAATCTCCGCCCTCTTTTATTTATAGAATTCCCTGGGGTTTAATTGAATTGGATTTCATAGTCGCATCAACAGCTACATGACATCGAAATAAAAAAGTCGTTATTCTTCTAGAATACTTACGCATTATTTAGAACTACCGGTGGTACCCAGATATCAGAGCTCATCATATAAGTAAATTCCATTTGACCATAACTGTTTGAATCAAAGACCAATCTGGAGTCGTTCCATGTCTGCAAAATAGAATGCTGTTTTCTTGGCTGCTTCGCTAGAAAGTAGGTACCGGGCATGATGATCAACATTCAAGGCAAGAATTATTTACGCTAAACAACGCTACATGTATGTTTTTTATGATATTTTTTTCCAGTTTCATTTCTGATATTTGTCAGACATATAAAGCATGATGTTTCTGATCTACAGATAAATTATTCCATTACATGTGGCTTAGATTTTGTAATGTTTTTAAATTATCTGCACACCACATAACACTTAAAGTCGAAAATATTTTTATCCGAAAAAGCAAAAGAATAATTCTAAACTTTAATCATTGTTTCATCTAATTTGCTGAAATCAAAACTAAAAAAATAGATTAAACATAACAAAAGTATAAAATTAACAAGATAATGAAATATAATTAAAGCAAGAACATGTTTAATCTACTTGTTTTAGTTATCTTTCATAACAAATTTCAAGAAAACCTTTTACACCGTATTTTGTCCGTCATTTGTGATCATTTTGTGTAATAAAAAAACAGGATATGGGTTGCTCGGAGAAGAATTTATTCTAAGAGTTTTTTTAAACAGCGGAATACAAAAAATAAAAGTGAATACTGAGTCAATTTTATATTTGACATCTTTGACAAAATAGAGTATAGTATTTTACAGTGAAAATGTCAAAATAACCCCATAATTTATGTAATGTAAATAATTGTTAATAAAAGATCATTAGAAGCTTGATGACATACACATATATATATATATATATAAATATATAATGTAATATACAAGTTTTAATTTCTCCTTTCATCATTTTTAAAGAAAGCTGAGTAGTAGAATTTTTGTTTTTTTTCTTGAAAATACGGTCCATATATATAAGTTTGATCTTTTAAGTAAAAAGACGAATAACGATTATATTTGTTTGAGTATGTTTTGAAATTTATGTATATATGTAACCGAAAATGAATGTTGTTTTATTAATAAGTGTAATCACTGAACTAAAATACCCCCAGTACTGCGTCCTTTCCCAGCCAAACTCCTTCAGTACCAATATATATTTTATGACATTCGGCAAACAGTTGGAGGCAAACTAGAAACTGGTGATATGTGTATCATAGTTGCATGTAACATCAGTTTTCGTTTTGGCGAAATGATGAATATCATTCCGTTGTTCTGTCTATGGGTTTTTTAAGTGTGTAGAGGAGATTCATTAAACAATATGAGAGATGTATATAGCAATACCGGCGTTAACATTGTAAAGAAGATTTTTTTATTTATGCAATGACGTTTATATTTTTCATAAATATGATTTATACTAAAGACATAACTTGCACTTTCTTGAACTTCCTTTGCATTTGACGTCAGCACTCTAGTCGACCAATCTCAGTTCCACGTAAACCCGCTATTTTACATCCGTTGAATAAACACAAATGAGATATGACATGCTGATCTTGTACTCCTAAACCTTTCCATTTCCTAAACATTCCAAATGCTCATGCCCTATCTCTGTAATATACTTATATACTTACCATTACCATGAAGCCGTTCAGGGAAAACTCCTGGTCGACAATGTTCTGAAAGAGAAAAAAAGAATGGCGAATGTTTTAACAAACTAGTGCCTACTCTATTTATAAATTAATGCTTTATATCGAAATTTAATTTATACTTTTATTTCGTCTCCAGACTTTAATCTCGATTTTTTATTTCACGGATGATAAATGTGTATTATTTCATGTTTGCCATTCTAGAGAATACAAACATGTGTAGTGGTACATGTTACAAAATGTTCCTAGTTTAAATCCCGTCTCGGGTAACCTTTTTTTACCTGTAGGAAGGCTGGATAAAATGTAATATTTTACGCATCGACTTCCGCATTATAAATCGACTTGTGTTGCATTATTCTTTCTTCCACTTCTACTTTTTCTTTAATATTTTTTTCTATTTTCTTATTATCTTAACATCTTCTACTACATATCATGTTGTAGTTAATCCAGTTTATTGATACGTGTTAATAGCAATTGCCATTCATTATATTTGTTAAAACTACATTGTAGGGAAGGGCCGTAACTAATGTGGGTAGCACTTGTGGCCCGACCGGATTGCATTGTACTTGTACATATATGGCAATAAAATATGATTAAATCATATCGACTTGTTTGATGTTCGTCGAATTGAAACTACTTCACCCGTGGCTTAATCAGTATCAGTTTAAGTATAGCGCCTGGTGCTTTAATGTGGCCATTTACCTGTCAGTTAGATACTGGAAACATCAAAGTACGTAAGGTGGTCAGTTACCTGTCAGTTTACACGATGGGCCCAGTGTGTACAACATCGAAGTACTTGGGGTGGATGGTTACATACCAGCGAGTTGATACTTGATAATACAACATGGCACCAGTAAGTACAACATCAAAGTGATTGAGGTGGATGGTTACCTACCAGCGAGTTGATGCTTGATAATACAACATGGCACCAGTAAATACAACATCAAAGTACTTGAGGTAGATGGTTACCTACCAGCGAGTTGATACTTGATAATACAACATGGCACCAGTACAACATCAAAGTACTTGAGGTTTATGGTTAACAGCGAGTTGATACTTGATAATAAGTACAACATCAAAGTACTTGAGGTGGACGGTTACCTACCAGCGAGTTGATACTTGATAATACAACATGGCACCAGTAAGTACAACATCAAGGTACGTAAGGTGGCGGGTTACCTACCAGCGAGTTGATACTTGATATTACAACATGGCACCAGTAAGTACAACATCAAAGTACTTAAGGTGGATGGTTATCTACCAGCGAGTTGATACTTGATAATACAACATGGCACCAGTACGTACAATATCAAAGTACTTGAGGTAGATGGTTACCTACCAGCGAGTTGATACTTGATAATACAACATGGCACCAGTACAACATCAAAGTACGTAAGGTGGTCAGTTACCTGCCAGATTACACGATGGGCCCAGTGTGTACAACATCGAAGTACTTGGGGTGGATGGTTACATACCAGCAAGTTGATACTTGATAATACAACATGGCACCAGTAAATACAACATCAAAGTACTTGAGGTAGATGGTTACCTACCAGCGAGTTGATACTTGATAATACAACATGGCACCAGTACAACATCAAAGTACTTGAGGTTTATGGTTACCAGCGAGTTGATACTTGATAATAAGTACAACATCAAAGTAATTAAGGTGGCGGGTTACATACCAGCGAGTTGATACTTGATATTACAACATGGCACCAGTACGTACAATATCAAAGTACTTGAGGTAGATGGTTACATACCAGCGAGTTGATACTTGATATTACAACATGGCACCAGTACGTACAATATCAAAGTACTTAAGGTTGATGATTACCTACCAGCGAGTTGATACTTGATAATACAACATGGCACCAGTAAGTACAACATCAAAGTACTTCAGGTCGACGGTTACCTACCAGCGAGTTGATACTTGATATTACAACATGGCACAAGTGTGTACAAAATCAAAGTACTTGAGTTGGATGGTTACCTACCAGCGAGTTGATACTTGATAATACAACATGACACCAGTAAGTACAACATCAAAGCACTTGAGGTGGATGTTACCTACCAGCGAGTTGATACTTGATAATACAACATGGCACCAGTGTGCACAACATCAAAGTACTTGAGGTGGATGGTTACCTACCAGCGAGTTGATACTTGATGATACAACATGGCACCAGTAAGTACAACATCAAAGTACTTGAGGTGGATGGTTACCTACCAGCGAGTTGATACTTGATAATACAACATGGCACCAGTAAGTACAACATCAAAGTACTTAAGGTGGATGGTTACCTACCAGCGAGTTGATACTTGATAATACAACATGGCACCAGTAAGTACAACATCAAAGTACTTGAGGTGGATGTTACCTACCAGCGAGTTGATACTTGATAATACAACATGGCACCAGTAAGTACAACATCAAAGTACTTGAGGTGGATGGTTACCTACCAGCGAGTTGATACTTGATATTACAACATGGCACCAGTAAGTACAAAATCAAAGTACTTGAGGTGGATGGTTACCTACCAGCGAGTTGATACTTGATAATACAACATGGCACCAGTAAGTACAACATCAAAGTACTTGAGGTGGATGGTTACCTACCAGCGAGTTGATACTTGATGATACAACATGGCACCAGTAAGTACAACATCAAAGTACTTAAGGTGGATGGTTACCTACCAGCGAGTTGATACTTGATGATACAACATGGCATCAGTAAGTACTACATCAAAGTACTTGAGGTGGATGGTTACCTACCAGCGATTTGATACTTGATGATACAACATGGCACCAGTAAGTACAACATCAAAGTACTTAAGGTGGATGGTTACCTACCAGCGAGTTGATACTTGATAATACAACATGGCACCAGTAAGTACAACATCAAAGTACTTGAGGTGGATGGTTACCTACCAGCGAGTTGATACTTGATAATACAACATGGCACCAGTAAGTACAACATCAAGGTACGTAAGGTGGCGGGTTACCTACCAGCGAGTTGATACTTGATAATACAACATGGCACCAGTAAGTACAACATCAAAGTACTTAAGGTGGATGATTACCTACCAGCGAGTTGATACTTGATAATACAACATGGCACCAGTAAGTACAATATCAAAGTACTTGAGGTGGATGGTTACCTACCAGCGAGTTGATACTTGATAATACAACATGACACCAGTAAGTACAACATCAAAGTACTTGAGGTGGATGGTTACCTACCAGCGAGTTGATACTTGATAATACAACATGGCACCAGTAAGTACAACATCAAGGTACGTAAGGTGGCGGGTTACCTACCAGCGAGTTGATACTTGATAATACAACATGACACCAGTAAGTACAACATCAAAGTACTTGAGGTGGATGGTTACCTACCAGCGAGTTGATACTTGATAATACAACATGGCACCAGTAAGTACAACATCAAAGTACTTGAGGTGGATGGTTACCTACCAGCGAGTTGATACTTGATAATACAACATGGCACCAGTAAGTACAACATCAAAGTACTTGAGGTGGATGGTTACCTACCAGCGAGTTGATACTTGATATTACAACATGGCACCAGTAAGTACAACATCAAAGTACTTGAGGTGGATGGTTATCTACCAGCGAGTTGATACTTGATATTACAACATGGCACCAGTAAGTACAACATCAAAGTACTTGAGGTGGATGGTTATCTACCTGTTAGATACTGGATATAACCCCATTCCATTACGTGTTGCCGCCTCAATTATATTAAGCGATGGGAAAGCTTATATTAGCAGGATTTTATAGCGGATATTTCGACAATAAAACACGTTTAGAAACATGTCTACTGAAAAAATGCGATAGCCTGTTTAAAAGTACCTATTAATTTCCAATTTCGCTTCTTGATGAAAGTTAATTATGCAAATGAACAATGTGTGCAACATGAACGCATGCAAGGTGGCTAGTTACCTCCCAGAGTGTCGGTACTGGAAATACAACAAGGGACTAGTGTGTACATCGAAGTACGAAAGGTGGCCATTTGCCTACCAAATAGTCAATCGATACTGGATTAAACAACATGGTACAAGTTTATAAAACATCAAAGTACTGAAGATGACCAGTAGCATGTACCTACTAGAGTGTTTTACTGGAGAAAGACAAAATGGGGCGATTGTGTACAAAATAAAAGGACATGACGTGACCAGTTACTCACCAGAGAGTTGATGCTGGTAATACCGAAGCTGAAGTAAACCTCCGTGAATGAGTCAGGACGGCAATTGGTTTTATACCCGTTTAATAACGCAGTTTCTAAATTGCCAGCATCCGTCACGTTATAGACAATTATCTGTGCACTAGCAGACGACAGTCCACAACAAGCTGTAAAAACAACAACAAATTTCATTTTGGGAAGTATACGACAACCCACAGTTTGTAAATTGAATGTCTTTGAAATTGGCGTTGTATTTTTTTATATTTTTTTATTTCACCAATTTATCTATTAAGCAAACAGCAACGAAATCAGCAATGTCAATGCACGATAATAATGTCATCAATTTAACCCCAATGAAATGAAAAGTTGTAAGTTGTAGCAAGGTAAGGAAGGTAAGGAAAAAAGAGTCTCTAAGTAGACTCTGAACATACAGTCAACATAATATACTGAAAGGAAAAAGAAACGCAGGGTGCGTATTTCCGCTATATATTGTATGTTTAATATGCTAGTGCTAATCGAATGGTACAGGGCGACATTAAGTCTGTCCTTTTAGAAAGAAGGTTTAAACAGCACTGAACACACCAATGGTTACCCCTTTAACGTTTCATTATCGTCAGAATGCGCATTTGACTCAAGCAGGTGAGCAAACTTAGGCTTTAAATGTTGCAATCACTTTACATTAAATACAGTACTGAACTGGCTCAATTTTTCAAAGAGGAACTGCAGCATTTATGAATTTCTTACGGAATCCTGTTAGGGCCATCGCGATCTCGCGTTTTCAATTTCGCGAGATTGCGAGATTGCGAAATAAATTTCGCATTCTCGTCCTATTCTACCTTGAAAAAAACGCGAAGTTTGCAAGCCAAACCTCTCGATTTTATCACGTTTTCATTTGGACGAGATTGCGAGAATGCGAAATAAATCTCGCATTCTCGCCGTATTCTACAATGAAAAAACCGCGAGATTTGCAATCAAACTTCGTGCAAACCTCGCGATTTTATATCGGCATATTGTACAATGAAACAAACGCGAGGATTGCAAATCAAACTTCGTGTAAACCTCGCAGTTTTATTCTTATTACATTCGAGAATAAGAAATATGTTTTCTTGTTTTTGCCCGCTGGTACATCGGAGAAAAAACCGCGAGGTTTGCTAACCCAAACTTCGCGTAATTCTCGCGTTTTTTTCATGGTACAATCGGCCGTGAAAAAAACGTGAGATTTGCAAATCAAGCTTCGTGCAAACCTCGCGCTTTTACATCGGCCGATTGTACCATGAAAAAAACGCGAGAATTACGCGAAGTTTGGATTAGCAAACCTCGTGGTTTTTTCTCCGATGTACCAGAGGGCAAAAACAAGAAAACATATTTCTTATTCTCGAATCTAATAAGAATACAATTGCGAGGTTTACACGAAGTTTGATTTGCAATTCTCGCGTTTTTTTCATTGTACAATATGCCGATATAAAATCGCGAGGTTTGCAGGAAGTTTGATGGCAAATCTCGCGTTTTTTTTCATTGTAGAATACGGCGAGAATGCGAGATTTATTTCGCATTCTCGCAATCTCGTCCAAATGAAAACGTGATATAATCGCGAGGTTTGGCTTGCAAACTCCGCGTTTTTTTCAAGGTAGAATAGGACGAGAATGCGAAATTTATTTCGCAATCTCGCGAAATTGAAAACGCGAGATCACGATGGCCCTAACAGGATTCCGTAAAAACGCGAGATCGCGATGGCCCTAACAGGATTCCGTAAAGTTTGGCTTGCAAACCTCGCGTTTTTTTAATGTAGATTAGGACGAGAATGCGAAATTTATTTCGCAATCTCGCAATCTCGCGAAATTGAAAACGCGAGATTGCGATGGCCCTAACAGGATTCCGTAGTTTTGTATATTTCTTAAAAAGAAAACAAAATGTTGTATATGTTGATCATATTACTTTGTAATGTTTTTTTTTAAAATTATCTAGAGTATGAACAAATAATGATAATAAATCACAAAAGAGATTGTAATATTTCAATATACAAACAAAACACATGATGCACGTGATGTTCGGGCGTATTGCATTTTATACGGTAGCCGCTTTATTCTGTGTAACTTTCATGTGTGGTTGTAAGTATGGCATTACATAGTTCGGATTTCGTCTGGCACTATTTTGAGTAATTCTATTTCTTTGTCCTATAATTACTTAAATGGTTATGTCGGCATTGTGTTGCCTGGTCTGGGTTTGGTGTCAACATATTTACGGTATCATAATATCTAACAATCATATACTAAACCAAATTGCTAAGTATCAACCTAAGAATACGTCAATAATATTCTCATTGTTTTGTGTATTTTGAGCTTGATTAGAGATACGGTTAAACTGCAAAATACCGAGTGTAAATCGTCTGCTCTGATTGCATGAACATATTTTAAAACTTTTAAGTCAATGTGTTTCCATATAAATAAGTTATAACACTTATACAACTGGGTATATAGGATTTTATTAAGTACTTCGAATTAGTGAAGCTTTCGATGTTCCTAATTCTAAAATATGCAGTTAAAATTATTTTGACATCATGTTTTACCACTACAAATGCGTTTGCAAAAGGAATTTTCGAAATATTTAATGTTAACGCTGAATTACATTACTTGAACAATATTCAATTTAAAGGGAGGTAATTTAAGATTATCCATATTTCATTTTTTTATAGACGGAAAATCTGCGATAAATGGGTCAAATTTTTATGTTTTTTTCTATTATTTCATACCAATTTTAAGAATTTTATATATTTAAGCGATCTTTGACTCATGTTATGTGTTTTATCAGCACGTTTCATGTTTTCATATAAAGGGAGGGTAACTCTCAAAAGATGTAACAATTTAAACAAAAAACGAATGATTTACAAACTATGGGACAAAACAAAATGCTTATCATATATCTATTCTAAAATATATTTAAAATAAGAAAATAAGTTAAGATACAAAAGTTGATATTTAGCAATTTTGTTCAGTGTATATGTATATAACATTCTGTTCAATGTAGCGAATACACTCGCACTTATATTATCGATCGTACGACTACTATTCATTTAATAAAGAACCTGATCATCCTATGGAAGCTAAATGATAGGAACATGTTTGATGGATAGTAAAGCATACAATAATTCTTTATTAAGTAATCAAAGGCCTCCGGCCCACAATACAAGTATAATACATAATGTGAATTATAACAAACCACCTGATCAAATGTCATACAATTCCAACTAAATTTCAATAAATTAAACTGTGAGTACGAACTATACTTCATATCTGTTTGTCTCTGATCTTTAACATGTTATGAATAAAAGATGAAATTCTAAATGTCGTTGTTTTATTTGTACAGCAAATAAGAGAATAAAACGTTTCGATGGATTTATTGGCGGATATTGAATGTAGATATCGATTACGCAAATCTGTGTATCTATGACAAAAGAAAAACGCATGGTACTCGTCCTCAACAACTTCAATATCATTATGAACAAGACAATGAGTGCAAATGCGTTCTTCTCTATCCACGACAATATGTCTACCCGTCTCTATATTTAGTTTATGACTTGAGCATCGAAATCGTGCCATAGCTTTTCTCAAATGAAATGGCATATCTAAACTAATGTATTTCTCAACGTTTAAAAGAGATTTGAAGTGTTTGTAATGGTCACATCGCGAAGAATTATCGATACTACTGTGCCAATCTTGTTTTAAGCAATCTGCGATCTTTAACTTGAGTTGGGACATAAATATATCAGGGTTACCTATATCTTGGGCTATCCTTACGAAACCGAATCCAAATTTAAAAAGAAGATGTCTAACTTCTGATGCCCATGTTTTCCGACCTACATCGTCCAACGATTTAAGCATATTGTAACAACTTTTTGGATATCTAGTATTAGGCATTTGCAGGAGTTTACACCAATATTTTATACATCTTGAATAATATTCGTGGCATAACGGTAGTCTTCCGCACTCGCCGATAGCCATGCTATTATTTATCGAAAAGTTGATACCAAGGAACGATTTACATACTCGTAACTGTACCGATTCGATTTTGTCGGAATATACGAAGCCCCAAATTTCTGAACCGTAACACAGTATAGGTTTGACCATCGCATCAAATATCTTAAACATTTCTGTACTGTGAAAATAACCAAACTTACTTTGATAATATTGAACAGCTTTTATAGATTTTTTAGCCTGTGCTGCTAATTTTCGTTTTGCATGTGTCCAAGAAATTTTGGGAGTAAATATGAGCCCCATATATTTATACAGGGACGTTGTTTTTATCGGACTATCACCAAAAGTCCATTTTTCATAATTACGCAATGGTCCACCTTTTCTAAAGACTATTACTTCGGTTTTTGAGAGATTTACTCTCATACCTGTCTTATCGCAGAAATCTTTAATAACATTTATTTGTCTTTGTAGTTGTAACGTAGTTTCTGCACAATTTCCCAAATCATCCGCAAATAACAGCGTTAATATGTCAGGAATGTCATTTGTAACAAATATACCAGTCTGACATTTCTTTCTCAGAAGAGTACATAAGTCATTAATAAAAAGCACAAACATCAGAGGACTGCTTACATCCCCTTGTCTTGTACCAATCTTACACGGGAAACTCTCCGTTAAATGATCATGTGATTTAACACAAGCAGATAAGTTACCGTACATGCTACTGACAATTTTTAGAAATTTCCCGTGCACACCTTTACTCATTAGGCTAGCCATGAGAATTCAATGCCGCAGCGTATCGAACGCTTTAGCGAAGTCAACGAAGAGACAATAGAAGCGACCTCCCTTACGAGATAGGTATTTTTGCGCTAACGCTTGTAAAATAAACATGTTATCAACAGTAGAGTAACCTTCTCGAAACCCAGCTTGCGCCTCGTCTATTTTATTATTCTGTTCAGCCCACGTATATAATCGGTTTTTAAGGATTGTAGAACATATTTTGCAAATTGTATTTATGAGGGAAATACCGCGATAATTGCTAGGGTCATTTATCGATCCATTCTTGTGAATCGGACACATAATACTTAGTTCCCATGACTCGGGGAATTGGCCTGTGTTAAATATTCCATTAAATATCTTCGTAAGAATTGATGTCACCATATCGACTGTATTTATGAAGAATTCTGGTATCAGTCCGTCACTTCCGCTACTTATGCCTGTTTTTAAGGACGTAATACTTTGGCGCACCTCTAATTCAGTAATAGGATCGTTCAATACATCCGCCGTATTGTCATTATTCAGAGCCTCTTCTAGATCAATCTCAGTGAGATCGTCTGAATGAAGAAGATTCTTAAAATAAGTGAACCATTCTTCCGGTGTAATGGTTGATTTATTACATTTTGATTGGGTTGACGACTTAAGTGTTTTCCAAAACTTATTTGGATTACCTCGGGTATTAACTAGATCTTGCCTTTTTCTGGCTAAACAAATATTATTTTTTGTACGACATGTAGATTTGAACGTATTTTTTGATATTTTATAATTTGAGAGATCATCCTGGTTATTCGATATTCGAAATTTACGCAATAAGGAATATTTGACCTTTTTGAGGTTGTTACACTCATCATCCCACCATTGTGGCTGTGTTTGAAAATATTTAAAACGTTTAGCACGCATCGACATACTCTCTGCGCATTTGGTATACACGCTAATTAGGGTATCGGCTGCAATATTTATGTTTTCCTCTATTATACCTTTAACTATATCAGAGTACGAAGAGTTTAGCAAATAATTAAATTTAGTCAGAAACTCGTCTTTTTTCGATTCTACCCAGTTATATCGCACTACTTCTGGACCTTCTCTATTCGGTGCCGTTTTCACATAAACGATTGCCGTATCATTAATATTGGTAACCCTAGGTGTAAGACTAATTTCACAACGCAAAGGGAAATGATCTGATTAATCGCGGTCTTCTACAGTAAAGTATGAGATAAACTCAAAAAGATCAGTGGATGCTATATTATAGTCCACAACGCTCGAACCATTATTTGCAGTACCAGTTATATTCCCTTCTTTGTCATCAAATAATCGGCCATTTAAGATGTGCATATCAAACAAACAGCAACATTCAGTAAGCAAAGTGCCATAATTAATATATCTGATGTCTTTATTGTTTCAAGGTAAGCTGAATGTATCCCCCGTATATGGAGTATCCCCAAAGATATTATCTAATCTATCGTCTGGTATGAAATCGAGAAAATCTTTTGTAGATACACACTAAACAAGTGGAAATATGCCCTTTGTTTCATAGCTTTTCCTGAGAAAAACGAAATAGAAAAAGAAATGAAAAAGAGATATTTACACTTTAAGGCGAAATTCTTAACTTATAACAATATTTCTTCTACATAATACTTTTTTTTAAAATATTATTGTTTGGGGCGCTTGTTTCAGCCAAAGGTTTTTCTGCAGTAGCTTGAGCAATTTAAATAATACGTACATCCATTTTATATCAGTAGAACTGGTATTTTTAGTGGTAAATAAAAATACCTTAGTTTTGAAAATTGGTTTAGAAATAAATATTTTACAGCCCAAATGTTTTTTGATAGGGCTTTTCCCATGTAAATTCCTTGTTGGGGGTACTGCAGAAAATTAAGAAATTTCATATAACTTTGATTGCGTGTTTGTTTCTGTGTTTTGTGGTTGACTGTCCTCCTTGAATGCTACTTTCCCTGTCCGATCTTTTTATATTTTTTCAGTTGGCCTTCATATTTTGCTATAAAACTTTCAGGTTGTCTTAATTTAAGAATATCCAACAATTTAAAACCATTTTCGGATAAAAATGCCATACTTTTTTTTCATGCAGCAGAATTTTGCATTCGGGCATGAAAGTTTTATTTCTCAAACGATTTTGAAAAGTATGGTATTTTTATTTGTCACTAAAAATGTCTGTTTCACTGATATACACTGTTTCACTGACGACGTCATGGCTTAGTATGATAAAATCGCTGTTTTTAATTCCCCATAACTTCTAAACTACTTAACCGATAATTCATTTCTCATTTTCTTAGTTAAGTTATTTCCAATCCAATGATATAACTTTTATAGCAACTTTCGGAAAAATAATTTTTGAAAAAAATTTGTTCCGGCAGTGAAGAAATAAAACTAAAACTCTCTATTTCACACGTATGAAATACCACTTTTTTTCATTACTAAAATCCACTATTTCATTGCTTTAAGCATACAACATAGAACGATAGAAACCCCATGCGATGCTGTTTTGTGTTTGTTTAAGTTGTTATAATACGGTAATGATCATCATTATTATTAGAAAAAAAATGAGAACATCGTGTTTTGTGTTTCAGCATATAAAACAGGGAATAGTTACATTTTGTTTTGAATGTTTTATACATAAACTGCCAGCTAGTTGATGGTATAACACTGTTATATGGCGGAAATCACTTCATGATATTACGCCAGCTTAAACTAATAACTTTGTGTTTGTTTCAATTTATAAAAAAAATAAAGGTTTTAAAAAGTACGATAGATCTAGACCCGACGAAAAACGTTTAAAATTCAGCGGGATGTATTTAAACAGTTTTCTACACACATTTTCAGTTAAAAATGACAAATGGCAATTTTGATTTATAAAAACTATTGGCGTCTGTTGTCCACATACTTTTAACATGTGTCATATTGGATAATTTATGACTTAATAGTTGCAAAAATATTATTTGGCACATATCTACTGTTTGAGTATAGGGCAAGATCAATTTTGTAAAACATGAAATAAAATAACGAAAGAAATATACATAATAAACATAAATATCTATTTTGATTTCTCCGACATTTAAATATTATTTTTTTTACAATTTAAAATGATAAACCACTCTAGTTTTCCATATAAATAGTTGATATTGGAGTATTGTTCTTTTATCTACACAAACTAGTTCATTATTATAGGTTTTAAATATAAAAAAAATCGGTTGATTTTATTGAGGAATCGCAGGCCTACCAACATTTTTAAACTCAAAATTCGAAGATTTCTAAATATTTAAGATTTGAAGCATGCGCATAACATTTTAATGCAATTTTTAGCTCGCAAATTGATATTTCCCACTTCTATTTTGAATTGAAACAATGATTTACTACTTCACACCCCACCAACATCCTCTAAAATCTAAAAACATTTATGAATAGGTTATGTAAGTGACACTTATTGTATATTCAGTCAGTGCATCACACTGATGAACCCCATTACAATGAAGGAAATAGCTGATGCTCTGTGAAAAAAATACTGATAAAGGTGATCCTTTGGGAGCAACAAACACAATTAAGAGAATTAAGTAACAGACTCGGCTTTATTGAGTCTGTTCACGAGAAGTAATGAAAGAAGCAACACCTCTCACGCCCCCAAGCACCGGCTTAAGCGGTATTTTACTTCAAAGCCACCAATATTGGGCTCGTTGGTCCCAAAGGACCAGTAAAAATAACACTACTGATTCGTAACACGGGGAGACTTTTTACAGCCGCCACACTGCACTAAACGAACGCTAGTGTGAATGTTAATAAATACTGATAAAGGTGATCCTTTGGGAGCACAAAACACAATTAAGAGAATAAAGTAGCAGACTCGGTTTTATTGAGTCTGTTCATGAGAAGTAATGAAAGAAGCAATACCTCTCACGCCCCCTAGCACCGGCTTAAGCGGTATTCTACTTCAAAGCCACCAATATTGGGCTCCCAAAGGACCAGTAAAATAACACTACTGATTCGTAGCACGGGGAGACTTTTTACAGCCGCCACACTGCACTTAACGAACGCTAGTGAGAGTGTTAATAAATACTGCTAAAGGTGATGCATTTTCTAAAAAAGAACTTGTCTAATGAATAATGCTCCATTTAAGAACATAAACATTGGCATGCAAAACTATTGTATTCATACACTTAATACCGTAAAGGCAAAACAATAATTCATGACTCCCAATTTTAATTTTACAATGCTTGGAAATGTAAAAACTGGAACAACAATGTGATATAAACCAATAATGGAAAGTTAAATGGTGAAAAAAGCTTTTACCAAAAGAAACGAGGACTATTTGTTGGTCGCCATTACTACCACAGGCCGACACTTCCTGTCTGCAATGAATGGGTGTGCGTGTGCAAAACCTAAAAACACAAATCTTTCGTCGCGAGTTTTTGAAAAAATATAAACAAGTATTATTATGATTCATTTTGTTCTGTTGATTCTAAAAGCATTTAAGTGAAGAACTTAAAATATATATATGAGAAAAGAGTTATCTCCCAAGAAAGACGTTATTTTACATATATATTATCAACTTACCTAAACAGTAAATAAAACATAGTTTCATTGTATAATACTTACTAATCTTGCTTATTCTCGATTAGGCTGACTAATGTTTTAATTCGGCCATACAAAGTGCATGATAACATAAGTTCAATAATTGACTGTGTACTTATTTGACTTGGAAGGATAGACAAGATTTATTTCAATTTGAATCGAAACTGTAAACGGGATTTACAATAAGTTGGAAAAAACTTGTATTACATATAATAGCTGACAAGTTTTGAAACTAAAATATATTTCAATAAAGGCTTAGGATAGAGAAACAGAGCGCTGGTTATCAGACGTAAAGTACAGGCAAGCCGAGGCAGACTCACACTATGAAGATGGGTGAAGGAGAGGTTAGGAAAAAGTCCAACAGAACTAAACAAATGGCGTATGTTTTTAATAACCCCAAGGAAATACCCTGATAAGAGATACTGATATCCTAATTCCTGAATGGTCAGTTTCATAGTAGCACCTGTCCAGTGCGTTATCGGCCAAACATAAATATTTTATAAAATATCAGAAAAACCTATTTGTTCACAAACAATGAATAGATAAGTACCAAATCATTACAACCAGTTTTCATTTACCTACTTTAAAGCCATAACAGTCTTACCGATTTTGAAAAAAAGCAGCCAGCTTCGCTTCAATTTTATGTATCCTAATAACATTGTAAGCTGTCACAAATTGTCCAGGTTATGTTGTTCTTTTTATAGAAATGAGTGAAGAAATTAATAATTTAGCTTTGTTTTCAGTAGTGTTATTTTTAAAGGTCTTTTGGGATCAACGAGCCCAATATATGTAGCTTTGAAGTAGAATACCGCCTAAGCCGGTGCTAGGGGGCGTGAAAGGTGTTGCTTCCTACATTACCTCTCATGAACAGATTCAATAAACCCGAGTCTGCTACTTTATTCTCTTGGTTGTGTTTGTTGCTTCCAGCAGATCTCCCTTATCAGTATTTATTAACAAATTGTATCAAATACTAAAGGATTACACATACTCGGATAATTAACATAACAATGCGAGTAAATGGAGACATTAACATGCTAAATCGGTTGTTCCTGCCCATATTGTGCAAGACAGTAAACAATTGCTTCACCGCCACACCATACCCTCTAACATCTTAGAAATTATAAAAGTCATGTGGAAAAACATTTTAATTTGTGTTTTCTTTTGTTACGGGCTATTTAGATTGTGTCTGAAAAGTCCACAAAACCTTTCGCAGAAGAAATGCACCCAAACTGTAATTTTGCAATCAGGTATGATCATGGACCCAGCTGAGCAAATATTTAAATGTGAGGTATGTTCGGTGTACATCATCTGATTACTAGCACTTTCATTTTTTATTTAACCCTTTCGCCGCCAAATTTCAAATGTCGTCTGCTAAAATTTAAATTCAAACCTTCCAACCTCCAAACCGGTAATAAGTGTTACGGCAAATATTCTTACTGAGTGGAGAACAATGTAAGCCCTGATCAGCCTGGACATAGTGTACATGTTGAGCTGGGCCTACATTGATCGTAAAACTAATGTTTCGACTGCGGCAGCAAAAGGGTCAATCTTGACCAGTTACACAGAAGTATGTTACAGTGATGTAAAATATTAAAAAAAAAAACGCCCACAAAACTTCTCACCCACCCCACATCCCCCAGCCCCCCACACCCCGAAAACTGTTCACAGATATAACAAATGCTAAACCTTATTTATTTTGTATTTAGGCCACATGTGGTCGCGGCAACAACTGAAGAGTTCATCAATTACTACTTCCAGTTATGTAGGGAAGAAGAGATCTGAGGCATGCTGATTTTAAAGCATGGCATCAGCATAAAAATGAGAAAATTGTCATAAGACTGGTCTTTGGAGAAAGCTCTCCAAAATGTTGATTCGGGTAGTAGGGCAATTTGGAAGGTAATTATCATGGGTTAATGGGGGGGGGGGGGGGGGGGGGGAAGGGGGAACTGGAAGGTAATTATCATGGGTTAATGGGGGGGGGGGGGGTGATTAGCTTTCAGAACATGGTTTGACGAATACTATAACTAATGAATCCACATGGATTTACTGACGTATCCAACATATTTTACGCTGACCAGTATATGTCACCCAAGATCACACGTATCTAGTACACTTGACGGCTATAACCTGGAGCTACATGGATGTAGTAGTATGTAGTAATCAATGGATATTCCAGAATACTGTTATGTTTGAGAATTTTAAGATAAATAACATGACACATATATCATTTATACGCCGCGCTTATATCATCTGTTCGAAATTGGGAGTTCCAAAAACTCTCCTACGGTGTGACGTTTGATTTTTTGGACCGATCATAAGGTGTAATAGAGGACAGTGAAAGCGTCATTATTGGCCGGTCAACAGAAAGCCGGTGTGTGCGCGCGCGCGTGTGTGTGTGTTTGTGCGTGTGTGCGTGCGTGTGTGTGTGTGATTCTAAGGAGTATAGTCCTTCCGCCGTAAACAGTTGGGCTAACCGGAGAGTAAAAAAGTTATGGAGCTTTATAAGGCGAAGTCTATTGGAAGAATATGTTTTTGGACATGATAGCCATCTGCCTTTAAAATACAGCTAGGGCAGATGAGATAGAAGCCGTCCGATTGTGTTCCATGCTACTTATACAGTTTTACCTCGATACATTCAAAGATCACTGGAATAAACACATCATTAGACCGCGAAAGAGAGAGAGAGAGAGAGAGAGGGAGACAGAGAGAGAGAGAGAATGTACATTCATTTTGCGTTTAGTGTATAGATCGTGCATTCTGCGTTCATTTTTCTTCTTTTTGCGTTCGTTCTGCATTTATTTGGGGTACTTGAACGCAACTGGGTCTGTATGAACAGGGTGGCGAAACCACGTGACATTTTGATCGAATAAACGGCAAAAAAAGTGTAAACAAAACGCACTATTCAGGTAAGTGTTCGTGTCATAACTTTCTTAATATTTATCGAATTGTATTCAACTAAAGTGCACATACACCTCCAAAGTGAGCTCTTTCCTCCGCCGCAAATGTTAATTTGATTTAATTCAAGTACTTTTTGAGATTAGCCCTACCAAAGTCTTGGAAACGAAATAAATCTATGACCACGTACATTTTGGGAGGGCTAATCTCAAAAAGTATGAACCAAATTGCCTTTTGAGGCGGAGATTAACCAAAATACAGTAACAACTTCTGTTTCGTGTTAAATGTTTTTTTAAATTTTCACAATTATTCCCTGAACAAGCGACTTGTTGTTCTTGTGTTTATTTTCCTGAAAATGTGTACATTTTGTTTATTCTAAATTTGTTTCCATGTACATGGATATAATAGACAACTTTGAGAATCCCCCTATATTGCAATGAGAATTACATTTTAAATAATATTCCCGTTTTCAGCGATTTTCATTTAACATTACTACTTTTGTCATCCACTAAAACATTGTATAAAGTTTTTATTTTTTTATTTTCACTTTCTTCTTTTATCTTAGAGTATAAAATGAGAATACTAAAACATACATGTTTCGTCGCGCTTATTTGAAAAGATAAAATCTCCATTATTATAATTTATTCATTAAATTATTTCTTTGGATTCTAACACAACGCACATTTTAGTAAATAAATACACATGTAAAAGACGAGAGTTAAGTGTTACTCAAACAAGAAGTTATTGCATATTTAGAATATGCACAATTATTAAGTACCCAGTTCTATAATTGTTATTAAGTTATTTCTAAGAAAACAAACATATCGAATTGAATGCTTTAAAACGTGTTCATATGCATTACGTGATCCCGGCTTAATTACTTATATTAGCATAATATTATATTAGATTGTATAACGGATATCTCGACAACAAAACACGCTTAAAAAGATGTTTTATTGAAACAATGCGATAACTTGTTTAAAATTGCCTACTAAATGTTTTAATTTCACAATATGCAAAATTTAAGCCGAAATTAAGGTTTTATTTCATACCCCAGCCAACCCCGTTTTTGCTTCTTGGATGGGGTATGGATGTTAATACTCGGACCACGTAATGACATATTCTTAGGTGGATACTTAGGAATTTTGACTGGTAAATTTTACTACTTACCTAAACAGATGACGAACAGTAATTTCATGTTCGTTTGGATGAACGATCGCAGACTTTAAATCCAATAATTATACCACTGTATTATGAATTGACGAATTACTCTGTGATTTATTGATATACTATCTATTAGTATAAAACTAGAACACAGTGATTTATTAATATATTGTAATATAATAATAGTACACTGTTGATCACTACATATGATCTCACGGAGAGTTATATTTACTGTGACCAGGAATATGGTCGATCAATCTTAATATATACTGATTACTCCAGCCTTTACTAAAACAGCAGTAATACCCTTTAAAGGGACACACGACAATATTGATTATTTTCTGGCAGCGTTCCGTTAGTTTTGTTACATAACGTGCATACTACTACGTGGTCCGAGTATTAACTTTCATACCCCATCCAACCCCTTCTCCAAGAAGCTAAAACGGGGTTGGCTGGGGGTATTCAATAAAACCTTAATTTTGGCTTAAAAACTTTGCACCTTGTAAAATTAAAACATTTAATAGGTATTTGAAACAGGTTATCGCATTTTTTTCAGTAAAAGATGTTTTTAAACATGTTTTATTGTCGAAATATTCGTTATAAAATTCTTCTAATATAAGCTTTCCCATCGCTTAATGGAATTAAGGCGGGACCACGTAATATTTAGTTGAAATAAGGCGGGACCAAGTAATATTTAGTTGAATTAAGGCGGGACCACGTAATATTTAGTTGAATTAAGGCGGGACCATGTAATATTTAGTTGAAATAAGGCGGGACCACGTAATATTTAGTTGAAATAAGGCGGGACCATGTAATATTTAGTTGAAATAAAGCGGGACCAGGTAATCTTTAGTTGAAATAAGGCGGGACCATGTAATATTTAGTTGAAATAAGGCGGGACCAGGTAATATTTAGTTGAAATAAGGCAAGTCGGGACCACGTAATATTTTCAAGTCATTATTAATACTTATTTGAATAGTGCTTGCATATTACTAAAATGTTGATCATCAGTGGATTTAAAGTCAAAATGAATAAATAGAGGTTTTTAATTTGTATGTTTGATAACTACTTTAAGATTGCCGTGTGTACCTTTAATCAAGTTTAAATTAAAAATAATGGGATTAATTTCAAAACGTTTTTAAGTACTTATCTAAACGTGACAGCTTTAGTTTCTGAACTTATATATAATTTGTACAAGTACCTAAAAAATCACGAACTCTTATACTGCTTGCTAATTCTAGTTATTATGTAAGGGTTTAAAGTAAGCCGATTGTTTCGCTAACAATGGCTAGATTAATACCATATCAGTCTTACATATGTTACTAAAAGGAGATAGGTTCACACCAATGTATCCTATTGTTCGGGGCGCTTGTTTCAGCCAAAGGTTGTTTTTTTCACTTTAAGACAAAATTCACGTAATACTTAAATAATATGTATATCATTTTAATGGTAAATAAAAATACCTTACTTTTCAAAACCGGTTGAGAAATAAAATAGTTCAAGGGCGAAAATTGTTTTGATAGGGTGTTTTCAATGCAAAGTTCCGCTGCATCAACGATTTGGCTCAAGCAGTTAAGGTTTACCACCACTAATTACATGTAAGCCTCCGAGGTGTAGTCGAATGTAGTTCCTATAATAAAAAGTAATCCCTCCTTTTTTGATGAAAACGGGCATTATAAGTAGGGGAAAACTACCCATTCCTATTCGATTGTGTGGTTGTATGTATAAGAAGCGTATTAATAAGTTTTACTGGATCACTGATGAACATTTTCGAAATTTCGACTCTATGCTTACACTATGTGAGCAATGAAAACAGTCAGTCAATGAAAACAGCTGTACCCTTGACCTGTTTAGTAAACAAACAAGAACTTTCTTACATGTCTTGTGACCCCACCTTTTCTGGTGATTTTTCAAGTGGAAAATTAGTTTCTATATGAACATTACACTGCTGCATTATTCATACTTGAGATGAATCTGCAGCAAATCATTAATATGTGACACTTTAACATTGGTGTCTATGGGGAAAATAATTAGTGGTATAATACCTTAAAAACTTAGGCTTTAAACGTTGCAATTTCTTAACATTAAACATAATACTGAAATGGCTTGTCTTTTTCAAGCGAAACTTCAACATGTATGCATTTCGTGTAACAAAGTATACTTTGATTAAAATGTCTACTACATGGCAGAGTTGTCCTTTCTGTACAAAACACGTTGATATATATCTGGAATAATTACGTGAAATTAGGTGTATATAATAGTGTAGTATAGACAATTTTGTGATTATGCGTTTCTTTTTCCTTTGAGTATATAATTTATATACGTATTTCAAGAATTGCTTGCTGAAAAACCTTTGACTGAAACATGCTCCCCGAACAATAGTGTCAATAGTTACATTGTAAGCTGTCACAATTTAGCCAGTCAAGTTGATCTTATTATAAAAAGTGGGTGGGGATATGTTTGAAACAATCTTTTTTTCAGCCTTACAGAATTGTATCAAATACTACAGGATTACACAAACTTCGATAATTAAGATAACAATGTGAATAAATAAACAAATGCGAAAGTGATGGGGACATTATATAAATATTGCATCTCAGTGAGTGTGACAGTGGATATTGTCAACCTGAGGAAAACAATGTCAACCGAGGCGAAGATGTCATCCTCACTTGGATGCAATATTTATTGTATTATACCGAACAAAAAACGGCCAGTTCCAGGGTGTTCAAATCCGCTTCCGAAATTGTCGCGAACCTGCTCGCCATATTTGTTTAAACCAAGCGTCTTACGATTGACATAACTTCAACTGTATTTTAATAAGCGTCCGATTTGCAATTGCGCAAAGCGTTTCGTAATTGGGAACTTTTATACTCCCCATGACGTCACAATCGTGTGATAGTAAAAATCAATGTATCCCACCAGACGGCGCTTCCGCCCTCATCTGTGTACTTTCGTTCAAAGAACTATGGGATTTGTTTACAACCGGACTATTTCGACTGATCATCGAGTACGAATCGAGTACGAATAGGTGCCTTCATTTTTTCTTGTTTAAACAAAAAGTGATTTGTCTTTAGTTATTTAAAACAGTAAAAGTTAGATATATTCACGATTTAGAGTCTTAAACATACAGGTGATCTATGCATGTATAGAGTAAAGTAAAATAGTCACAACCTCTTTACTGCCTACTCTAACGAAAATTCGTTAGACTAAGTGATGTGCCAAAGCATACAGGTCAGAGCTACGATATTCACGTGACCGGTGATAAAAATGAGTAAACATACCGGTGAACAGTAAAAATTGCTTCACGCTAAGGCTATGGGCAATTTATACAGGAGTGTAAACGGGAGTTATAATAAATTAAAATATCAAAACGGTTATAACAATATGTGTGTGTGGGGTGAGGTCCTATAAAGATATCATGTTCTGTATCCTACACATGTAAATACATTTACTTATACACTCAAGTGATATGAAAACGCAACACGGGAATTTCCGCTATATATTGTATATACTGCACACTTAATTGCACATAATATTCCAAAGAAATCCCAAGATGTTTTTTAAAAAAAAAGTTGCAGTTACCTAGAGAAAGGTCACAACTGTGATGTTGTAGACGTTTTAATCACACTACACTTTGTAACAAGAACTTCATAAATGTTGAAGTAGCTCTTTGAAAAATTGAGCTAGTTCAGTACTGTATTTAACGTAAATAGTTTGCAACATGTTGCATCCTAAGTTTGCTCACATGATTGAGCCAAACGCGTACTCTGTGAATAATGAAACATTGAAGGAATACTATTTGCTGTATTATTTGTTGTTTTAGTATTTTTTCCAAAAGGAAAGGTCTTACGTAGCCATGTACCATTCGATTAAAAGCAGCATATTGTACATACAATATATAGCGGAAATTCCCGTGTTGCGTTTTCATATCACTTGAGTGTATATATTTTACCTTGTATGACTAGATTACTTGATATTATTCTCTTAATTGTAACAAGTTTGTTGGCTTATTTGTTCAACATTTTTTATTGCTTACTCATGTTTTTGTATTTACTTGTCGATATAAGTCGGAATACAAATTTAGTGGCTCTAACAAAACATTATAAATATACTATTGTTTTATTATGTCAATTGCGTAACTTTAAATCGGCAACAGACTGTGTTGTTGTTCTTCATGATTAACTAATGGGTACTACTATGTAAATTTGGCGGGCATCTTACATTCGGTGGCCGTTTTGGAAAGAAATTAAATAGCTTAATATCCAAAATGTTCAGAACGTCAATATCTACCACTCTTGCGGAGTTTCATGTTTTGACCCAAAACCCACAATTCTACAGCATAAGTCTGCTCTAGAACTGAACGCTATATAACGGAGATACACTCTGTATTACATGATATACAAATAGTACATTTACCATTTAAAAAAGTTTTAAACCACCAATTTATTTTGCATTTTATATTGTCAATCTGTATTTGAATGTATAAAAACATAAATAGTTTCATTTACAGTTTGTTATTTTGCACCATCTTCATTAGAACACCAAAGAAAAAGGTCAAAAACAAGAAAGGGCAATACAACAGTATCAATAATGTTTTGTTTCCCTTCTTAAACTACCCATTACGAATTATCTCTTTTAATACGTGTATTGATTCTTTACTGCAGTAAAACTGTTATAGCCGTTCTCAAGTTAAGGCAAGTGGCTGTGCACCTAAGAGATATTTAACAAATGGGTTTCTACAACAAACGTGCTGGACATCCATATATAAGAAGCACAAAAACTGGTATGAGCGCCGGATTTCTAACTTTTACCGCACAAATCTAACATGGGGAATAGTTTTGGTAAAAGGCATGATAGAGCTATGGTGCTTGTAACACAGATCATAAACATGTATGCCAAGTTTCAAAGGTTTCTGTCAATATGTTTTTGGAATGTTAACCAAACATCTATAAGGAAAAGGGGGATAATTCTAATAAAGTGCTTGTCAGAGTTATGGAGCTTGTCAGTTATGGTTGTATACTTAATGATGATCAAGTGTGCCAAGTTTCAAAGCTTTTTTACAGTCGGGTTTCGGAATATGACTGTACAGTACATTCAAAAAGTTTATCAAAAACATAAGTAGAAAAGGGGAGATAATTATTGTAAAATGCATAACAGTTAATTGTCGCATATGGGTGTATAATAATGATGATGAATATGTATGCAACGTTTAAAAGCCTTTTATTAAATGTTGTTTGGAATATGATTGTACAACTTTCAATTGAAAAATCTAAGTAAAAAAGAGGAATAATTCAGGTAAAATATATGACAGAGTTATAGTTCTTGTCATATAACATTGCGTACAAATAATGAACATGTATGTCAAGTTTCAAAGCTTTCCGAGAATTTGTACTTTCCAACTTAGACATGATAGACACTGAAACTATACCGTGTATGATCTGTTCAAATAATATTGTTAACAAACCAAAATCACCAAAATCCCTTATCAAACGAATATATTGCCAGCTGAGGATGTGGCCTGTGGTAATGCATATGAATTGTCACCCCGGAGGTCTCGAGTTCGAGTCCCGTTATGAGCATACTATTTTTCAATGACTGAAGCAATATATGTTTTGATGTTGCTACAACCAGACAACATTGGTATGTGGATTTGTACATATGTATCCGAATAATCTTCGGTTTTAGCACCTGATTGTTCCATCCGTTGTACATTTTTAAGTACTTGCGCACATTTAAACAAGAGGATCAAGAGGGCCTTTGGACGCTCTACTGGCTAAATCTAAAGCTTGTGTATAAGGGGCCATATCTCTGTCAAAAATCATTCAACCGGAACATGGCGATGACATGCGCAACAATGTTTGGTACTGATCATCCTGCCACGTTTCGCTAAAATCTGGTCAGAGGTTCAGGGGAACTACAAATTTAGTGTATTAAAACATTTAAAGGATCATAACTCTGGCAAAAAATCATTCAACTGGAACATGCTCAACTATGCTTGGTACTCATCCTTTTTAAATCCGACCAGGGAATCAGGAGAACTAGTCGGACAACGTTTGTGTATTAAAACCTTTAAAGGGCCATAACTCCGCCAAAATCGTTCGACCGCAACAAGGCAATGATATGCACAACTAGACTTGATACTCAATGCCAAGTTTCATTGAAATCCGTCCAGGGGTTCAGGAGAACTAGTCCGGAAAAAGATTGTGTATTAAAACCTTTAAAGGGCTATAACTCCGCCAAAAAAATATTTCAACCACAACACGGTGATGGTATGCATAACTAAGCTTAGTATCGATCATCCCTGAAAAGTTTTGTTGAAATCCGGCCATGGGTTCAGGAGAACTAGTCCAGAAAAAATGTGTATTTAAACCTTTAAAGATCCATAACTCCACCAAAAAACAATCAACCGCGGAACACGGCGACGATATGCACAACTAGACATGATACTGATCATCCCTAAAAAGTTTCGTTGAAATCCGACCAGGGGTTCAGGAGAACTAGTTCAAACAATGTGCGTGTATTAAAACATTAAAAGGGCCATAACTCCGCCAAAGCATCAACTGGAACACTATGGAAATATGTACAACTACATGTATGCTTGGTACTGATAATCACTGCAAAGAAATCCGGCCAAATGAAGGTCCTATCGTCTTTCGTCTTCAAGTGGCAAAATACAGCATATTTGAACTAATTCAAAGGGCCATAACTCCGGTGTTACTAATACGATTTGTTTGGTTTTCAAACATGTCCAGGATTTCATTGATAGTAACAATATGGTAACGTTTGGTAAAGATCGAATGAAAAATGAAGGCCATATTGTCTTAACGAGTCGAAATACAATTAAATCAAGAGCCATAACTCTGGTGTTACTGGTCCGATCTGGCTGGTTGTCGAACTCGTCCAAGCTTTCATTGATATCAACAATCGTTTAAAGTTTGAAAAACATCGAATAAATAATGAAGGTCATAACGTGTTAGCAAGGCCAAATTATAACATATTTCAGAAAATCAAGGGCCATAACTCCGGTGTAAATGTTCAATCTGGCTGGTTTTAGAACTTGTTCGAGCTTCTATTGATATCAACAATCTGGTAAAGCTTGAAAAAGTTCGGATGAAAAATGAAGACCCTATTGCGTTAACGAGGCAAAATATAGCAATTTTAACTCAATCAAGGGCCATAACTCCGGTGTTACTGGTCTGAACTGGCTGGTTTTCAGAATCGTCCTAGAATTCATTAATATCAACAATCTGGTAAAGTTTAAAAAAGATCGAATGAAAAATGAAGCTGCTATTGTGTTAACGATGCAAAAGTTAACGGACGGACGACGGACGATGGATTGACGACGGACAACTAGCCACCCCCAATAAGCACTGCTGGCCATTAGAACTAAAAACAACAACACGCTCTTTGTTAGGTATTTTCCAGACATACTTTCATTTAATAGCAAACTGAGTTTAACTGTGGGGTAGGGGTAGGGGTTTATACATATAGAACATATAATCGAAGATCTGAGTCAGTCTGTAGAATTTTGGTCAATACCATTTCCATTTTGTAAAAAAATATGTTCATACTCAAACTTTATAACAATTTTTTTTCAGAGCCTATGGTTTTCATTTATTGTTTTATACCATGTGTTTTGCATAATGCTTTATATGTGGAGTGTTTGTTTCTGTTTTGTTTTTATTTTGGCCAGAAAGTGTTCCTTTATCTTACTACTGACTAGTTATTTTAATATTTGTGTCAGTAAATAATAATATTCACTGCTTTCCTCTTTTTCTCATATTTAAATAATATGTTTTCGTATAATTGTCTTGAAATGTTTTATCTTTGTAAATAGGTTAGGGTACACTAATTTAATCTGTGTACTCTCGTTAAAGTAGCTATCCCATCAACAACAGCCAAAATATGTACACCGTTTTCAAACCTACTGACAACGAGGTATATATATAACTTTGACAACGAGGTATATATATATAACTTATGGCTTTGACCAGCTAGGCCAAAGTCCAAAACCGGAATCTTGAATTAAGAGTTACCAACTCATAATTCATTTCACGCATATTCAGTCATTGGTATTTAAGAACTCCTGAATGAATGTTGCCGTTACTTGGCGGGTTAGTGCCTTTACAGTAATTGTAGCAAACGTATTAGTAATTGAATTGAATTGGGGTTCCAACACATGAAAAGGTTATATGGCGCCTAAAAGGCATGAACATGCCAGGCTCATCTTCAATGTACATCGAGATAAAATATGGAAAATGGGCCTAGAACCTTCTCACCCTGAACTGCAGAGTTGCTCAGGGTGAGAAGGTTCTAGGCCCATTTTCCATTAGTAAGTAGTAATGTACAACAGTAGTACCACTACTACTATGAGGAGGAGGAGGAGGAGGAGGAGGAGTTATAATAATAATAGCAGTTTTTAAATATGAACAGCCTCGACCAATAGTGAACATAGTCAAACTTTTCTTTTTCATAAGACTTAAATCAGACTTGCAAATATTAAAACATACAATATAAGCATGCTACTTACAAAGTAATATTTTGAAATTGGATTTTCTTTTCTAAAACGTTGGCTTGATTAACCAGACTTCGATTACCACCTAGAACTTTAAATATGTCAGTCTTCAATAATATAATGCATAATAATAAATAGTGAAACAAGGTTCTCTCGAAAGCAACAAACACAAACAAGGGAGAAAAGTAGGTAGAAGACTCAGTCTTATTAAGTCAGTACATGAGAGTTAATATATGGTGCAACACCTCTCAAGCCCTCTAGCACCGGCTTAAGCGGTATTCTTCTTTAAAACAACAAATATTGGGCTTGATTATCCCAAAGGACCAGTAAGTAATAACACTACTGATTTGTAGTCAGGGCGATGTTTTACAGCAGCCACACAACACTAAACAAACGCTAGTGTGAGTGTCAAAAAATACTGAAAAGGTGATCCCTTAGAAGCAACAAACACAAACAAGAGAGAAAAGAAGCAGGCGTGGTTTTATTGAGTCTGTTCATGAGAGGTAATATAACGTGTAACACATTGCATACCCCTAGCACCCCTATTCTACGGCACAAACAAAACACTGTCCATAAGAGGTAACCCATATATTACAACATATTTTCACTTTAGCATACTAGCTTGATTGTATATTTATTACATTACGTGGTCCCGCTTTTTATCCATTAAGTGATGAGAAAGCTAACAGGATATTGTAACGGATATTTTGACAATAAACCACGTTTAAAAAAAACTTTTGCTAAAAAAACTCGATAACCTGTTTATAATTACCTATTAAATGTCTTTATTTTACCATATGCAAACTTTTAAAGCTGAAATGAAGGTTTTATTTCATACACCAGCCAACCCCGTTTCGCTTCTTTGAGAAGGGGTTGGTTGGGGTATGCAAGTTAATACTTCATAAGTATATTCTTAATCTTACCTGATCTTAGGGATTAACTTACGTTTACCTTATCATGAAAGATGTTATATCGCTGTTATTACTTAATCGAAACAGCGAAGCCTGATTACATCATTCCGGTCACCAGTAATTCGGATTCGAAATTACGTTGCATGATGGGATGTTTACCATAGCAAACTAATCTTTTTCAAAATCGACAATCCAAAAAAAATATGAGTCGTGTCACTCTATGCATATGAAACTTTAAATTAATTGATTACGCTACTTTTATTATATTAAAACATATTTACTCAGTACATTTAAAAACGCAACTTGTTTGATTTTCGATTATTTTTAATCCGCTGTTTTTTTGTTCTAATCAATATTGCATTGTATGTTAGTACACAAGTCTCGTTGTCCCAAATGTTTACATATGGCGATAAAAAGTTTCATACGATGTGCTCTAGTTTTTTCAGTTGAGAAAACCCATTTAACTTAAAAATCTTTAAAATCTCTAAAAAAAGAAAGAAAGGTGTTGCATTTTCAAATGTTCTATGTGAAGTATGTATATTTATATTACTATGTGAAGTATTTATATTTATATTACTATATTACTATGTGAAGTATGTATATTTATATTACTATGTGAAGTATGTATATTTATATTACTATGTGAAGTATGTATATTTATATTACTATGTGAAGTATGTATATTTATTTTACTATGTGAAGTATGTATATTTATATTACTATGTGAAGTATGTATATTTATATTACTATGTGAAGTACGTATATTTATATTACTATGTGAAGTATGTATATTTATATTACTATGTGAAGTACGTATATTTATATTACTATGTGAAGTATGTATATTTATATTACTATGTGAAGTATGTATATTTATATTACTATGTGAAGTATGTATATTTATATTACTATGTGAAGTCCGTATATTTATATTACTATGTGAAGTACGTATATTTATATTACTATGTGAAGTATGTATATTTATATTTATTTTTGCATTTAAAATTCGATTACAGTGATATATTCAACAGTACATTTTGATCTTAAAACATTTCCATTCAATTTGATTGCATTTTAGAAGGTTTTGATTAATAAATAATCATTGATTATTATTAGTATTTAATATACAGATAATTATTGATCAGCATGTTGTTAAGTAAACAAAATACAGGATCAATTAATGATTCTAATTTCTAGTCAAAGAGGGTGTCTATTAAGGGAAATTGTTAATTTGTCATATTTTTTTGGATGTGTTTCCCTACTAAGAGATAAATAAAGAGAGGGAATCGTACTGATTTTATATGTGTTCTTTAACCGTTTATAAAAAGGGTGCCCGTTTCAGTTAATTTTCTGACGGAGTTTGGATTATTTAAACGTTAACGCTATCAGAACGTAACAATATTAGTGCATATGGGGATACTCCTATCTGTATTTATTTTTCATCATGAAAATGTTCCTAATATCTACGTTTAGAAAATGTAGGATAGTCTAGGTTAAGTGGGATGCTTTCAACATCAGCTTTCACACAAAACCAAAAGCCATATTTAAATTACGGATAAAGTTCGAATATATAAAATTAAATGTGCTCGTGTAACATGTATGATGTGAACCAAATTCAAGATTTGTTGCATGTCGGGCTCCGATATTGACGACAACACGTTATTATTTGTTTTTTCGTGTCATATAATAACAATGTTGATATTTATATTTAGGAATCTATCTGAATGAAATTGCTTGATAACTTTGACCAGATAAACACCGTATCAAAGTCCACTAACTGTAGTTATCGCATGTTGTGATTTATTATCTTTAATGTTATCGGTATTGTCTTTTTTTGTGGTTGTTTCTTTTGCTATCTGTGTTACTTAAGAATTGATTTTGGCGTTTATGTGGTTTTAAACGCCGGTTTCATTTAATGTTAACATACGAATCTATTCTTACATTATTTATATGTCGCTATAGTACCAACAATAACGTGCTTTGGAGAATGATAATGACAAATTCAAACGTAAAAGAGAGACAACTACCCTGTGTTTTTTTCTAGACAATGCGATAGCCCTTTTCTATTGAGACAGATTGGATACGTGCGATGTAGCTCCGCCTCATTGAAAAGTAAAGTGTATTCGAAATTAGACGCTAATTTTTTTTCTTCAACAGAACGTATTAAGTGAATGTAAATCTATTTTGTATTAGGCGCGTCATCACTACGTCACTAAGTGTTTCAATATCTGAGATAACAGCAAAGTTGCAGAGAAAACGACACCATCCATAGAAAAGTTAACCCATCTGATGACACACTATTTGTATTTTCATATTTATAAATAGATTATAAACAATTGACAGAAGTTTAATGCTAAATAAAACTAGAACGAATTCGACGGCGCGTCATCGCAAATACCCACGTTTTCTTCACACAGGTCAATTCTCTTTAACCCACAGGATCCATTTTACATGAAATTGTTTTGATCGTTTTTTGATACTCAGATCAGAAATAGATCAGATCAGAAATAGTACTATGTCACTGCAATTAAATTGTGTGTATAGTGAACCTTTTGACGCACCTTACACCCCGAACCACACCACTCACCACTCCACCACCCTCCCGACCACCACAACAACACACACATACAGGGGGAAAAACATATTATTATACACACTGTAATCCCTTCATCAAAACGTTCGTTTGAGACATAATTAAAACATAACTGACCACCTGTTTCCGTCTTACGACTATTATACCATTTAATGTGCAAACGTATGGAAAAATGACAAAGTAAATGAACTAAAGGTGTATTTGATGCCCCTTCCCCAGGCCTACGATGACGTAGGAGGAAACAAATGTATATAGTGTAATCCGATCATCTTAAAAAAGACCCCAAATCCCCTCCAGCCAACCCTCTTGGGCCCCCGGGCAGACGTCCAAGTTTGAAATAATAAAATCGGTGGAAATGTTGTTTGTGTTTCATAGACGATTACATATACCAAATTATGTGCAAAAAAATGGAAAAATGACAGTGTATTTTTAGTGTTTGACCTTTTGACACCACTGAGGGCTCTTGGACGGACTGATGGATGGACAAACGGAGGCGATTTTAATATACCTTTTTTTTTTGAAAGCGTGGGTTTTACTATATTGTGATATTATGTTGTGGCACATTCCAAAAAATACTAGTACATGGATAACGCCTCGAGATACGCCTCTTAACGTTTTATGGCCATTGTATATATGATATATTGACACCAACGTAAAACGCACAATACACCTAATTTACGCTCCGTGATTATGTTACTGTAGATCAAATACATCTGGTGTAATAGTTTGATTTAAAGTTGATAACTCACCAACAACAGCCAAATGTTTACATATATCTACACAGTTAATAAACCGACTGACCACGAGGCATATATACACGTATATTGTACCTATTTTGAGAATCCAAACTCCATAGATACGCTATAAACGGCCGTATATTGTACCTATTTTGAGAATCCAAACTCCATAGATACGCTATAAACGGCCGTATATTGTACCTATTTTGAGAATCCAAACTCCATAGATACGCTATAAACGGCTTTAACCGGCCAAGCCAAACCCAAAGACTGGAACGTCGAATTAGGAGTTACCAACTCATAAATCATTTTATGCACATTTAATCAAGGGCATGAATAAACCTATCCTTTTTATCGACATATTTATATTATTTTATGATCTGAATTTCTAGCAAGAGTTTTGATGAAAGGTTTTGTAGTGCAAGTTTGCCGTTATTAGGAGTGTTAGTTTCTTTAAACAAACATAAAATGTAGTTTGCTGGTTCCGTCGAGAGTCACTGCTTTGGGATGAAAATAATCGCCAGTGTTCTAAAACCTAGCTATTGAAACCAACAAGTGCCGTATATTTAAAATCCACGATATTAAACGTACCACTTTACGCAAACAATGCAGATTATTTATTAAATAAGCTTTTTATCTTTGGAACCAATTTTGGATCAGTCACGAGCACGACCGTATTCTTAATCTTTTAAACCATTATTATTAAAATGGTTAGTGATATGGAATAACCCAGCACGATTTTCCATTCATTATTTGCAAGCATTTGTAAGATTAGTAGATTAAACAAATTAGTCCCAATGCTCTGTATCACGTGACCGAGTCATGCGTTATTGAAATAGTAAACAAACTTTTATGAATTGCAGCCTATTTATTGGCATTGCTACCGCTTCGGAAAACTATCTAGAAACTCCTCCTTCCGGTGCATGATATCACGTGTATGTGTTTGTTTCCAAACTATTTACCGTTCTATAAAACAACAAGCATGTTGATTTGTTTGTTTGTTTGTATGGTGTTTTACGTCATTTTCAAAACATGTAAGGTTATATATGACGGTCGATTTTTTGTGACCACCCACTTTTCCTGGGTAGAACCAGTACTTTATTATACCTCCCGCCGTCCGTAGGAATCGACAGTTACTCACTTACAAGTCCAGCTCCCAGTGGGATTCGAACCCGCAGCGGTGAGATAGACATTCTGACCTTATTTTATTTATAAGCATTTTTAAAAATACTTTTAGATAAAATTGTCAGCAGGAAGGTCCAATATTTCAACAATACTTTTAGATATTACAAAAAAGCGCAGTTGTTGTGTAAGTATATGCCGTGATATATGGAAAACACACACACAAAAAACGAAACAAAACAAAACAACAACAACAAAATAAATAAAAGTTTTTGTTTTTATTTTGTTAAAAATGAAATATACATTGCCTTCGAATACAAAACGGAGCTGCTTCATTCCAATATATAACAGATACATGTTAATTTAATTCTCCTTTAGCCCCGTGTGGTACACAGACGGTCAAGAGGACCAATAATTGATACACACTGCATGCTTGGTGGTGGACCCATTTACAGTTCACCATTGTGCTTTCCCTCTTAATTGTGCGATGACCGGACAGGCATGATGACGTCTACCTAAAGTCCAAAAGGACGATGACGTTTGATGTTTGTCTGCAATCTTGTCTTGTCGTGCCAACAATGGTTTATTCTCTTGTTGCTCTGGCTTCTGCCAAGTCATTGAGAACCTTCTTTGTGGCTTTCTAGGCTATATTCTTTTGTATATATACACACGAGCATCTTTGTGTTTTACTTATATTGCCTATTAATGCTGCTTGTTGGTTAGAGAATAGTTCATGGCGGGGATTTCTTTATTTACACTGTCCCGTTTTATTGGGATTACAGTAGGGTAAGTGTGAGGTTTGGTGCACCCTAGAAGCTGGTTTAAATCCCCAGCGGCCTTTTTTGCCGCTGACCGTTCCAAGGCGATAGCCCTATTGTCAACCCTTGTGTGTTTGTGATGTCTGTTTTCGAATTTTATTCATTTTTATATATAGTTGTACTTTGTTTCTGTGTGTGTTTGTGGTTGACTGTCGTCCTTGAATGCTAATTTTCCTGTTCGATTTTTATATCTATATTTAGGTAACGATTTATTATTTTTCATCTTTCCATACATACTGAAATACACAATTCCTGCATTATGTTCCTTATTAATTTTGCTTCAATAAGATGTTTTGTATTAATTTATTATACTTATATACCATTACCTGCAACACGTTTAAATATTTAGTTGTATGTTTTGCTGTAACATATTTCCAAATCCTCCCTTTTAATGTTCGGTTAAACCGTTCAGTTACTACAGCTTTGCCGTTATTAACCGTATGATATATTTCAATATTATTATCATCAAGATATTGCTTCAATGCTTAAATTCTACATTCTGATAAACCCGCAGACATTAAAATTGTCTCCCTGTTCTGATAATATTTTGGAACTCTTTGGTAATGTCTAAACCAGTTTCATTTGGAACTTGGATAACCCAAGCAAATTTACTAAATACATCAATTTGGCTTTCTACCCTGATTCTACGTATATTAATGTTTTGGTTGTATACGTGTGAGGCAATATGTGTCTATCTCATCATGATCTACCAAATGTATATTAATTAATATTACGAGTTATATCATAGCATGACAATTTATCCTCCGACTCTCCTTGAATTTATCGTTGTTAGTACTTTTAGAAAATGGCAGGTGTTTTGGACAATTAGACAATTTGACTTCAAATATATTTATACCGTATCAGTATGTACTGCTAATGTATAGTTATATACCTTATTAGCATATTTGCTTAAATATTTATAACCTGATTGAACGATGCAAATGTAATTAATAATTGTAGTAGTTAAACTCGTGCTGCTTCTATCGTGCAACTGACGTGATTGTTATTTTACAAAATGTTCAATATGTGCTTTCATTGGTATATACAGGTATATTTGAATGAGTATGGCATCGAACCAGTGTCCCATTTTTGTATGAAGAGGTTATATATATTACAAACAGCTCTATAACGCAGATTTTTCAGAAACTGCTGGGCTAGTGCATTTTGTTCTTAGTCTGGTTCACTATGTAACTTCGTCGAAGTATTTTGGAGAATAACAACCCTACACATTCTTTGAAACGTTGAGATTTACTAAATAAAAAATCTAAAGCGTAGATCTTTTTACCCGATGCAATTTTAGAATGTTAACATGGCTGCCAAATGTTCGTTGTATCTCGGCTTTAAAGCTTCATACATTCGTTGATTTAGTGACTATCGTCACTATACCCACATTTTCAGGAATAATTAATCCAATGGTACCATTTACAATAACATTAACTTGATTTTAAAACTAGTTGACCAGTACAAAATACAATACCGGTTAGTGCAATGAAATTATAATAAAGGGAAGTGACAATTAAAATATAGAGATTATTCAACTGCCCCGTGAGATTATTAGGAAATTCTTCACGAGATGGCAAGTGTATGATTTTTTCACGAGCGAGCGGGCACGAGTGAAAAAAACAATACGCTTGCCATCGAGCGAAGGATTTCCTAAAAATCGAACGCAGCAGTTAAATAATCTGTTTATTATATTTTTAGTATCCTATTTATTACATTTTTAACTTTATTTTGTATGAATTTTATCAGTTTGATAAATGTTGAAAGTTGCCTTTGTTGAAGCAGTCGTTTGAAAAGGTGAAATTCACAGGCAATATGTGGTTATATCCATTTTATGAAATTGTATTGCACATTTGTATTCAAGGGGCGTTGGCACTTTGTGTAGATTCTCTTAACCTACTTTAGCTTCTCTTAACCATGATAAGTTAAAGAATGTTCTTCTAAAGAGATTTGAGTTAACTGAAGAGGGTTTTAGAAAGCGGTTTAGAACTTGTTTGCCTGAGAAAAGCGAGTCATTTATTCAGTTCATTAGTAGCTCTAGAAATTACTTAGATAGGTGGTTAGAGCTAGGGAAGGTAGCAGAGACTTATCAAGGCCTCATAGATTTCTTGTTTCGGGACCAGCTATTCAATGTCTGTAGTAGACGTCCGTTCTTATTTCTAAAAGAGAGGAAATTAGCTAGTGTAGAAGAAATGGCAACAAAAGCAGATCGGTTTGCCGAGGTTAGAGGTGGGGCTCATAATGTAGTGTCGATAGACAGAACTGTTAGAGATAGGCAAGGGGACGATAATAGTAATAAGCAGAACGTTCAGACTGGTAATCATAGAGGCGGAGGTAGTTTGATGGGTGCTAGATGTAGCAATAGTGGTAACAACCTAGGTAGACCTTGTATTAGTTGTCGTCAATGTAATGGGAATCATGCTTCACATGAGTGCAGAGAAGCGGTAAATTTTCCGCTGTCGTAGACAATTGGAGTGACAGTAGTGAATTAGAGAACACTGTAGGTAGTCAGAACCAAGGTTTTAATTATCCATAGAGTTTCGGTAGATGTAGAGGTGGTCAAAACCGAGGTAGAGGTAGAGTCAGAGGTGGTAAAGTCTGGTTACTAAAACCGAGAGTAGTACCTGTTGTGTTAAATCGGATGGTGTAATGGCGAAGATCGGAACATGTCTATTCCGTATGCAAATCTTCCAGCAGCAGATGGTAGAGTAAATGGTAAGAACGTAATTGCAATGAGGTATACAGGTTGCACGGAAGACCAGTTGGTAGGTAAACAGTCAGCGTGTATGTTGTTAAATAAGTCGGTAGGGTACGTGCCAGTAGCATGAATAGATGTAGATACACCTTTCTTTAAAGGGACTACAGAGGCACTATATATGGTCGACCCGATGTACGAATTAACGATAGGGAACATAGAAGGTTCAGTACTTTCGGTAGTGTCCGATGTTAGGAGTAGCATAAGTAATGCAGTAATGACTAGAGCGCAGGTTCAGAAGCAAGCTCAGGCTTAAAATAAAAATTGTTAATGCAGCTGACCATGATATGTACTGGCTTCCGTCACTGAAACACTCAAGGAACATGCACTGGTTCCTAAAGCCTTCGTTATTTTCTGCTCTGGTCATTCATTTTGCTGTCGTTGTTAACGCTCAGAACATTTGTATTCTCGCTTATTTGTTCTGAGTGACAATTCTTATTTTTAATTTTTTTTAACTTTGGCAGTGGATGACATTGACGTTAGCGATAATTTATTAACGTCATGGATCAACGTCACAGTTACTTTTGTGTTCCGAGTTACTTACTAATTATTATAGTCTCAAACTATTTTTTTTTAAAATTTAAATGGGTAAAAGATTAGAATTTCTCAATTTTACTCATAATAATGTAATAAAATAGTCAAATAATATGATAATCGCTTAAATATTTAATATATACCTCATTCGCCGATACTGTTCAATAAATGGAATAATTTCGGTTAAAATCATATATTAGATTATATAACTACTGGGTTCGATTTTAGGGAAATCCTTAACTCTATGGTACGTGTGTTTTTTTTTTTCTCGCTTACGATCACACGCTCGTTTGTGAAAAAACCCAACATCCTCAACACATGAATAGAGTTTATGAATGGTTTCGTAGTGAAATTTGGCTGTTAAGTTTCTTAAGATTTTTTTTAAAGAAAATGTTCACTTTTTTCTGCCATTTTTAATATTCTCAGCAAATAACATTGATATTCTCAACACTTTATTGATGTCATAATTCAGCGTCATAGTTTTTAGAGATCGATCATGAAAAGAGTCACTCACCTACCATCTCATGAAGGATTTCCCTATTATCAATCCTAGCAGATAAATAGTGCGGCGTCATTTACAGAGAACGTTCCAACACGTATTTTTCATCACTTGCTTCCACTCGCTCGTGAAAAGACCGACACACCTACCACCTCATGAAATATTTCCTTTTGAAAGAACCACATCCTTACTGTCTCACTCATTGATAGGCATATTGTATATTGTTTATATTTTATTACTTGCATCCACTTGCTCATGAAATCCACTCTCAATATATGTGTGTTTTAACTAGCTCCACCACCCCAACCCCACCACACAACAAAAAAAAAATCACAAACAAATCTAAACAGCATCAGGATATTATATTCCCAGGTCTCAAATGAGGACGCTGCATATATGAAACAGGATGTTTATGCAAGGAAGGATCACAGGATTTAATGGTTGCTCTGTTCGCAGAGTTGAACTCGCTGTGAGACGGAGTTTGGACTTTGGAAATGTGTTGTTGTGTGTTGTATAATATATTTGAGTGAAATATACCATTTGGGTTTGTCGTCATTTTATATTCACATTTGTGGCTGGCAGTTCCGAAAAATCGGAACCCTTATGCAATACATTTATCACCTCACAGTCGACGACAGTACATGTACCGTGGTATCAGACACAAGTTTTGTCTACATAAACATGTAGTCCGGTCAAGGCAAAACAATCGGGCTTGCGCAGTCGCAAAAGACATGAAAGAAATCCACAGTTAGTTATTTCGTTTTCATTAAGTTAGTTATTAATACTTAGCGATATCGAATATTCTTTCACTGAGAAATCACGATCTTTCATTGATAAAAATGTAATAAATCATTTTAATCCTTCATATTTGCTACCCAACTTGCATCAGTTTGCATTACTTAAAGTCACCTAGTATCAATGGCTCACTGTGAACTTCAGAGAAAGTTTTCAACTTTAATATAAAACATTAATGCTACTGCATGATTTACCTCATTCTGTCAGTGCACATACTAGGATCTGAGCATGTCGTTTTATTAACTGTCAGGAACTCCTGTCACTTTCCAAAAGTGTTCACACAAATAACTTCCACAGACATAAAATGTGCTAGAAATGACCAACCAACCAACCAACCAACCAACTACCGACCAACCAACTACCGACCAACCAATTTAATGGATAATCAATATTTAGATGCATTCATTAGAAAACTATGTCGTTTCCAAGTAATATAAGTATATAAAGAATCAAAGATATATACACTACTCAATTTTTATAATCGGTCATCCAGGTTTCTTGAAAATAACACGAATACTAAAAACTGCAAATCACTGAAACACATACCACTATTTTATTAAGTTTGTCAACAAGGTTTTAGTCCAATCAAGGCAGATAAAGTTTTATAAATCGCTAGTGATATTCGTTAAACGACGCCAGTTAAAATTACAAATGAAAATATGAATTATTAAAAAATATATAATTCTTTGAAAAGTAACCGATTATAAAAGTTGAGTAGTGTACGTAGGCGTGCTAAACTCGTCAACAGATCATTAGTACCACCAACGATATCAAATAATGTCCGTGTCATCTCATAACATCCTTTTGACAGGTCCTTTATCTAATTTGCATATATACGAGGAGATTTCATTATATTTTGTGTTTTTCAAGAAAAAGTACATAATTTCAAAACATTTTTTACATTCATTCAAAGTACTCTCCATTAGATTTGATACACAGTTTTAAGCATTTAAGTCATATTTAAAACATTTTTTTATACTAGATTCTTGGTACACCCCTCAGCCACTGGGAAATCTATGAATGGCCTACAGTCACCGAGGGGCGAAAAGATAACAAAAGTGTTTAGAATGTTAAAATCAACAAAAGGTAGAACAAGTGTGAGAGCCAGCATCATCCGACTCAAACCCATCTTCCCCCTACACTCAATATGATTTTATTGAAATTATCACCGTCATGGAATAAAGTGTGGACATATTGAAGACATAGCAATTTCAGATTCGATACATCAGAGTTACATGTATTACCATTGCAGTATTTAAAACTGATAAATGTAGATATAAAAATCGAACAGCAAAAGTACCATTCAAGGACGACAGTTACCTAGACAGTGACCTAAACGCAAAACGTTAATAAGGTATATGTCATGTACTTGGATGGTAAAGGTCGCAGTCGCAATTCAAGTGTCACTTTGCGATTTACTACTCAAGATAAACTATAACCAAAGTTTGAAAGGTGCATACACTTCCTGAGAAAGTGAACTAAACGCAAAACGTCAAGGTAAAAGTAGACATACAAATGAACAGGAAATGTAACATTCAAAATAACCACAGTCATCAACAAACACCCACAGAAACAAACAACAACAATTAAGATGAATAAAAGGCAATGTATGACATCACAAACCTAAAGGGTTGAAAATAGGCCTTGGAACGGTCAGTGGCAAAAAAAGGTTCTAGGGTGCACCAAACCTCACTCTTACCCTATTGTCATCCCAATAAATGGAACAGTGTTAGTAAAGATATCCCCGCCATGTTATAATTATTAACAAACAAGGCAGCATTAAAAGGCAATTTAAGTAAAACATATAAATGACCATGTATATATAATATAAAAAACAAAAGCCTAGAAATCCACAAAGTAAGTACTCAGTGATTAGACAGAAGCCAGAGCAACAAGAGAACACACTATTAAGGGTACGACAAGACAAGATTTGAGACAAGCATCAGACGCTAGGTAGAAGTCATCATAGGGTCCACAAATGGGTCATCCAGTAAACAAGCTGTACGTTGCAAAGTGTTAGGGTCATAACCTCTTTCGATAATCGTTTTAACAAGTTTAATAAAGATTGTATGAAAGTGATTATGACCAAGGATTTTACGACGTTTGTCAATCACAAATCCATGGAAGTCAGGTTGTGGTAGTCCTTGTCCACCAGAAGTGTTCCTAAATTACTTTTATATTTTTAAGTTGATAAGAGTTGGTTACGAAAATACAGGTTTACAAAGGTCACAGTAGTCGAACGCTACGCGTACTGTACTCCCTGCTGACGTTGTGTTTTGTGAATCGATGGATTCGATGTGAAGCGATGTCTGTGCGGTGTGACATTGTTACCTTTTGGTACGTTTGGTTATTTTTCGACCTTTTTAACGAGGTTTCTTATCCACTGGCAGATTTGCATACTTTGATGATGCCTCTTGCGTAAGCACGATGATTTAAATGTCGTATATAAGTCAAAAAATAGTATGAAAACACCGACAACAAGTAAACATTGTGTCTTCCGGGTAACGTTAGATTTATGATTATATTTTATAAAGAAATATAAAAAGATCGGACAGGAAAAGTAGCGTTCAAGGAAGCCACAAAACACAGTAACAAACATGCAAACAGACAAACAAGAAGTCAAAAGTAACAATAAATGCATACGACATCACAAACACAAAAGGGTTGACAATAGGGCTACCGCCTTGGAACGGTCAGTGGCAAAGTAGGCCACACACAAACAATAACATCTAAGAAAAGGTTGATATTAGTATATGTACACGCAGTTTCTTGTTAATATAGCTATTTTTTGCCGTTGAAATGGATCGTACGATCCATATTTACTATACTCATAGTTGCAGATTCGGTGAAAAGTAGTTGCGTTGAGCCTCCATTTATTTGTATTCCTATTTGGGATTAAATCATGTTCAATATGAAGCCGATAACAGAGACAGTTGATATTTTTTGTCATATTCACGAATATTTCTAACCCATCAATGTGGACTCCACTTAAGACACGTCAATCCAAATTAATTTCAATAACAATTAACCGATAGAGATTGAAAAGTCAATGAATATCAGTGGTAACTTCTGTCTGTCTGTTTATGCTCCCATTGTTATGGGGTGAGTTGTGTAGAAGCAACTGTTAAGTCCGTCCGTATATACGTGCATATCCTATATTGAGCAAAAATAGAAACGTCCCTCCCTGTTTAAGTAACGATTTCCAGAAATCCAAAAGGGTTACAGTTATAAATCATAATCAAACATAAAGTTTATTCATTTGTGGATCGATATCAATTCACTAAATCTGGCTAGCACGAGAACTGTCAGAGTGATACACTGGCGAAGTCGGTAGGGGTCAAAATAAAAAATCACAAAATATCAGACACTCGTTATGTAACGTTTAGGACATCGAGTTTAATTCAGCATTTGTCACCTGCATTAATTATCGTTAATAACGAGTGTGACCTCCATTTCACGAATATTATTGCATGTATTCGTTTCGATTTTTGCTCAGTATATATTCGTTGAACAGGACCATTATTGATTTCGTATAATGAACATTGACTGTTTACAAAACAGTGCATTGTTATTTAAATGTGTCAACCAACCATGTATTGGTCAGTGTTAGGTTTATATTGTCAAAATGACCAGTGTGAACATCTGGTTGGCAATTTGCATATTAATGGTGATGTTACCGGTCAATGTTCGTTAATGTTTAGCAAAAGGAACTATAACAATTGAACAATGATGACTTTGAACGCAGCGGGGCGTATATATAAACTACGATATACAGAATAAAACATTCTAAATACTTTTTTCTATTTCAGGCAGTTATGGATGAAATAAAATGCGTTGCTACCGTTGTTCAAAGAGGTCACATGACTTTCCGGACATAACTGATTAAATTGCCTACCACAATACAGAAGAGCTGACAATTAAACGTTACTTCATCTGGAACAATACACAATGTATTACCATATTTTTCCATCAGATGAAAAAACAGAGAAAATTAACCACTCCTAAACCTTCATTACAAACTGTGAACATTTCCAAAATTCCAGAATATTTCTTTCAACCGCTAAAAAAATCCAAAACACCTAAGAAATGCGCGAAAAATGTTTTTGACTTGCGTCTTGAAGAAGAAGGGTGTGGTTTGGATCAGTGAATCCTTTGATGAAACGTCGCGTTTGGATCATACGCAAAGAAAAAATTGCAAGCCTGATGAAAATGTGTACCAATTTGATGACGATGTACAAATGCACGAGGAGCAAAAGCGCATGTGTAACAATAAAAGTATCACAAAGAAACTTTTTTTTAGTTTATTAAAAGGATATTTAGAAATTATGTATAAATGTATTGAACTCTCTGATATAATGTATGGCGGTAAGATTGGAGGGAAATATACCCAATATGCATGTGTGAAATTGAACAGTTAAGCGATATGAAAGTGTCAGTGAATGTGTTTTATTATAGTTGTTATTCATTAATATTTATCTGTGGCGATATTGAAAGTTATAAGTACATGCAATATCTGTGTCATATACAGTAATAATTTGCATATAAATTCCATTATATTTAATGATACACGTGTAATTGTTTGAATAATACAACATGATATATTGTATACCGTTTCATGACATGTCACACTGTTTTGAACGTTATGAATGTAGGATGTGTAGTTATAAACGAAGTCAGTGCGTCTTTCTTATCTGCAGTCATGAACAACGTTTCACAACCCATTGTTTGTGAAATGGAGAAGAGTCCTAAACAAACAAATCGTGTTGTTATGCATGTGTTACCAGCGGTAAAAAAACTTATTAAAAAGATACTGATCAAGAAGACATGTATTTAAAATTCAATCTGCTACTAGCAGAATACCTGCTACCACTCTAACTATTGCATGTTTACTCTTTTTGGATGTGGTGGAGTGGTATTCGATGGAACATACTCACCAGATGAGATATTCTGGTGAAGTAAGTTCTGGAACATTGGTCACAAACTGTTTAAGGACAAATGTCTGGTTGAAAATACAAAGCTCAATTAGAAAAAGGCCGTACCAAGCTAGAAAAGAATTCAGTATCAGTTTTGCAGTTCCCACTATGTTTTGCATAAAATACATGTATTTAGCTGAGCAATTGAAAGATATTAAACTGAATATTCGTATGGTTTAAGTGTTATTAATACTTTAGTTGTTAGTGGCGCTATTAAATGCAGGTCGAGCGAGACATGCAAAACATGTCTGGGTAGAGCCTTTTGATTTTGAATTGATACAACACAATACTGGATGCCTATACATATATCACACACATAATTAGGCTAATTCGTTCCTATCTATATATTATTATCATTAAATATATACATAAACGAAATTTCTATTCCGTATTTACGTACCTTTTGTCAGATCGCATATGACTTTTAAACACAACTACAATACAGTAGTTTACCAACTAGGGTGACAGTGATATTTTTAAAAATTGAAACTATGAGTACACCGAGTTTTGATAGAAACCTTTCTCTATCGTTATAATCTCACACATAACTGCTAATAAAAAAGTATGAAAGGAGAAATTTGAATATCGTTGAATACGATAAATACAAAAAATATGTATTATAGCATATTATAAGCAAATACGTTGTTATGCGTTTCTTTTTCATTCCCGTACATGTATTTCAAAAACAATAAAACAGTCCACTCTGTTTACCACTTTGTTATATATTTAATTTGATTCAAGTTCTACATGTATCAGTTTCAACTAAACATATGTAAAAGCAAATGGATTCTAGTACGTTCTAACCAATAATACCCCGGTTTCATGCAAAGCGATGTCAGACAATCGGACTGGTAGACAGTAATGTTTTATATGAACAATGTATGCCCTCTAAAATGTATTTATTTTAAGTAAACACCTTTTTAAAGTGTTTTATGATTTTGCTTTCTTTTGATTTATCTTCGTTTGTTTCAAAGTCAACCCACGCGTTGATGAGCGTTTGCGCGGGAATGAGATTGTCGACAGGATCGTACGACTGGACGAACTTCGCATTCGAGACATCATTTGCATGACCGAAGACCTTCATGATAATATTTTGTTCTTCCTGAGATATTGACGTGTCGTTGTTTGTATCGACGAGGTCATAATAAATCCGCTCTTGACAATGTACAGTCCTGTTACGGAATTCATTTTTATCCATCGTAAAAGCTTTATCATAGGCAACGATAAACTCTGATTTTGTAAATTCCCCACCGGTTTTACCTCTCATAATACATTCATTCCACCAGTTGTCAATTAGTGTATAATTGTTTGAATGATACAACTCAGAGAACTTGCTCCTGAAATAATAAGAAAATTAAAATTAATGTTATACCCGAATCCGCAATGGAATAAACAGTAAATACGTTTCATTACTATGACCTCACACCTTTCCCCCATCACTAGTTTTTCAAGTAAAGTCGTAAATACATTATCGTATATATATACTGCTCTATCAATGTATGTAGCGTAACTGATACAAACTCATCGACACCCACCAGCGCAGTTGGCTAGGTGGCCTAAGCATCTAAGTTAACACCACCCACCTCTACCTGAATTATTGTATAAGTAAACTTGTAATTACGTTATCGTGTGTTTCTGTGATTAAATAATAGTTGGTTTAAGTCTTTTCTATGATGCATACGTGCAAAATATGTCAATGACAATCAGTGTTTGTAAAGTAACTGATTGAAACTCTCGATGATATCCTAGTCATTCCACCAACCTGAGTAGTTGGATAGGTGGCCACGAGTCTAAGTTGTTTCTCGTTAGTTGGTTAGGTGTCCAATATGTCTAAATTGGCGCTCTTTAGCTAGACAGAGGAGTCGATTCTTAGTTTCCAAATTATGTTCAAAATTAAGTTTAAATCCGCTAGAAGGCGGATAGTTCATAAAAAAGTATTTACGAACAACTAAAGATACATTATCCTGGCCATCTACATCGAGGACAATTAGCTATGATGAAATTCCACTATTGATCGGATGAGTCCACCTCTCCAAAAAAGGAGGGTTCAAGTGTCGCTCTCATATGATGGCAGAACAGCAAACCGATTTATATACACATAGACATACGAATGATTATACTATCTCATATTATGGGTACTAACCAGTTTTGAATTCATCTATTCATATGGTATCCTATATAGATGCACCTCGGAATATTATCCTTAATAATATGTATATCGAGAAATTATTTTCGATATATAAGTGGATTTTCGGGATGACTCAAATTGCTGTACTATTGACATTTTAAATATTGAGTTCTGCTCTACTGGGGGCTAGAGGGCGTAAACGGTAGCTAGCATTTCTCACTACCGTTCATGAACAGTCTCAGTCAAACCGAAACTGCAATATTTGTTTTGTATTTATTGCGTTCGGCGATTTCAAAATCCCTTCTTAATCTTTTACCCAGATGTTAGTCCTGTCTTACATATTCTTGATATTGCAACTTATTATAAAATAATGATTGCTCTACGAACAACTATAAGACTTTCGTCCCTCGGGTTTTCTGGTCGTACCCAAGACTGGTTTTCTCTTTGGCCGCAACTGCTGTGGTTGTTCAGTACAATTCTTGATACATCCTAAAATGTTTCTTATTTTGTATTTTATATAGCTTTACAACAACATCTCAGTGTTTCTTTGTTAGTTTCTCTGGATGTTGACTTTATTGTTAGAGAATTCCTTTTGATGGAATGTAGTTTTTGTTTTACACTGCCTTGTCTATTTGGGAGCTGAAGACAGGATAATAGCGAGGATTGTGTACACATTAAAGCTAATCTGTAGGCCTTATTGCATACTGACCGTTCCAAGTCGGTAACCCTGCCTACACCAACCTTTCTGTTGAATTTTGTCTTTTTCATTGTATCATTAATTAAATATTGCTCCTTGTTTGTAATACAGTGCTGACCTACGATGCCATTGCGACTGGACGCTGTGGGGCGTCCAAACGCAATGGCATCGGGTTGGCAAAGGGTTGACAATAGGGCGGTATTGTCAACCCTTTTGTGTTTTTGATGTCGTTTGCTTTTATTATTACTTTTGCCTTCTTGTTTGTTTGTTTGCATGTTTGTTTCTGTGATTTGTGGTTGACTGTCCTCCTTGAATGCTACTTTCCCTGTCCGATCTTTTTATATTTCCTTCCATAGGACCCTATATCTCATTTTTGCTCTAGAATGAATACAAACTTATTTTTATATTGAAAACAGAGTATGAAAGGAAGTATTTGGAAATCACCGAACAACATAAATATAACATAAATTGTAGTCTCGGTTTGATTTAGACTGTTCATGAACGTTAGTGAAAATACTCGCTATCATTCACGCCTTCTTGCGACTAGAACTACTTTCCATGTTAAATTTGTTGTCATAGTGTAACACATGTAGTGTTTTACCGATCATCGTGGGTCGAATATATTTCCCCAAAATACGTTTCAATTTCCAATTTATCCAGCTATATATTGAAAACATTTCGATTTAAACGCATGAGGGCCCTCCTGACTAAACAAATTCAGTCTTTTACTTTTAAACTTGGGCATATAATTGCATAAATTGTATTCATATTATTGTATTTTTTATTGTTTTAGTTAAGTTATAGTCACATTGTACCTTCTATGTTTATATAGTTTGTATTTTCGTTGCTTTTGAATTAATGCTTATATATAATTATTATATTTACTCTCTTCTTCATGGTATATTAAACATATATTTAACGGGTTCGAACCACGAATGAGGACCTCTATTCTCATAATGCACGTAAAATAACCATAATTATATTCGACAGTAAGAGTAGGGCAGATTTTCCCGATTCCTATTAGTCCTGGCGGCTTTAAATAAAGTAAGTTAGGATGTTACAGACAACATGCTGATAACACACATACCTATCTTTTTTGTAGACATTACTCCTAACAATCTCACCATACACATATACCTACCTTGCCTTGTCTAAATCTGCCGTGGTTAGAACACCGTCGTGGTTCACGTCCACTAACCTGAAATAGGCCTTCCACTTGGATATCAGAAACTTGTTCGCCCCAATTCTAAAATAATAAAGTTATTTAGATTGAAATGGACATAGCAATTGGTTATCAATGTACAGTTTAACAATTCTTAATTATCATTTGAAATATTGCCCAAAATTTATTTTATATAACGAACAACATCCAGGCGCGTATCCAGGCATACGCCCGAACACCCAGGCGTACAGTTCTCCCGTACACCCAGGCGCGTATCCAGGCATACGCCCGTACACCCAGGCGTACAGTTCGTCAGTAAACTATTTCCAGCACAATCGTTGCGCCCTTATTTTCCCGATCTTACTTTGTTATAAAAAATATAAATACAGGTATACTATTTGAATTGACTTTACATGTGCGCTTTCTTTCGCTTGAATCATACAAACATTTAATCTAAGCTAAAAATCCTGAAATCTAACGTACGATCAACAAGAGCCCCGCTGTGACCAAGGGGCGGTTGACCCTTGGAATCCCATCGGGCGTTTAGTTCAAATTCACGCAGCTACGCCCCTGATACCCATCTTTGCCCGTCGGAGTATAATTCTAAGTAAATATAGAAAGTGCCCACTCTATTACCGACTGGAGATTTGGCGTAGGCGAATAGTTTAACGTTGTTCAGTTTTCCCCTTTATTCAAATGTGCTGATGTGCTCATAAACATGCTTGTTTATCTGTATCACATGCTTATTTCGATTTCTATCATGAATCATTTTAATATGCAGGTGTCATTAATAGCTCTGTCATCAATCTGTAATATATGGATACTATGTTTCGGTAAATGACAGGTGTTCCGTATAATTAAATATATTGATGTCCCTTATTAGTTAAGATTAATATTACAATATGCAAATATCATCAAATTAGTAGCACTTTTCTATTTCACCTTGTACTTTGCCATATAGCAACTACAAATAGGGTTTTGTTGTTGCTGTAAGGTCTGGTCTCGATCATGTTTAACGGCCGGTATTTTGGCATTACTTTGTTGATATTATACGCAACTACGTGTTAACGCGTTCAGCCATTTTTGTAGTTTCGACATGTTTTGGTATTTTAATGTTAAAGCGAAATTTATAAGCTGATGCTTTCTTCATAGCTTATACCAAACATTTGAAGCAATGAGTTTTTTCTTTTTTATTTATTTATTTATTGTTTGATTTAAAAACTCAAATGACACGAGATATTACTTGCAAAATATCAGATTTCTGATCCTTATCGTTTCAGAGGAAAGTCTTCGTTTATCATATTTCGTAAAACTATAGAATCTTAAGAAAGGGCTATATTAGTATATTTTGTGTTAAGTAGTATATGATAATAATGCAAGAGTTCTGGGATTAATGATTTTGAAGAAATATTCTGTTTTCGCGGGTACAAATATGCTCGACAGCCATACTAGGAGGCTTCATGTGACGGCTGAATTCTGTTTATATGATATATGCAGACATTTGAAAAGAAAACAGAGGAAATGCGTATTGTTTTATTAATTGTACAAAATAACAGTTGTCGATAAACTCCGATACTTATAGCGGAAGAACCTTTCCAAGATATTATTAGTATATTCATTCTGCATGAAAGAGAACGAAATAATGAAATGCAACACGCACACTAGCAACATTTTAAGAATTGTAGCGTCGGAGATTACGTTTTACATCATTCCCTATATATTCCTATGTAAACTTCTCATCTCTACGCCGGGGGCATCAATCGAAAATGTTGAAAAAGAGGACTCTAAGCCAGTGTTACATGCAACATATTTGATATCGACGAACGTAGTTTTAGAGAAGATGATCGTTTAAGTTTCCTATTTACCATTTTTTTTTTATCTGGAGTGGAGTCATGTGTTACCACCGAGTCATCATTTGAACAAACTTGGTTAACAACCATACCACATTGCTGTTGTACGCCGAATATCAGAGTTATTGACCTTGTAGCTAATGTTACTTCGACCCTTGCAGTCATGGATGAATAATTATATTAAAAAATGCCATCAACGTGTAATAGTTGCCCTTAGATGATGTTTGTTGTAAATGCTCAAAACTTTTAATTTTAATTTTATTCCAGGGTCACCATCGGCTTACTGATAGGTGCCTTATACTCGTAATTGATTTATTGTCTGGAATTGTTTCTAGAAACCAAACAAAGACTTGATCTATTGTTTGAAGCACTTGCTTGAACCGAATGTGTAATGCCATTTGCATTCAGATTGTAATACTACCACAATAAATTCAACATCAATGCGACATGTATTTTTATTGGTCACACATTTGGAAGTCGGTGGAGACAATATAGTTACAGCACACGTGCATTTGTTTTGATAGTTCTTTTCCTATGGCATTGAAAAAGAGTTGTTGATAGGGCAGCAGAAAAATATCAAATATTATTAACTATAATTTATCACAATATTTACAAGATTTGGGCACCTTTAAATTTGTATTAATTTAGATTTGTATACCACCATTGTTCTTTATTTTTATTCATTTGCTTTCAAGGGCACCGTTCAGATATAATAATACCCTTTTTTCTTAGCCGCTTGTAAAAATATGGTATCTAATTTTATTGCTTAAAATAACACCCGTATGTAATATATATATAGATAAATAGTGTCTCAAATGCCGAAAAAACAACAAGAAGAACGTCAAGTAATACATTTTGCACACTATCTGCATTACTACAATTGCTAACGAATTGCCACTTTCAAATGGCCACCATCTATATATTACCGTAGCCTCCTTTGTCCATCATCTACCATTTAATGCAGCGGATAATTGTTAAAAGAGTACATATAGCAAACTACAAATATAGAATACTGTATTTACCTATGTGTTCCATTGCAAATAGCCGCAAGTAAGACAGCCAGGATAACAATTGACAATCCCATGTTGCGTGATCAAATGCCGATAGCCAAACACATGTTGCTCCAGCGTCATGAATATTAAATATTCATAAATCACGTGACTGGGAAATGCCCTGATTGTAGCGTAATTTCAAATCTCACTTATACTGAACGTTTCATTTTACATATCCATTAATTAATGTAAAATGATTACTAGAAATTTGTCCCGTGACAAATGAGAAAAGGTATTGCGTTGTTGTTTAACAGATATTAAACACGTCATGTGTTTGTTCGGGGCGCCACAGAGGGACGGGAAGGATATTTAAAACTCCGGAAAGTTAGTATGGTTCTTTAATGTGATTGTATGTCATATCGCTGTTAAATACATACATTGTACTGATTTGCTTTATCCAACCAATATATTATTGATTTATTTGATGTTGTCAGTCGTAGTTCTCGAATCCTGATGGGTTACTTCATGTGCGGATATTGTTTAATGTCTGTGGTTTTGTGTTGTTTGGGATCTGCCAAAAAGGAAGTAAGGATGTATTTGTGTCGATGGCTTGTTATAGGTACCCAACCTGACTCTCTAAATGATTTACAGAATTCGTGTCAATGCCAAACATTTAATTTGTTCAAAAGCACTACGTTGATATAATGAAATAAATTGTTTTAAATGTATTGTCGTTCTGATACTTCTCTTAGAAAATAATAAAATAACACAGCCTTGCCTAGCATTTCTAATATCTTCAAAGAATTATATTCATAAGTTTAATCTATGTCCCTCAGTATATATATATATACATATTAAATGTTCATACACCACTAGCCGCGGAGATTATAATCATAATGATATATTAACTAATTATTTTTTAAATTTTACTAATGATGCACTGTCCTGTTAATCCATTCTATTCTCAAATGCACAACTTCATAAACCATCCACTTCCCACCACTTTGATTAACATGTTAACTAGCAATACTATTGATGCATTTCTATACTGCCCATTATAGTGAAAGCAGATGAAATATATCTAGTATTTCTTTTTGTTCGTTAAATGTACAAGGACTGATTGGGAAGAGTTATAATAAATTAAAATCAGATGAATTAACTGATTTATTTAAAACAAATGACATATTGCTATTCACAGAGTCATGGTCAAACGAACTGTATGATTATAGTGTTGACGGTTTTACTTATTTTCCGCTTCCTAGGACCGTGAAGGTGAAAACAAGTCGCAGAGACAGCGGCGGAGTTATGATATACATTTCAGATAAGTTAGTTACATATGATATGGCTTTTAAAAACTGTGGATGATTGCATAATTTGGATAAAACTTAGTGGACATGTATTTTGTGTATATGATGATATATTTTTGTGTTTATGTTACAACATACCAAGCGGTAGTAGCAGGTTGAGTTTTGTAGAACAAACTATTTTTGACATCATTGCTAAAAACATTTTTTATTTGAAAAAAATATGAAGGTAGATACAGGAGACTTGAACGCAAGGGTAGGAAGTTGATTAGATTATGTTGAAAATGAATTTTTATTTAAACTTGATTTATCACCAGATAATTAGGAGGTTGATACAGTTTTAACTAGACACTCGTAGGATAAAGTGTCAAATGAATATGGAAACTTTTTGTTAATTTTTTGTCAATTAACAGGTTTTAGAATTATGAAGGCTTTAATTGTTCCTCACAAAGAGATTGAAACGTATCCCAATCAGCTTCGCGAAGTTTCCATCGTTGCGTTTTTCCGAGAAGTAAAGGGCCGATATTTTCAAGCAATAACGAGAAGTGGTCACTTCCACACTCCACGAAAAATCCATCAAGAGCGTTGTACTCTTTTCACTAGTCTTCAAGAAAGTTTCTTGAAGATTCTTGAAGACAAAATGCAACAAGATTGTGTTTATTTAAAAGTAAGCTGATTTTATCATAATTAGGTTTTAAACCTCGGCACTTTCATTGACTGACCTTATTTGATTTGGATGTTACTTAGGCGGAAGTACGGGTTTACGGCCTTTGGGGTTGGCATACCTTGGATACTTTGGAGACTTTACGAGTTCCAGATGTGCTGGATCATCAACCTCAATCACCTAGTCTTCAAATCTGTTGTGCAGTATTATCGGATCATCAGATCCTTTTGACTGCTTCCCTAACCCGGGAGTTCGTCGGGTTTGGTGGACTCTTGGTTGCACCGGAGTCCGGCGATTTCGAACTAGATGAAATAGATGCAGTAGGTGTAGGTGTTGTTGAGGATATAATTGAAGGAGTTTTAGGCTTGGAAGTCACAAGAGGTTTGGGAGCTACAGGAGGCTTATTTAAGAGGACCACAGTTTGAGAGGCTGAAGATGTTTTAGAGGATTTCTAGAGAGATAGTGGAATAGTAGCAAATTTGTCGGATTCTATTGGCCAGGTTAACACCGTCTGCACCGCGATAGACCTGGTCGCTGGTTAACCCTACTGGCATCGGCATACGATTCGTCAGATTGAGTGGACGGAGTAAGAATCTTAACACGCTTTAAACGCCTTTTACGGTCATTGAACGTTTAGCATGGACATAAGACGGGTTTGTTTTAAGCATCGAGTATTTAGGTGCATGTCTGTTACATTGTTAGATCGAAATAATCAAAATATACCAAGGAAGAGGTTGATTTGCAATGTACATACCTCATGCATGCTTTGCTGGCCGCCATCTTTTTATGTCTACACGGTTTCCAAAAAGGTCTATACGGTTTCGATTATTACACAGTAATAAGGTAAACTTAAAGTATCCCTCCCAAACCAAACACATGTCAAAGTGTTAATAAACAACGTTATATCATGGTTACGAAAACAAATATATATATTAAAATGCCGTAACGAAACATGTCATAAACTTGTAAATGATAAAAGTTGAAAGTCAATCATAAATAATTGCACGAGTACAATAAACAATAATTCAGACAATAGAAGGAGAATGGACTATTCAATCCGGTCTCACCGAAACACTAATCCTAAACCGTGGCCGAGTGGTTAACGTCTCTGACTTGAAATCACTTGCCCCTCACCGCTGTAGGTTCGATCCCTCAGGGGCCTAGGAATCTTTATGTGAGGAAGCTATCCAGCTGGCTTGCGGAACGTCGGTGGTTCTACCCAGGTGCCCGCCCGTGCACGAAAATTGCCCGGAGGTGCACCTGGGGTCTTCCTCCACCAAAGGAAGCTGAAAAGTCGCCATATGACCTTAGCTGTTGGTACGACTATAAAATCCAATCAATCAATACTCCTAAACCCTAAGGGCACTAATCCTTAGTAAAATATCCATATCCATGCAAAGAACCTAATAGACCTATACAAAAACAACCACAAACTGTTGGTATTATAACATGATTAAAAACGTAAATCTTCAGAAAGCCAGGTAGTCTAGTAGCCGATAGGAGTTTTGTGTGCATTTATATGTCCCCTAAATTTCTCTGTGGAATCCTGTAGGGGACCCTCCAAGAAGAAAAAAAAATCGAGGGTAGACATTTTGAATCATGGTGCGAAACAGAGATATTCAAGATGGCGTCCAAGATGGCCGTCAAAAAAGTGGAAAATCATTTATTCACATTACCAATGGTATAAACGCAATGTTAATGAGCACATATTGTAGCTACCTTTCTTTAAGGTATATGGCATTGCTAATTAGGACAATCTTATAAAAACATATGTGTGTAATCTGGTCGAAAACAGTTTAAAAGGCTGACAATTATTAGAATTTCAACGGATACTGTTCTGAGGTACAAATAAATTTCTACAATTCTGTAACAAAAGCAGGGAACTTGTTATTGGATCCAATAAAAACTACGTATTACCTCATCAATCATTTAAATAGAACATTTATTGTTAAAACAGTGTGTATTTTTTCTTTTGTGTATCTTTGCCGACTAATTTCCTTTCATTTAGTCATTCCCGAAATGCAGTTTTAAAATAACGACGTCACATTTTGGATTGCTCTGTAGGTGGGTTTCATCATTCTATGACACGTAACAAGACATGTGATCGACTTGTTCTTTAAATCATTTGATTTCTTATTACAACATATATGAAACTTAAAGGTTTGCATCAAACAATGAGTGTGATATCGAAAAAGTCCATTTGAACAGCACTTGTATAATGCATTCATATACACGTAGATCATAATTTACACATACACACAATTAATGAACAGTTCAAGCGAAAAATATCCAGTATGCAATGATGGTGTAGGGCCTTGTTTCTATTTTGAAGAATAAGTGCTGACTTAGGGATGTTCTTCTTCCATTACTTTTATTTATTTCATAAAAATAATGGCATTACGTGGTCCGAGTAATAACTTTCATACCCCATCTAACCCCTTCTCCAAGAAGCGAAAACGGGGTTGGCAGGAGTATAAAATAAAACCTATATTTCGGATTAAAAAGTTTGCGTATTGTAAAAATAAAACATTTAATAGGTAATTCTAAACATCTTTCTAAACGTGTTTTCTTGACGAAATATCCGAAATTCTGCTCCTATAAGCTTTCCCATCGCTTAATGGAATTAAGGTAGGACCACGTAATGGCAAAGACAGCATGGCATTCCATTGTGCATTGACATTGTTCGGTTGCACATTGTAAACAATTACATCCATGTACAATGTGTGTCATTTTAAAACAGCATGTTAGAAATAAGCCTGCCGTCTCTTCATATCTGTGCTACCTGGGATCAACTAATGGAGTATCCGAATAATTGTAGCAAAGAATATGACCAGCATATTTGTATCGATGTATTTATATTTGAGTTTAAATAATTATAGATGGGTTTAACACCAGCATATTTAAATGGAGATTACTTTACTGTGGTTGTACACGTAATAATTTAGTTTGTCAATGGTCTTGCATAATATGGCATGCTTTGGCGTACTAAATAATAATAATGTTTAATGTTGCTTTGTTTTGTCATTTACTCTTTCCGAATTCCTGTAAATAACTGTGTTGGAAATGCCTCGAAAGAAGGTTTATTACACAATGTACTCGGGTGCATGCTCAGTTGATCATGCTCCGTATTGTTAGGATATAGACAGGTGTGTACTTTGTTCAGTCTCTAACCCCTACCGTCATCCAGATGTCATGCAGTCAGTTGCATGAGAACAATCATTTGACAAGATACCTCTGCTCCAGCAGCAGATAATGGAACTATGTATAAAGCAGAGTTTCCAATATTCAATTGATGTGTAGCTATGGAACATACTAAATATGTCCATGACTGACAGACTAACACTGTGCAGGCTGAAGATCTACATCTCTAGAAAGTTCTACATTTTGTAATGTGAACCCAAAGTTACCAATTTCTAGTCAACTCTATTAACATTTACTCATCAGAAATCACAACATCCAAACGCAATGGCACCGTAGATCCTCACAGCACCACAACGAGAATGAACAGGGCAATACACAACACAAAGAGTTGGGAAGACAGGATTACTGCCTTGAAACCGTCAGTAGGCAGAATGGCCTACTGGTTAGCTTAAATCAATTGTATATGTGTATGCAGCCCCCAAATTGACAAGACGGTGTAAATAAAAGTACAAACCATCAAAAGGAAATCTCTAACAATAAGGTCCAAATCCAGAGAAATTAGCAAAAGATACACCTATATGTAAATATTTGTAAAAAAATACATAATTTGAAAGACCACAGGATGTATCAAGAATTGTACTGAACAACCATAACAGTTGCATCCAAATAGAAAACCAATCTAGGGCACGAGCAGAAACCCTAAGGGACAAAAGTTCATGCACCAACATCCCCTTTCAGGGTATCAGAGGGTATATAGAGTCCCACGAGGTTTTCCGGTCAAACAAGGTCAATCAACAAGTGCGTTGCAATAATAAAGGGTCATATCCTTTTCAGACGAATTTCCTGATTAGTTTGGGAAGTGGTCAGGAAATCCGTCAGAAGTTTATAGAATTCATCTTCACACAATACACTTAAAAGGTTGGGATATTCCTAGATGCACAAATGTGAACGATAACGAAAACCTTGCCGAAGAAGTTTAATAAATTGATTTATTTCGATCATGACGTCATTAACATCGTTACATGCGAAACAACAACGGTAAACGACGCCATCTCTATAGAACATATTTTGTTTTGAGAAAGTTATACATGTTGTGATGTGAACTGAGTTTTAGCGATTTACCTCTTTCTAGTCAGAGCTATTTACCATTTTCTCATAAGATTCTTTAGAAAAGCTGTGTTTGCAATAAGACCTGAAAGTTTCCATTTCCATTGACAATAGGCTTTTACACTTTCCTTAGTTCATTTGCCTCTCTTTTTTCACTGGATTATGTTTGTGTCCTTTACTGGTCCTTCTATATACACTCAAGAGATATGAAAACGCAACTCGGGAATTTCCGCTATATATTGTATGTGTAATATGTTGGCTACGTTAGACCTTTCCTTTCGGAGAAAAAGACTAAAACAACACATAACATAGCTATTAGTATTCCTTCAAAGTTTCATTATTGACTGAGTACGCGTTTGGTTCAAGCATGTGAGCAAACTTAGGATGCAACATTTTGCAAACCCTTTACGTTAAATACATACTGAAATGGCTCTATTTTTCAGAGAGGAACTTCAACATTTATGAATTTCTTGATAAAAAAATGTGTACTGTGATTAAAACGTCTACAACATCACTGTTGTGTCCTTTCTCTAACTAACTGCTATTTATTTTTTTACAAAACATCTTCGGATTTCTTTGGAATATTATGTGGAATTAAGTGTGCAGTATATACAATATATAGCGGAAATTCCCGTGTTGCGTTTTCATATCTCTTGAGTGTAGTTGTAAAATAATAGATATATTGGTTATGTTCACAATCATGTTGATAAATGTGAAACAAAAGTCTCGAAATGTTTAAATTCATTTACAAAATCTCATGTAATGTGTGTCCACAAAAACTGACTGCACTACATGTATTCCAAAGACAGCTTCAGATCCAAATATTCTCGGCACCATTGTTTCTGAAATACTTGTCAATGCACACACGGAAAGAAAAGTTAGGCATATGAAATTAATCTAGTCAAATCACAAGCTGCTGACCTCTCGTACACTCCCAGACAAATCTATTCAATCTGCAAGTGTGTATTCGGAACTAGTTTGTTTTCTATGTGAACAAACGTTAAACGAACAGCAAGGTTTGTGTCATACATATACACTGTTACCACCTTACAACTGTGTTATACCATCACTGGCGTGGGTGCATAAAGCGCACGTTTATAGTATTAATAGGTTGATGTTTTTGCTTTTAAAAAAAGTATTCCGAAATGTATGTGTTGTTTTTTGTAACTTTATGTATGTATCTGAAGAAGGCTAGTATTAAAGCCGAAAGCGCTCGATATTTGTTAGTTTAACGTCTCACTAGTGAATTAATCAACACTATATAATATATGTAGAAACGGTCACTTGTGGACCACTGCAAACATACTATACAATGTCCATTGGTCTTTAAATCTCCCCTCAATCTGCAAACCTTCCTCTGAAGCTCAGAATATCCACAAAAAATCAAAAGTTGACCAGATTAATTTTTTTTAAATTCCAGTCTTTTTCAGCACCCCTCAAAACTAGCTCCATTTCACTGATAATTCAACTGTATTCCTACCCATTTTCAAATTATCATATCTTCCTCGAAAATCACCCAGTGGCATCCAAACTTGGCAGAAGTCATGAACATGTTCCAATATTGTCACCTGAAGGCAGAAATAAGAGAATGATTGCACATTTCCAAGTTGAGAGCAAACCGATTAACACAGCCCTAGTTTTTTACGGTGTAGGAATCTTCCTACCGTCATGGTCAAGGGAGGTAATTCTGTAGTGAGACCTTTAACTGAATTATTTTTTTGACAAAAGGCTCAAAACTTTATCAAACAAAGTAACAATATTGACGAGCATAAAATGACTTTACTTGGTGTTATCCGCGGACTATTTTTAACAAAATGGCACAAAACATGAAGCCGGTCACATTTGCTTCAAGTCAGTTTCGGACAACTTGAAAATGCACAGAACTGCCACGACATATCAACCGCTAAACTTGAATATCTTCTATACTTGTTAAAGAAAATGTTTGAAACTTTTAAGTTTTAGTATTCTATGATTGCTTTATCTTATCATTGTATAAAATTTACTGTTTGTGTAATATTACCTAATTCAAGTGTCAAAATGCATGCCCTTATATGGCAATTTATTGGTTTCTTGAATAAATGCCTTATTATTCGAACAGTACATCATCTTTGACTTATCATTTCTGCTTCCAAAGAAACTTCATTGTTGGTAGATAAGCTTACTTGTAATTGTAGTGGATGGCTAAGCTGGATTGATGAAATCCTAAACCTTCCTAATCTAATATGGTTAGATTTTTACGCCAAAACGTAACGTCATATTCATGACGATACGTCATATTCATGACGTCATCTTCATGATGTCATCTTCATGATGTCATCACATTAATTAAACATTATTTAATATCTATTTACTTCACATCTCACATCACATCACAAGAAAGATAAGATAAGATAAGATAAGAAAGATAAGATAAGATAAGATAAGATAAGATAAGATAAGATAAGATAGATAGATAGATAGATAGATAGATAGATAGATAGATAGATAGATAGATAGATAGATAGATAGATAGATAGATAGATAGATAGATAATAGATAGATAGATCAGTAAGTAAGTAAGTAAGTAAGTGAGTAAGTAAGTAAGTTAATATATCAATAAATAAATAAGTAATGAAAAAAAGAAAGAAATAATAAAAAAGTTATTGACTAATGCAACAATAACCGTCAAGTCGATACAAATGTCATACTTCGTTTACAAGTGACGAACATAGAGGCCAGATTAGCGATGGAATTGATATTGAAGAGTGACACGCCGATCACTACTGACAACATGACAACAGACGGGGACAGCAAAGCATTCAAGGGCGCTCGTGCTGCTCAACTTGCTATCACGGGCAAACCCATGTCAAGAATGGCAGATGTTGTACATCTTACTAAAACAATGAGAAATAAAATTAAGAGGACTGAGTTTTCACAAAAGATGTTTCCTGGACATACCAAACGGGACCGAGCATACATTCAGAAATGCTTTGCAAAGGACGTATCTCACCGTGTACTGACTTGAGTTTCAAAATGTACAGCAGACTATAGGCGACACAAATATTCCATTTTTACAACAAAAATGGTGAAGATGGCTATAATAGACTGCTACCAGGATAAATGTGGGAAAACTTGTAGTAAATATTCCATGTCGTGTGGGGGTAATCCACCAATCTCAACGTGGAGAAAACATTTTATGCCAACATCATGTAAACCTCTAAAGATTCAGGGAGACGACAAAAATAAACTAAACTAATCGACTGTTTAAATGTTCGACTGGGAAAAGACGCTGCGACCAAGACATGTAAAGGTGCCGACACAAATCACGGTATCAATGCCTCAAACCCGAAAGACGTAACCTTTCGACGTAACGCTAAAGGCAGAAAATTAAGTGCCGCAGCACGGTTTAATGACGGACGGGCAAATTCAGCAATAGAACAAGTTAGTGCTGTTAGAAGGTCATTTCCCCAAAACAGAAACGTGTTACGGTCACTTAAGAAAATTCAGGACAAAAATACGTACGACAAACAGTGACAAATGTTACAAACTTATAAAACAGCCAGATTTATCAACAAAGTGAATAAATTTAAAGTATACGATGACCAACGACAACATAAAACATACTCAACTGACCTTCTCGACAAGTAAACAATGATCACACATTTTGCTATATGAAAAGTGGGTGGGGTAACAATTTGACATGAAACACTACAATAGGATAATATAAACAATCTACTCACATGAAGCATGCAATCAAGATACTCTTTATGTCCTAAACACAGTATTGGTATCAAGTGCAGGCATCTTTGTCTTTCCATGTTGAAGCTATAAAGCTCCAAGCTGAGATGGTCAAATCGCCAACATAAACTGTTGTGGCAGAGATGAGACACGTCCATCCCCCTAGGAATCCCAGGAACACACATCACACACATATACATCACTCTATGAGCTAACATGTTCATCTGAGTATGTCTCCCAGTCAAAATAATCGACTGTCTCCCATATTCTGAAACTTTCTGACCACAGATTCATCTATTAAGTCCCAAATGACGGTTCTAACGCATGCACGGAGTCCGACTAGAAGCAAAGTAGTCTATTTTACATTGCAAAAGCATCAAATACTTATCAAAATCCATATTATACCTTAGAAATGCCATGTTTCACTCTAAAATCAAGATTTCACTATAAAAAATCCACTCTGGCAACAACAAACGCTTTCTATCAAGCCGTTCACTGATCCAGATGAGGGTTGTTTAACGTCTCACTAGTGAATTAATCAACACTATATAATATATGTAGAAACGGTCACTTGTGGACCACTGCAAACATACTATACAATGTCCATTGGTCTTTAAATCTCCCCTCAATCTGCAAACCTTCCTCTGAAGCTCAGAATATCCACAAAAAATCAAAAGTTGACTAGATTAATTTTTTTTAAATTCCAGTCTTTTTCAGCACCCCTCAAAACTAGCTCCATTTCACTGATAATTCAACTGTATTCCTACCCATTTTCAAATTATCATATCTTCCTCGAAAATCACCCAGTGGCATCCAAACTTGGCAGAAGTCATGAACATGTTCCAATATTGTCACCTGAAGGCAGAAATTAGAGAATGATTGCACATTTCCAAGTTGAGAGCAAACCGATTAACACAGCCCTAGTTTTTTACGGTGTAGGAATCTTCCTACCGTCATGGTCAAGGGAGGTAATTCTGTAGTGAGACCTTAAGCACTGTTTGGTTGTTAATTTGTCTCGCATTTATCTTTTTAAAAACCTATCTTCCCGGAATCCTCGTGATCCGATGCTTCAGAAAGGGTCTTGTAAGATGTATACTATTCTTTACGTATACATCATGAATCATGAATCCTCGTGATCCGAGACCCTTTCTTGTGTGTCCGTAATGTTTTTGTTTGTCTTACGTGTTGATTAAAAGTCTTCTAGATTGCTAGGATTTTATAGATTTTGCCTTCCTATTCGTTCCCATTTGATTATGTTTTTTTTCTGCCTCATTATTTGTTCCGAGTCTGTTCGTTAATTCGTTCCTAACGGTTATAGTGGTATACCTTTGGGCTCATAATACAGTCCATACACAGTGAAAGCTATCTCTGAAATGGACGGCAATTTAAATCGCAAAATAGGTCTATATAAACGCAAATCTCTGCAATTAACCAGAATCAACCACCAGACCATATTTCTGCAAATCTGTTTAAATCATGATATTAGTCCCAAGTGTCTGAAAGTTAACATTAGTCTGTGTGCGGGTAATGTACCTCATCGTTTCACTAACCGTTGGAATCAGATTCTATGAAATGTCTCATTGAACTTATGGTACGTCTGTTAAGTAGAGCTAATCATCAAGTGAAGACCCTTGCTAAAGAAATAAGCTCAACATTTGATTCCATTACGCCTTTTCTTCGTACACCGTTGATCGACAACATGGTTAACGCTGTCAAATTCCAAACTTTTTAACTTGTTTATGACAGTTACCGATCAATGTGCCTACTTGGAAGTAATTACTGTAATAGTCAACAAGCACAATGTAGTCAGTGTTATTCCATGTAAATATATCAGAAGCAAGGATTTGCCATGCTTTGTCTGTCTGGTATTATACTAGGAATCATTGTCACCTTAGGGTTTGAGTTTCGTCTTTCAAGGCAAACAGTGCACTTGAGTATGATGTCCTTAGTGTCATTTGAAATGTTAAGGGAAAACGTTGTGTCTCGGGCTCTCTGTAGACATTTATCTATGCCCATATGCCCATTATGTATTTTTTCAAGCATGAGCTGTCTACATGACTTTGGTATCAGTAACCTTTCACCTTTAAGTAGTATGCCGTCAACTACAGTCAGTTCATCATAATTCCAGAAGTCTTGGATTTCTTTGTGGCATGATTTTCGTTTTTCAGACCAACCGTCAAGAACATTTGTATCTGATTTTCTCGTCGCTTCCCTTATCATGTCCATTTTTTGGTCACTGACAGGAATATTAATCATGACACCATGAACATGCGCATCTAGGCCTTCGGCTATTTGCGAAAATGTGTCGGGTAATGACTTGCACGAAAGCGTATCGGCCAGGGGTATGTCTTTTCCTGGTACATAGTGTATGTCGATGTCATACTTCTGGAGTTGAAGTAATGTGCGTTGTAGTCGGGGTGGAGCTACGTGCTGTGGTTTGTGTGTAATTGAAACCAGCGGTTTATTTTCACTTTGTACTCGGATAGCTTTACCAAAAATATACTGGTGAAACCTTTTGGCCCTAAACAGGACAGCATAGAGCTCTTTTTCGATCTTTGCGTAAATAACCTCCGTTGGAGTGAACGGTTTTGATGCATAGGCTACGGATCTATTGTCCTGTAAAAGACTACATCCAATACCTGTTTAGATGCATCACATTGGAGTGTGATTTCCATTTTAGGATCAAAATATGCAAGTTCTGGTACTTGCGTAAGAATGTCCTTGACTTTTTGAAATGCAAGTGTGTGTGTGTCTGATCCCAGACAAATTCTACATCTTTGTTGAGAAGATTGCGCATAGGGCTTGTCACCTCTGCCAAATTCGGAGCATATATTTCAATTGTTTGATACATATACACTGTTACCATCTTACAACTGTGTTATACCATTACTGGCATGGGCGCATACAGCGCACGTTTGTAGTATTAATTGGTTTATGTTTTTGCTTTTAAAATTGTTTTCTCGAAATGTATGTATTGGTTTTTGTAACTTTATGTATTTATCCTGAATAAGGCGATTAAATCCGAAAGCGCTCGATATTTGTTAGTTTAAGCACTGTTTGGTTTATAATTTGTTTCACATTTAAATATATATATTTATCACATAACTTACGGTGCGGCAGTGGAATAACACCCTTCTATATTTTCGATATACCACTAGTTGTATAAGTATGCAAATAAGCTTAGTATGCGTTGTCAAAAAAAATCAATAATGACTATGATCCAATTTCCACGATTTATGTCTGTTTCGCGTGTTAAAGCGACAGGCAAAATGCAATAAAAGTCAATATGTGAGTTATGTGATAAATAGAATCTAACATTCGTTCTCATTCATTATTGAATTAGTAAACTCGTTTGCAAAATTGATATAATGCCCGGCAAGAGCCTCGCATTATATCATTTTTCCAACTCATTTAATAAATTCAATAATGAATGAATACTCATGTAAAATCTTCTCTCTCTCTCTCTCTCTCTATATATATATATATATATATACATATACCTAATCATTATTAGTTTTAGAAACGGTGTACATACGATGTAAAATTTGGATGTTTTTGGCGGGTTAGCTACTTTAAACAAAGGTCTGCAATGTACCAGTTTTCGTGCATTTTCTTCACCAGAAATAATGGTCAGATACCACTACTGCCACTGTTGCTTTGGGGCTTTTGATTTGTTAAAATATGTATTGGGTCTATTAGGCTCATGTTCAGATTGTAATGTTGATTATTTTTGGATGAAATTACCCAATAACAAATCCCCATAAAACATCAAAATATTATATTTCCGTCATAAAACATGTTTATTTAGGATATTTTTAATTGAAATTGGCATTTGTATTGATAAAATTGGCCGGGTACTGAGGGCATACAATTGCAAATATTATAATTCATTTACTGCATTCTGGGAGTGCCCACCTTCAGTGACCTATTAGAGGCTGAAAGTATGACATTATCCCCAATTTGCTGGTCATTTTTGAGTGCATCTAAGCTAGTTCTAAAGTTTTTTTTTTCATCCAGTGTGATTTAGAAATATATGATAAATCTAGAATTTTTTTTAAAACTTCTAAAACAAATTGTGGTCACGGTTGATGCTGTGTTTAAGGGTGCACTTTATTGATTGAATAAAGCACAGCCGAATACCTCCCCCACCCCCATATAACTGTATAATGGCACCTGTAGCGCTTAAAGTTAAAAACCAAACAAATTGCTGCTGCACAAAAACATGGGAGTGTCACATTATAGGTTTTAAAAACTTAAGTTTGTTGAAAGCCAAAAGGCTATAATGTAAGCATATGGGAAAAGCAATAGTAGTATATGACGTTTATCACAAAAACAAATAATTGTAGCCTGGACATGTCACAAGTTGTATGCTGAAAGCACTACATTGATTATGTGCACGGAACCGCAGCCTTATATGTATACTGAACAAAACAAGTTGACCACGACTTTACATAGATTAAACATATGAACATTGATATACTTGTTTGAAGCTATTAGAATATGATTTTCAAAACAATGTGCTATTTTATTATTTATATATATATGGGAAATACCAGAATTACCTCCCATATATTAAAACAACTTATTTCATTATACAAAAGTATTGCTTTGAGCAAATTTAACATTTGGCATTGACACAAATTGCCCACTCTGTCATTTAAAACCCCGCTGAAATGTATTTACAAACGATTGTTATTCTCAAAAAAGAAGATCCCAAATTACGATATATTAAAATTACCTCCATTTTCATTGAAATGAGAACGACTTTCAATAACCTATGACAGTATGTTCCCATTATAATTACTTTATTTGTTTACAAATGGCTTTTATTGGTCATATCTATGCCACTTTACCATTGAACCCGAACATACACGGCTTGTATCTCGTCTATGGAATTGACATGCATTTTATTTGCTAAATTTATTTTGCTCAGTATATAAAGCTGCATTAACTATTACAACATGTCGTCACCTAGAGGTAAAAGGTGCAATGAGAATATGAACAAAGAAGGCACATAGCACATTTTACTTCCAACTTGAGGTGACGGTATCATATTAATCGTAAAAACATACAGATACAACGATGGATTATTAATGAAAGAGATACATCACCCGTTTAGTTTGTATGGATCAATTTTATTTCATGATAATTAAATCAACGAACGAATACGCCTAGGAATACAATCTTTGGGACTGAAACTTTGATTTTAATTTAATGCGTGGATGAAATAACACGACGTAGCGTACAGTAGAGATTGTGGCAGCAGGACACATTATGTGCAAATACGGGCTTACATTTTAGTATAGAATTTTGGTAATGATATTAACATCAAAACTCACTATAAACTGTTCTTTGAGTGGTAGATAAAACTGTTCTAAGGAGTGGTAGATGATTTATTTTTGATAATGATATTAACATCAAAACTCACTTTAAACTGTTCTTTGAGTGGTAGATAAAACTGTTCTATGGGGTAAATGAGTTATTTTTGGTTATGATATTAACGTCAAAACTCACTATAAACTGTTCTATGAGTGGTAGATAAAACTGTTCTAAGGGGTAGTAGATAATTTATATTTGGCAATGATATTAACATCAAAACTATCTATAAACTGTTCTAAGGAGTGGTAGATGATTCGCAAACTATTCTAGCATTCAATTTGACAAATATAACCAAATTTGTTGACTAAAGAATTTTCATATTCGTGTTTTTTTCTGGAAAAAATATAAACATACTTATATAAAGTGTTAAATATAATCTACATAGTGAAGGTAAACCTGCGTGTTCCCCTTATAACATTCTAAGTGATGAAACCAGCTCGTGTAGATAATCACGGACATGCCTACAGTTTTCGTACCCACTGTAGGAAATGTTACGCCCTTTCTTTGTATTAAATGATCCGCTACTCCACCTGATGTCAAGCAGACTTCACCCATTCTTAGAAACAAACTATAAACTGTTGTAAAACGTTCCCGAATCAGAATATGTTCACTCCGCCGCCTATTAACCGACGGTATCGCGTGTACCAACCTCTGAAATAAAGACAAACTGAACGGAAGCCTCGTGTCAGGTTCACTACCTATCCTGAAAGCACCTTTAATAAATGTGTTAATTAAACCACTCATTAGATTAAACCACTCATTAGCCATTACGCGTCGAGCGAGCGAAGCGAGCGTGAACATTTTTTATACTGAGGGGGTGCATCGAAATTGTTTGATATATTATCTACAGTACCATAGACATACATGAATAAAAAAGTCCGTTTTCAAATAAAAAGATTTAACTTTGTATTAATTAAACCACTCATTAGCCATTATGCGTCGAGCGAGCGAAGCGAGCGATAACATTTTTTATACTGAGGGCGTGCAACGAAATTGTTTGATATTTTATCTACAGTAACATGGACATACATGTATGATCCGGAATTAATAGTGTGTGTGTGGGTGGGGGTGGGGATGGGGGGGGGGGGCGCCGGGTGCACCCCGCTGGATCCGCTAGTGAGATTTCAGTGACTGTGTTTACATTCTGTCAACATTAATACAATCAGATGGCAGCTGCGTAATAAATACCAGACATTTAGCCGCAGGAACGAAACAGCATAAATATGCTGTTCAATACATATGCCAAGGTACAACAACATGAAACATGGTATAACGACTGCTATGTACCTATACCAATGAACAAACTTCACATATGATACATATATAGTTCCATACCTACACCAAGGTACAACAACATCAAATATGATATACATCACATACGATACATATACAGTACAATACCTGTACCAAGGTACAACAACATCAAATATGATACACATCACATACGATACATATACAGTACAATACCTGTACCAAGGTACAACAACATCAAATATGATATACATCACATACGATACATATACAGTAAATACCTGTACCAAGGTACAACACATCAAATATGATATATAGACTGATTGATACCTATACCTGGGGCGTAGCTTCCTATAGGCCGTGTAGGTCGCGGCCTACACATTTTTCTGAGAAATCGAAAAAATAAAAATGCCAAAAATGCAATAAAAATCGGATCAACTGTATACCAGTACTGTTAACATTAAATAACTTTAAATGTTTTCAGTTTCTTTTTAGTTATAAGATATATAATTTTGGCCACACCAAATTGATTGCATGGTCGTCGGATTTCCCGCATGTAAAATCAATGAAAAAAAAAAGAAAAAAAAAAGTCTCCGTTCGTGACCACGACGACAACAATATTAAAATAGATGTCGTACGCAAATTATACAAGACCATTTTTTTTGTTTTACTTGCAATAAGCGTTTAGATAACTTTGATCAATCGTAGTTTATTTGTAATAAGCGTCTAGATTTGCAAACCTTGTTAACTCGAGTATACACTCAAACTCAATCGGGTAAATTAGAAAAAATTAACGAAGCAGAACACTTCTTCGAAATGATAATACCAACTTTTTTAATACTTCAATCTAATACAACATCTAGTTTTGGCCATGTTTCATAAAGTAAGTCACAAAAGTTCAGAAAGTGTTTATTTTTTTAATTTTACGATAAAAACTGGTGGTGTTTGCCCATTTGCTCGATTAATTTATTTGGTTCCAACGTGTTGTAAATCGAGTCGTTCCATGACGGAAGATGGCGGGGTTTCTCGTGCTGTCTGCCAGAAATTTCTTGCAGCAAGCTGTCGTCCATTTGGACGATAATGAAACGTTTGAGGACGCCTTTTCAAAGGCGACAGCCAACAAAAATATATCGCCTGCATCTATAGTAAGAGTAAAGGTGCGCGAGAAGCAGGACAGCCCATCAATAAATGTATCGCCGGAAATGCGAGTAAGTGTTGCTAAAGAATTTTCTTGCAAGTATATCGAGATCGAATTAAAAGAAAATCGCAGTTCGTCAATATGCAACAATGGTGCTTCTGCCTTTGATCTAATGATGTCAGTCCAACAAAAGTTAATTCTTCCGTCCAAACCAACCACTAACAATAATGGGAAACTGACGGGACCCCAGCGTCTTGATTTGTGTATGGAGTTGCATTGTGGTTGGTCTGTAGACTGTATATAATCTGGTGAGAAAGCTATCAAAACGCAATCAAATGCACTTTGGATCATTAATTGTTGTCACACAAAGCTAGCAGATAATTCATGCCATGTCCCTAAAAAATTCATCATGATACCTATTTATAACTTTTCTTTCCATATATAAAAACTGTATACAATAAGTGTATAGAATCTTGAATTAGTTAGCAAGTATGTCATTGAAAGAGCTGTGTGCATTTGTATTGTAAAAAAAATGCTATAACATGCTTAAATAGGAAAACTATAGATGGTATTATTCTAGTTGCGCATGCGCAAACTGTTTTATTTATTTTTTTAGATACTGAAATTATTTTTTAGGGGAAAGTTAAAAAAAAGAAAAGATTCAGTATGGTTAAAAAATATGGCCCGTATGAAAAAATCTGAAACCGAGGGAAAAAAAACAAAAAAAAACTTTCGTACTGTCGTATGCATTTTTGAAGTTAAGAATCCGAGGACCTATTTTTTAATTTGGTGTGGCCTTTCGGTAAAAAGTAAGGATATTGATGCTCTTATAGACATATTCACCGGTACGAAGTATACGCCAAAACGCACCTCCGACAGTCTAGCTGAAAAAAAAATCGAACTCTTTACACATCATATTCAGCCAAGCTACATCACATATGATGCATATATAGTTCAATAACACAACCTCAAATATGATATACAAACTGATATGTATCTATACCAAGGAAACATCACATATGGTACATATATAGTTCAAATACCTATATGAAAGTACATCAACATGACGTAGACGCTACATAGATTGTACCATATACCAAGGTAAAACAGCATCACATCTGCTATATAAACTGTTCAGTACCAAGGTTAAAAAACGTCACATATACAGTGCCTATTGCAAGGTACATACTATAATGCTCATTACCTACACCAACGCAGTACATTTGGCCACCTTTCCATGTTACTGATAAACTGATAGTTGTTATTCTAAGCCACTATTATCTGCAGTAAATAGACAAACATATATACAGCGAATGTGTACACATTTTACAACATGTGTGCAGTAGAGATATTTTCTAACGCTGACTGTACGCGGTACATTGCAACTATGAATCAGTAAATTAAACAAGAGGCCCAAGAGGGCCTGTGGACGCTCTACTGGCTAACATGGCTCTTATAACATCAATGAAGTGAGTGACTGCCATTTACGTTTTTTTGAAAGTTTCGGGCAAAAAACAGCTTTTTAACTAAATCAAGGGCCATAACTAAAGAATCTGGTAAAGTTTGGTAAAGATCAGATGAAAAATGAAGGCCCAACCGTATTAATGAGGCAACATATAGCATGTTCAACTAAATCAAGAACACCTCTGTTACTGGTCCGACTGGTCGCACATAGAGCTAAAAAAAAAAAAAAAAAAAATCAAAAATAAAAGAAATAATTCCAAAAACATTATTTAAAAAAAAATCAAAAAAAATAAAATCCCTATACTTGTCTATGTAAAACATGTGACCCTTGGGGCGGGGTCAAATATGACCCGAGGGTTACCATTTGAACAAACTTGGTAAAGGACCATAAACTTATAGCAAATGCAAAATATTAAACCTCTGGCTCTTGCAGTTCCAGAGAAGGAGATTTTTTTCAGTTTTTCCCTATACAAGCATTTATGTAAAACTGTGACCCCCAGGGCGGGGCCAGATGTGACCCCAGGGTCCCCATTTGAACAAAATTGGTAAAGGACCATAAGCTTAGGGCAACAGCAAAATATTAAACCTCTGGCTCTTGCAGTTTCAGAAGAAGATTTTTTAAGTTTTTCCCTATACATGTCTATGTAAAACATGTGACCCTTGGGGCGGGGCCAAATGTGACCCCAGGGTCACCATTTGAACAAACTTGGTAAAGGACCATAAGCTTTTAGCAAATGCAAAATATTAAACCTCTGGCTCTTGCAGTTCCAGAGAAGATTTTTTTTCTTCAGTTTTTCACTATACAAGCATTTATGTAAAACTGTGAATCCCCGGGGCAGGGCCAGATGTGACCCCAGGGTCCCCATTTGAACAAAATAGGTAAAGGACCATAAGCTTATAGCAACAGCAAAATATTAAACATCTGGCTCTTGCAGTTTCAGAGAAGAAGATTTTTTAAGTTTTTCCCTATACATGTCTATGTAAAACATGTGACCCTTGGGGCGGGACCAAATGTGACCCCAGGGTCACTATTTGAACAAACTTGGTAAAGGACCATAAGCTTATAATAAATGTAACATATCAAACCTCTGACTCTTGTAGTTGGCGAGAAGATGATTTAAAAAAAAAAAATCCTATATAAGTAAAACTTATATACAAAAACTGTGAACCTCGGGGCGGGGACAAATTTGACCCCCGGGTCACCATTTGAACAAACTTAGTAGAGGACCATAAGCTGATGCTACATGTATTACATGAGAGCTCTGTGCCATGTGGTTCCAGAGAAGAAGAATTTTTTCAGTTTTTCCCTATACAAGCCTATGTTAAACTGTGACCCCCAGGGTGGGGCCAAATGTGACCCCTGGGTCACCATTTGAACAAACTTGATAGAGGACCACAAGCTTATAGCAAATGCAAAATATTAAACCTCTGGCTCTTGCAGTTTCAGAGAAGAAGATTTTTTAAGTTTTTCCCTATACATGTCTATGTAAAACATGTGACCCTTGGGGCGGGACCAAAAGTGACCCGAGGGTCACCATTTGAACAAACTTGGTAAAGGACCATAAGCTTATAGTAAATGCAAAATATCAAACCTCTGGCTCTTGTAGTTTCCGAGAAGAAATTTTTTTAAAAAAAAATCCTATATAAGTCTATGTAAAACTGTGACCCCCGGGGCGGGGACAAATTTGACCCCAGGGTCACCATTTGAACAAACTTAGTAGAGGACCATAAGCTGATGCTACATGTAATACATGAGAGCTCTGTGCCTTGTGGTTTCAGAGAAGAAGATTTTTTAAAGTTTTTTCCTATATGTCTATATGAAAAACATGCAAAACCTCAATATACAAATTTTGGACCCCCGGGGCACGGCCATTTTTGACCCCGGGGACTTTATTTGAACAAACTTGATAGTCTAGGCGTTGGCGATCATTTTAAAAGAAAAACTGTTGAAATCTGTCCAGCGGTTCTGGAGAAGAAGATTTTTTAAGGTTTCGACTATATATGGTAATGGCAGCCATCTTGGATGTAGCGTTGACCTAATTTTAACAAATCTAAAAAGCATTCATCTAAGGATCATCCACGTGAAGTTTGGTCAAAATTAGCCAAGCGGTTTCTGAGGAGAAGTCGTTTGAAGAAAAGTTAACGGACGACAGACGACAGACAGACGACCGACAGACGACGGACGACGGACAACACAGCATCCCATAAGCTCTGCTGGCCCTTGGCCAGTAGAGCTAAAAACACTGAAAACAGTTAACAGTACATAGAATAACAGATGACAGTTAATAAATGTACACCCACATATCAGCATACTGGGCCCTGATAACAGTACTAACCGAATCATTCATGTTCCGCAAGACACACGACACATATAACTTTTCCTTACCATTTTAATTGACGCAGCATCCAATCACGGATGCTCCTATAATATGGCGGAAACTCTTCCTCTGGATACAAACATATGCCGTCAGATGCATAAATATTAGCACCTGGATTCCACAATCCCGACTCATGTTTTCAAAAAAAACAAAAAGATACTCTGTCTGTGTTCATCACATGCACTTGCAGAGAAATATTAGCTTGAGCTACATGTACATTACAATCGTTATATGGAACCACATGTCTCGGCAGTATTTAACAACGATATCTTCCTGACTTCGTTGTTTTTTCCGACGCCGCCATTATTGTCGGGTATCAAACGAAGAACAAAGCATTGAAAGTTCATACCAAAAACACATGCAGAAGACATTAAAATAAATACGTCCTGTGTATACGTTACGTTGTCATCTCATAAAATATTTACCAATATACACATCTTATTCCTTCAATGATGAAAATGACACCGTAATTTCGGTGTGTGTGCAAACAAAGGATCCTCTCTAAGTGTAGAGCGCTGACCTCGTGATGTCTGGCCCAGTGTGATCACGTTAACACGAACGATAAGCTAATAACCACAAGGATTGCTGTTTACCCACACAAACACAGTTATCTACAATAATTATATTTTGTAATAATGTTCACAAGAAGTCGCTATATTTCAGTGGTTAGACCGACTGAATATAAATTAAAAGGTAAATTAGAAGGTCGTGTGTTCTTGTCCCGAGATAGGCAAACATTTGTTTCTGTAAGTCATATTATTATACCTCACTCAAAATTCTCTATGTAATTTCCCCATTCCCGATCAGTCAACAATTGGTAATGTTTCATGGTAATGTTTCATGGCATGAAACATTATCTCGTGCTTCTAAAAAAAGAACGGTGGTTTCCTCAAGTGCTAAAAATAGAACGGTGGTTTCCCAGTTCAAATGGTTCAGATTAAATGAATTTTGATGTTTGGTATAATAAAATAAATATCACATCCCATGGAGGGTGAAAGAACATATTGTCAACCCTCGATGTGGTAATGTCCACCTCGGCTAAAGCCTCGGTGGACATTACCAATCTCGGGTTGACAATATGTTCTATCACCCTCCATGGGATGTGATATTTATATAATGTTACCTGTGTTGTGCACTGCTCGATGTCTATGAAATACATGATGTCCTCTGTGAGTGTGTTTTTCAAAGGATTATAGTCCGTCCACCAAGCAACCGACAGGCGTTCTACCCGACGGTCTTAGGTGCAAGTGAGTCTGTACTTTTATCTGTGTGTTTGTGTGTGATGTGATGATATGTCTACTTGAAGCAGTGAAATAAATGGTTTCTTTATAGTGCTTCCAGACTGGAATACCACGCCGTAGTAGACATGATACCCCACGTCACATTATTCTGACACTGGTCAATCACTACCCATTATTTTCTCGTCAGGCATGGGTTACAAGTGACTATTACCATTTTTAAAGTCTTTTGTATGACGCGGTCTCGAACCCACGACCTCCCGAATGCAAGCAGACGCTCTAACCAATACACCACAATGCTTTAGTAATGATGTCCTGTGTTAAATTTCATCGCTTTAATAGCCGATTTTGCTATGAACTGGTGAAAATAAAGTTACAAATAAAGATCCGCATACAAAGCGGCATGCGAATTAAGTATTGTATATGTAGCTGCACAAGTATAAGGCCTACGTTAGATTTCATATTATAATTAGTATTCAATATTTATTTTTTTAAATGTATTATTCCTATTATTATTATTATTGTTATTATTATTAATATTATTATTATTATTATTTATAATTATTATTATTTATTTATTTATTTATTTATTTATTTATTTATATTTATTTATTTATTTATTTATTTATTTATTTATTTATTTATTTATTTATTAATAATAATACTTATTATTATTATTATTATTAATTTTAACACAGTTCATTAAAAGAAAAGTTACTGTTGTCAGTCGTTTAATTTTGTTATTTTGATTATAGTTGTGAAACAAATATATTTTCCTCAAAAGAACGTAAGGACAATTAGACCATGGGCTACTCAACTTTTCGGTACCAGCTCAGCTGGCAAATTTTAAATGCTACCATCATTTAGATATATCTTAGTAAAAAAGAAATAGCCAGGACATTTTTCTGAAAACGGCAGCTTAACACATTATTTTTGGGCAAAAACATGCAAATTTGAACAAAAATCGCTAAAAACTGGAATAATTTTTTTAATATTATTATCAATTCAATATTAGGGAGCTGAAGCTTCTGGAAGTTGTCCGTTATATTTACATAACAAAAATATTTTAAATGAACAAAATGTATACAGCTTGCCATTTTGTGGGGAAAGCAGCAAAAAAAGCATACAAATCGCTGATTGTTGGTATAATTATTTTCAAAAATATTGACACTTCCAATTAAACAAAATAGAAATGTTTAAAGTGTTTTAATTCATCTAAAGATGTCCGGAGATATAGATAAAATTCTAAAGGATCAGAGATCTGGAAAAACTGGGATACTTTGGGCCAAAGGTTGCACATTTGAACCAAAATCACTAAAAACGGGATTACTTTAAAAAATATAATTCTCATTACAATTTAAGGAGATTGAAAGTCCTTAAAGTTATATGTTATATACATGTTTATGAAAACAAATATTTGGAATGAATAAAACATATTAATCTTGAAATTTTGGGGGGAAATTAACACAAAATGAATTAAAGTCGCTGATTTTTGGAATAGTTATGAAATTTTCCATTATGATTAAAATATAGAAAAACAGAAGTCGTTCGTAGTGTTTCTTTAACTTTAAAGGTGTCATGAGCTACAGAATAGACAGTCCTAAAGGATCAAAGATGTGAAAATGCCATTTCGAATACCACTACTTATTCGTAGTCTCAATGATCCCAAAAAAATAATTCATAAAAGCTTCCATTAATGTTTTCATTGTTTAAATATTTTATTTTGTATGTCAGAGGATTTGTGTTTTGAATTTCATCAACAACAAATATTTCTTCAGTCCAATTCGGGGTATAACCTTTCTCAAACGTTCTTTTATATTTACTGATTCTAACATTATCCCCTATTTTAAACTTTGGCTTAATTTGATTACTTCTCACATTTTTCCATACAAGTTGAAATACATCGTTCCTTTATTCTTTTTATCACTTGCTTCAGTCGGGGTCATTTTAATACTCCGATGTTTTGTGTTATTATACTTGTCAACCATCATCTGCAGCACATCTAAATATGTGTTTGTATCTTTTGCTGTGAAATATTTCCACATTTTTTCTTTTAATGTCCTGTTAAATCGTTCAATTACTACAGCTTTTCCGAAATTAAAAGTGTGATACATTTTGATATTATTATCATCAAGAAATTGCTTACACGTCTTGTTGCAAAATTCCACACCTTGATCAACCCACAACAATTTACACTGTCTTCCTGTACTGATTATCTGTTTGAACGCTTTGGTAATTTCTAAACCATTTTTATTTGGAACGGGTACAACCCAGGTAAATTTACTAAATAAATCAATAACAGTAAGCAAGTATTTAGTACCTTTATTATACATTGAAAACGATTGCATGTCAACCAAGTCAGCAGACCATATTTTATCAATTTCATTAACAATCACACGGCGTTGAGTGAATTTTCTTCGTATAGTTTTATGAAGTTCATCTGCTAACTTGTTAGTCCATTTCAACGCCTATTCTCGTTTTTTGAGTTTCTCTTATTTTGCACTAATAACTGGTTTTACTATCAAATTCTTAGCAATATTTTCTCCAATAGTTTTAGACTTACTAGATTTCAAACCAGTAAGCATGTTTTATCACACATTGATTTATTACTAGGATTTTCATCATAACAAATATCATGATCTTTGCAAACAGCATCTAATGCATTTGAAGGTGCTCCACTATCAAGCGGATTACCGAGACCGCAATATTTATAACCAGGAAGTGTTAGCCCCTTTTTGGGCAGCAAAGGGATCAAAGCTTTATGAATATCAATATTTCCACCTTCTGTGTTTTTAACAAACTTTGTTTTAGTAATACCGCAAGATGCACAAGTTGCTCCTAACATTTTTCTACCATTTTTTGCTAAAGCATACTTAGGATCAACATTTTCAGTAACCATTTTTTCTTTTATACAATAACTCATATATAATATGATAAGATTAAACTTCGTTTACAAAATATGATTTTATAATGTTTTCATTTTCTTTTGGTTTGTAAGGTTTTAATAATTTGTAAAAAAATATCATACGTACTATTTCCTTCTTGCAACTTTTTGGCAAAGTACAAACAGAAATATCCGCACAAAACACTTGTTTTATCTTGATATTGAATGGTATTGTATTTTATATTAGGTATGTACGCTAAAACTTCTTTTGGCGGGCTCAGACCAAACGGATCGAAGTAATAATTACCATAGTAACAAGTCCAGTGTGTACCAGGTCCAATATGATCATCAAGATTAATAATACCACATTCTTGTTTATTTTGTTTTGTCGGTAATTTGTTTTTGCTAAACACTCCCCTGAATTTCTGTTTACCTAGCTGCTTGACCAATTTATTATATCTAAGTTAGAGATAGGTTTATTTATCTTTTTTTTTTTTTTTTTTATGAATGGGATACTTCTATATGGTCTAATTTTGCGAGTCTACTTGTAAACTTTTTCCACGATCAACTCTCAGTCTTTTCCCTTTTCTGCCTACCTTTCCAGTTAAACCACTAACAAGAGATCCAATCAATGGAATTCCTAATGATGCAAGCATTCCAAGAAATCCTCCATCTTGTTGTTGCTGCGTTGTCAGTTTAATAGGACAACAACCTTTAGACTTTATCATCTTGTTTCTTTGCGCAAGTGTTAATTTATTTGATCCAAGAAGTGTTTGTTTTTTGTCACTAGGAATAGTTACCATCCCATTTCCAAATAGTTTGCCAATTCCATTACTTGCCAAGCCACTCAGTGCTCCTGTTGCTAGTGGTGCTAATACTTTTGCAACTGTTGGTAATGTTGTTTTAGTCAACAAACCAGCTAATGCACCTCAAAAGCCTCCGTTCTTGGACTGAGATCTCATTTGCGATTTTGATATATTTATGTCTAATCCCTGCCCGCCAGATTTAGCCTTGTTAATATTGTTAATCTGGGTAGCTGTAAGTAGCAAAAGAAAGTTTCCAGTTAGTTGGTTATTTTTTAGCCTGAGCGTTAATTCACTTTTGTTTTCATATGCTTTTGCCAGACTTCGTTTCTGGCCATCTGATAAATTTACCGAATAATTTACGTAAGTCATATATATTATAAGTTAGATTAAACTATTACCAATTCATTTACGACGGTATTAATAACTACATCTTCTTTAAAGAGAATCAGAGCATAAACTATATATGGAGCAGCAGGAGGTATATTTAGCCTATATCTCAAACTTAGTTGTTTTGGATCAATACTGACTTCATCACCTTTATAACTCAAATCAAAATGTATCATTCCGAAAAGAGTTTTAAAATTACCTATGTTTAGTAAAGTTCCAGTGTTTTTATCAGTTTGCTTGTGAGAATAATTAATAACATCTCTGAATATTCTTATGATATTACCATGGCTGTATTCGGTTTCTGGATAATAAACTCCATTTCCGACTTCCAATTTAGCTGATTGTAAATAACAATTAGCATTAGCAGCATTTACCTTAAACGTATCCAAAAGATGAGGATTTTGTGTTTGGGAAGAAGTCTTGTCTGACCTTTGCAGATAAACAAAAACGTGTTTTGGATTTTTAACACCAGATGTTATTCTAAATGTGGTCTCGGTCGCTTGGCTGCTTCCGCTTTCTTGTATCATTCCACGGAGGTAGGACCATTCTGTTGATGTCATATGATTTGTCATTACGTAACTTAAACCATCTGAGTTAAATATCATTCTAGGCATCCACAAAACTAATTCATTAATTACTACCCGGCCATCATCATCATCACTTGATTTGAAAATTAGCACATTATCATCTGTCAGTTGCAAGCTGATTTGAATCTGACTAGGAGGAAACACGTTTGTTTCCAAACCTTCAAAGAAGGAATATTTGTTTAATGGAATTATAGAGTCAACTTTTTGATTAGTTATGATTAAAGCATGAAGAGAAGTAAATCCTAGATTATAACCAGCTTGATCATCCCGAGATTCTACCACAGCCGTATTATCCAAATAAAAGTATTCGTTTGTTCCGGTTGTTATTGCATAATCGTCAGAAATTTCAAGCAAGTTTTTGATATTAACACATCTGTGAAGATTATTTCCATCGTACACTATTTTTTCATTTTGCCTTACTTGCATTTGATCAATCAGTGAAGCCGCATCGTTAATTAAAGCAATTCTGTCAGCGTCTGCGAAAGCGGCTCCATCAGCATGTTTGTTTACTCGAAAACTGATTTCAAAATATGCGTTATACCAATCAAAGTAAGAACTTCTATCATTTAGTGTAAACTGATAACCACTTTTCATTTGCCTGGTAGCATTTCCTGGTTGTGCTATAGGAGTATCTAACTGAATAGGTACATGTTCATATCTAGTATTATTATTATCACTTCGAAACATCTATGTATACTAGTAATTAGATTATTTTTTATTAATTAATCGTTTAATTCTTGCATTAATATTTTTGGTTCCTCTTTCGGATAGTAATCTGTTAATTTTTGCAGTTACATCTTCTTCAGTTTCAGCTACATCTTCTTCAGTTTCAGCTACAACTTCTTTTTTGTTATCAGCCTTTGTAAGTTCTTTTAACATTATCTCACCTTTTGGTTTAGGTTTAATAACTGAAACTAACTTATCAGCGGCCATTTTTCCTACTTCATCCCCAAGTTTTTAAAACCACTTTCTAAGATTTGTTTACCAGCCGTTTCTAATGCTTTTTTACCTGCTGTTTTCACAGACTCGCTAAATATTTTTGATCCAACTTTTGAAAAAATGTCAAATATGCCAGCTCCAGTAAAGCGGTCAACTTGAGTATATGTTCCCGTGCTAGTGTCATAAACTTTTTTTAAACGTGCCATATAACTTATGTTACATTAATTCCTTCAAAACAAATCGAAATGATGTGTGGACACCATTAAGATTAATAATCTTACCAGAGAAATCGGTAATGTAAATATTAATATTGTTAATGATCGTTTTGTTTACTTTACAGAACCCGGCTCTCATCGGTTCATCTTTGAAAGGATATGATCTCGTAAGATCAGCTGTACTTATTTCATAAATAACATCCCCGTATGATCCATCAACAATATAATTATTTATCAAATCACTGTGGATATACAACGTATCAATAGAATTTGTTATGTTTGGTGTCACAGTTCCAAATTTAGTTTCTCTAATAACTGCATCTTTGTCATACCCAATCAAGGTGTGAAAGTTTGATTCTATCAAATCAAGTACGAGTTTATTATGAATGGTAGCCAAACATTTAAAACTTTTTTTATGTAATTATCAATATCAGCATAACTGTAATTTCCATTTGCAAAACTAATAGTTTTCAAATCTGTTCCATTGCTATACCTTATCACTTTGTTATTAAAATCCTCGCTAATATTATACCATGAGTAAGTCATGGAATTAATCTTTAATATCAAGCCCAATGCCATACTGATTGTTCTTGCCTAATATTAATGGTCTGTCAAATACAGTTGTAAAATTACTCGGTGTATTCGAGCTATTAATTATTGACGCTTTTTCTGATGATAATTCAATTTTTTGTTCCATTATACATATTAGTAGATAAAATTAATCACTTAAATAAAACAGTTTAAAACTTGATTTTTCAAAATTGAAAACTTGCGTAGTGTTGCGTTTTATATCTGATCTGAAAACAGCAAAATATAATGGATTGAGATATAATTCAAATGTTTCTTTTACTATTCGTTTGTCATTTGTTATTATCGGGTGAAGATGCTTTCCGGCATCACCAAATGCTGGATAAATATAAAATTGTTCTATGTCTGCTCCTGTATAAGTAAAATCTATTACAAATACATAACGACCCTCCTTAAGAATGAGAAACTGGGACAAAGAACCATCATCTTCTTTTTTATAATATGCTTCACCTTTTGTAAGCGGATTGGGCATAAAAGTAAACGCTTCGAGACAATCTTGTGAACGCCTGGATCTTAAAAGTGGTTTTTGCGTCGGATATGATACAAAGAAATTATAATCATTAGTACTCTGGCCATAATCTTGAATAATACTTATTCCATCTATTGTATATTCAAACAGTAGAATTCGACTTAAATATTCTACTTTTACTTTCAACATATCAATTATACCAATAACTGCTGTGTGCCGGCTATCAGACTTTTGATTATGTTCTTTAAGAAAAGCTATTTCACCATCAAAAGCGTTGCTTCTTTCATCCTGAGCAGCTTTCAATTGCTTTGAGGCATCATCAATAGCAGTGTTAAGTTTATCAGTGTCAACCAGTTTGCTCAGAGCTGTCTCCAGACTTACCGTCAGCCATTTTCTTTTTGATATTCTTCAATTTTTTTGATATCAACGTTGGTGTTTATCTGCTCCTTTAATACTCTTATTTGAGTTATTTCGGTAGTAAAAGCAGTTCTCATTTGTTTTGAAGCATCAGCAATAGCAGTTTAAAGTTCATTATTGTCAACCTTTTGTTTATTGATTTCCCCAATCCGTGTATAAATATGTTGAACACCAGCTCTTATTTGTTCACTTAATTTCTTGTAGTTTTTGCTATCTTCTAATCCGTCTTCTTTCTTTTCTAGCTTTTTCAAAGCATCACTCAAAAGTTTTATTTCATCTTTCAAACCGTTTTGAATTTCAATCATTTTCTCGCGGTTTGCTTGTAACTTTGTTTGTATCAAACAGTTTATCTTCAACACCTGTTGTCAGATTTTTCATCATGTCTGGAATTTTATCAATATTATAATCACGTATGATCTTTGTTATTCTTCTTTGAGTATATTGCCTTGTTACTGCATCATCTGGTTTGTCTGGATTACCAACATTAGTGATTTTATTTTTATTCATGTTAAGATCACTTCTCAAAACATTTTCCTGGTTTTTACCCTTGTGAAGATAACTAACCAAATGTTTTTGTTTTACATACTGAGACAGCACAATACCAAAGTTTGTAATATTAACACTGCCAGTAGTAACCTACTCGCCAAGATCATTAAAAAGCCCCATTATATAATATTAAATTACATTAAATTTCACCAGTGAAGTTTCTTTTGACTAACTTTCTGGGGCGGATAAGTCGCCTATGAAGTTACGCTTCGTTAACTTCCTAGGCTTGTCCAGATACAGAAAGTCGTACTGCTTGACATATTGTTCGTTGGAAAGCATACCCATCTCACGATTAACCGGAGTCGCAAAGAAGATGTAATGAGGACAGTTCAAACGAATGTCTTTGGGAGTTTTGTAATACGATTGAGATAAATAAATTACACACAAATTTTTATGTCTTCCCTGGAGAAAATAATTCATAATATCATATTGATTGCGATCACAAACAAAATCGTCGAAAATGACTATCTTCTGATTATCTGAATCTGAAGTATCCAAAGGGATAACTTGATCAGTTGAACATTCTAATATGTCTCCAACAGGAATTTTATTATTTTTTGCTATCATTTCAATGTTTTTGCGACAAAACCTGATACTTAGACTGCTCCAAGTTTTTAGCAAACAAATAAATCTTGTCGTAATAAACTAAAGGTTTCAGCAACATGTGAACTAATGTGTTTGTCTTGCCAGATCCTGAATTACCGCATATAAGCATCCTGAAACAACAGTCCGGCATGAAGTTATATATCTGCTTGAAATTACTGTTGTCTGTCTTCATGTCATAGTTTGGAATTTCCATTATAATAATACTTGGATAATACTTGTCTTAACTTATCTTAATTTATCTTAATTTAATCTAACCTAATATTATACATGTCTTTGTTAAAATGGAAAGAATTGGCAGATAAAAAGTGAAAAGCGAGTGATTTTGTTAAAGAATACGGGAATAAAAAGACTAGAAAAAGGAGCTAGTCGTGATTTGTATACAGAAGTATTTAAACCTGTAACTAGCGAAATAACAGAGAAAACAAGATGGCTAGCTGAACGGTTGGCTCTTCTTCCTGAGGCAAAACACCCGCAATTACTAGCCCCGCCCGGGCGTGGCCCGCAATTACCCAGCCTGAGCGTGGACCTATCAGGCCAACCGTGTATTCCAAATACCGACAATCTCTAGCTGATTACGGAGAGGAACAAAAGCAAATATTAGAGTCTAGACCAACATTAAGCTCAGACAGAGTGCTTAGGTCAAAACCTGCCGAACCCACGGAAGAAATATTTGAAAAACGTGCATCATTTAGTCCCATGGAAAAAAAAATAATAGAAGAAATAGAAGAAGAAATGGAAGAAGAAGAACTAGCTGCAAGGCCTAAGGAAGAAGAAGAACTAGCTGCAAGGCCTAAGGAACCCAAACCGGTGAATGATATTGACTTGGATGCTGGTATGGATGAAGCCATACTTAATAAGTATGATTTGCCAATACCAACTAAAATATTAGGTATTGCTGATGGGAGTGCTGATTATGATACACATGTTGAAAAAGCTGAAAAGATACGTAAGAAAATGTCTCCCAAGATAAGAGGTTTAGAGACAAGAATAGACACCTCGACGAAAAACAACTCGAAGAGAGGTGGAAGAAGGCGACAACCGATGCGACCAAACATGAAATTTCAAGATTAATAGTTAACACGAGGTTCCGCAAAAAAGAATTATATAAACTCGCAAAAGAATATGATGGTATGGCTGGTGAAGCGAATGCTCTGGGGTTTTACATAGAGAGGTTAAAGCGAATTCGAGCAGCTAGAGAAACTGCACAAAAGACTGGCAAAGGGATGCAGCAAAAAAGAAATTCCTACAAAGTCGACAAAGATGGCTACTATGGAATGTTGCATATTGATTTACCTAAGCTTGTCGGTCATCACAAACTTATTGCCAAAGAAGGAGAAGCAGTTGTGCTAGATATGAAAGTGGATGATGATTGTATAGACTTGATAACAAAGCGTTACAATAATAAAAAACTTATTCAAAGCTGTCTCAGAATGCTTTTAAGGAACTAACAAAATTATCTAATTTACAAATTCACAAAGGTTCTTCAAAGTTCAAGAAGATTTTAGGAGGTTGTGTTGAATATTACAATAGTCCTAATGATTTGATAGATGATCTAGAGTTAGTATGTGGGAGTATTTTATAAATATGTTGATTACATTATTGTCTAACTGTAATTATACATGAAAACCAAAGAAGAATTAGTTGATCACTTGACGCGACTTGTGGCTGCATACAGGCGCAGTTATAAATTGTGCGGTATTATAAACACAACATTACAAATTGTTAGTGGAATAATTGGTTGTACTGCTGTATTGGCATTGGTTCCGGCAATTGCTGTTATCGTTGCTGCAGTCGGAGCAGTTCCTCCAGTAGTTGCTGTTTTTGCAAGTAAAACAAGAATAGCAGAAAGAAAGACTTTGTTAAAAACACATCATAGAAGTTTTAAACAACTTCTATCATATGTCCAAACAACCAAAGGACTAGAAAATGACGAAGAGATATTGAGGATTGTCTTTAATAAAATTTTAGAAATTCAAAAGAACTTTACAGAACCTCTGGAAATGCCTACGAAAATGTTCAAGCTTAATGGAAATTAAGCTTCAAGCTTAATGGAAATTAAGCTAGTAGAGGTGCCCCGTAGGAGCATCTGTTCAAGTTAAACGGCCATGGCATCCAGTCGTAATTCGACTTGTTTCCATATCCTATCGTACTTTTCTCTGGTTGATTTTGTTTTAATCAGTTTTGTTTCTTTTTCTATTTTTAATATTTTAAATATTTTCTGAAAAATGTATTCAAATTTGATTGATCTTTTCCGACCTTCCCGCTTATCCAAAATCTTTACAATTTTGTAAAACAAATCTTCAAATCTTTGTCTATTTTTAGAAGACAAATCAAATGCTATCAAGTATTTATCTAAATGGTACTTTCTGTGGTAAATAGTTTTCTTTCGACTGTAATTGTAATCTACAATAAGATTGTAGCCGTTGTGAGTGCCACAATTAAGGCAAATACGCTCGTGTCGAAAACTTCACAAGTATCATTACAATTCACACACGCGTAAGTACACTTGTAACACAGCTTGACTCTGGTACAATATTTACAAAGCTTCTTTTTATTAGTCATGTAAAATAAGATGCAATCTGAGCACACCTCAGGAGGATCAATAGTATTTAAAACTCTTTCACAATATTTGCAATTCATTATATTATAATATAGAATTATATTTTTAAAATATAGGCTTAAAGAAATATTATCTTATGTAATTATATAAATGGAACGTATAGGAAAGAAAATCAAACGGAACATGCAAAAACTATTGATTTTGAAGACATGAATAAAGTTGAAAAAGAGTTAATATTTTTTTCAAACTTTCACGATTTGACAGAAAGAATCATAACAATGTCAAAACAACTAAAACTTTCATGGAAAATAAAAAAAGAAACATAAACAAACTACGTTCTTTGTGCACGAAACAAATTTCAGAGGCAACCAGTTACCATCCAACTTTATACGAAGTATCTTTTATTGCCTATTATGATGTTTTACTTAGCCAAGGAATTGAAATTATTATGTACAGATAATTAAAAATAATGTAATCTATAGTATATGGGAAGTTATGCAGAAGAAGAAAGTAAACACTTTGATGAGGAAAAACTATACTATTTGGAGTAGCTGCCTTTGAAAAGGCTCTCACAGATAAAATAAAACAGGATATTGATGATCATGGGGAAACTTGTATGAGACGCTTGGAAGAAGATATTGTAGATTTTAAAAAAGATTGGACGGCTGGACTTTTGGAAAAACCAATTTTGAGAAAACAATCTAATACATGAATGATTCATATACATATAAAAGATAGCAGATGATAATGAAATTATGGAAATCAAAGATTTTAGTACCATTCCTGTTAAAAAGTAATATAATCTAACCAGGGAATAATTAATTAATTAATAGGGGCTTAAAGAAATAATCTTATTATATAATGAGTATCCGATAAATTGAAACATCCCCAAAACAGTATAGCAAGGTTTTTAAAGTAAATGTTGTCAGTAATGACCCGCTCACTCAACTGCAGAAAACACAACCAAGCGTTATAAATTTCTTAAAATGGAACTAAGAAAAACGGGCGGCTTTAAATTAAGTGTTGATGTTAAAAATACCTTTAAAAAAACATCAATGGGAGACATAGCAACAGGTCCTGCAACCACATACAAAACAGCTTACTTTAATTCTAAAGCAGCAACAGTATTAACCGAAAATAATATTATCGAGGCGCTGGAAAAAGCACGTGAGGAAATTATAGAGTTGGAAATTGGATTCAGATGGTAAGTGGTTGGGTAATTGAGACACTAGACGCACACTATATAAATCGAATAACGTATAAGCCTTTAGGAGGTATCTCTTATTTAGATCTACCAAAAGAACTTGCTAATGCTAAAAAAGGATTAATAAATATAAAAAATAAAAAAGATAACGAATGCTTCTGGCTTATGAATTTCCTGTTGAAAAAAATCTTCAAAGAATAACAAAGTACAAAAAGTATATTGGGGATCTAAATTATAAAGAAATTACATTTCCTGTTTACTACCAAGCAAATCCCAAAAATCGAAAAACAAAACAACATTTGCTTTAACATATTTGGATATGAAGATAATCAAGTATACCCTTTGTACATATCAAAAAATAAAGCAGAAAAAACATGTGATATGCTTTTAATTACTGAAAAAGAAAAAAATCATTATGTGTGGATAAAAGATTTTAACAGTTTGATGTATAATCAAACAACACGCAAGGAAAGAAAATGGTTTTGTTAAACATGCTTGCAGTGCTTTACATTAGAAAGACTTCTGGAAAAACATAAACCTGTTTGTCTTTCACTTAATGGAAAACAAGCAGTAGAGATGCTAAACAAAGATGAAAAAGTTAAGTTTAAACACTATGACAGACAGCTTATGGTTCCGTTTGTTATATATGCTGATTTTGAAGCAGTAATCGGAAGTATTTCTTCAGTATCAAACAATCCCAAAAAATCACATACAGAAGCATATCAAAAGCATACTGATTGCAGTTATGGGTATAAGGTTGTTTGTTGCTATGATGATCAGTATTCAAAACCAGTTGTAACATATAGAGGACCAAACGCTGTTTACAAATTTTTAGAAAAAATGATAGAAGAAGAAAAGTGGTGCAAGAAAACTATGAATGCAAACTTTAAAAAAGATCTAGTAATGTCACAGGAAGAAGAAGCTGGATTCCAAAAATCTAAATCATGTCATATTTGTGGTAATGGTTTTGCAACAACTCTCAAAAAAGGTGTCGCGGGTTATACAGTGGCAAACAAAAACTCCATCAGAAAAGTCAGGGACCATTGTCATATAACTGGAAAGTATAGGGGAAGCGCTCATGACATATGTAATATTAATTTCAGGTTGACTAGAAAAATACCTGTTGTGTTTCATAACTTGAGAGGATATGACTCTCACTTCATAATGCAGCACATCGGGAAGTTTAAACGAATCATAAATGTTATACCAAATAACATGGAAAAGTAGATTATGTTCGGACAAAGTTTGGTGTTTATTGACAGTTTTCAGTTTATGTCTCAGTCGCTTGATAATTTAGTAAAAAACATCCCTTCGTTTCAATACACCTCTCAGGAATACTTGATGATAAGCTAGAATTAATAAAACGAAAAGGTGTTTATCCTTATGATTACATGAACAGTTTTGAACGCTTCAGGGATACATAGTTACCTGGCATAGATAGCTTTTATTCTCAATTAAAGGATGAGCATATTTCAGATGCAGATTACGATCATGCTAAAGAAATATGGAAAACATTCAAGACATTCAAGATGAAAAATATGGGAGAATATCATGATCTATATCTCAAGACTGATGTGCTGTTGCTGACAGATGTTTTTGAAAAACTTTAGAAAAATGTGCATTGAGTATTACAAATTAAATCCTTGTCATTACTTCAGTAGTCCTGGTATAGCCTGGGATGCATGCCTTAAGACGACTGGTATCCAACTTGATTTAATAACTGATATTGATCAATATTTGTTTGTGGAAAAAGGATTAAGAGGTGGTACGAGTTATATTGCAAATAGATATTCACAGGCTAACAATAAATATATGAAAAACTATTACAAGGAAAAAGAAAGCAAGAACATAATATATCTCGATGCTAATAACTTGTATGGGTGGGCTATGTGCCAACCGTTACGTACTGGCAACTTCAAGTGTGTTGATAAGTTTGAAAAAGGAAAATCAAATTACATTGTTGAGTGCGATATTGAGTATCCTGAGAAACTGCATGACTCGCATAATGATTATCCTCTCGCCCCAGAAAGTTTAAATATCAAAGATGAGTGGTTGTCAGACTATTGTAAAGATTTAAAACAAAAGTTTAATTTAGGACATTGTAATGTTAATAAACTTGTTACGACGTTGAAAAATAAAGAAAAGTATGTCGTGCATTTTAGAAACTTAGAATTGTATAAAAAGCTTGGATTGAAGGTAACAAAAACAAACCGAATACTACAGTTCGACGAATCAAAGTGATTGAAAACATACATAGACTTTAATACTGCCAAGAGAACAGCTGGTAAACATGCTTTTGAAAAGGATTTCTTCAAACTGATGAACAATTCAGTTTTGATAAAACTATGGAAAATTTGAGAAAAAGAATTAATGTTAAATTGACTCACGTGTGTGTGTGTGTGTGTAATTCTAAGGTTTATAGTCCGTCCGCCAACGAACACGTCAAGGTATACCTGACGCGATGGTTTAAGACAAGGAGGCTCTCTTAAAATATGCAGCAAGACCTTCATTTATTTCTTGTAAAATGTTAAATGAAAATATATTTGCCATAAACAGAATAAAAGAACGATTAGTTTTAAATCGTCCATGTTATGTTGGCATGTGTATTTTAGACTTGTCAAAATATTTGATGTATGATTTCCATTACAACTATATCAAAAACAAATATGATAGAAAAGCTAAGTTATTATTTACTGATACCGATTCCTTATGTTATGAAATAAAAACAAAAGATGTGTATGCAGACTTTTACAAGGATAAAAAACTGTTTGATAATTGTGATTATCATCCAAAAAGTCAGTTTCATTTTAATGATAATGAAAAGGTTATTGGCAAGATTACAGATGAAACGTGCGGTATGCCTATTGTTGAATTTGTTGGTTTGCGAAGTAAACTATATTCGTATGTGCTAGATAATGAGGTTAGTGCAAAGAAATGTAAGGGTGTTAAAAAGTGTGTTGTTATAAAACAGATAGCACATGACGATTACAAAAAGATTTTGTTTACCGCAACAGGAGCTCACCATGAGATAAAAGTTATTAGATCACCAAAGCATAACATAAGCAGCTAAGCAATAAATAAAAACAGTTTATCAGCTTATGATGATAAACGGTACTTACTAGATAACGGACAAGATACGTAAAAAAAAAGTAAAAAATGATATGCAGAGCGATGATGAAGACTACTGCCCGGTCCGTCTGACTTTGCCTAATGATTTGCAAATGTTATGTTATCAAAATGACAACCGGATTGATTAGTAGTATAGAAACGAGGGGTATCAGCGGAGTTTTCCAGAGCGGGGTTCTTGAGAAAACGGTTGAAATATGTTGGTGTTGATTTAGGCGTGACTTACATTTAGATATTGGTGGTGTGAAATGAGAGTTACGCCTGAGTTCCCCCTGGCATATTTCACTAGTTTTTCTCGTTGCCCGCGATGGAAAACTGTGCTGGTACCTCTCGTTTCTATACTACTTTGACAAACATAACACACCAACCATTATTGAATAGTTTCTGAAAAACACAAAAAAAAAGATTGTTTGACGGAGTTCAATAGCGGTACAAAAAATGTACCCATTCGTAGGGTTGAACCTTCACTTAAATAACACCCGTAGAACGTCGCAATAGTCGACTTCCCTCAACTGAGCTAAGCGGGCCGGACGTACTACGACATACTATTTAGAAAACTAATGTCGTAATAATCTCGATAGAATATGTATTTTCAAATCTCTTCAAAACACATGACCGCGCCCATGATTTTCTCCGTATTCTTGATGTAAAACATGCCATTTAGAGCATTTCTTTGAATTTATCGTGCACTCTACAGCATTAACACACGGCGACTTTACCTTTTTCAGATATGTGTGTTTTATGTAGATTTTCGTTTGCTCAGTTCATTCGAACATCATCTGAAGTTCATATGAAACGCGCGATTTCATTGGTTGAATTTAGTTGATCTTTTCATGAACATTGATTAGATGAAAGGTCGATCAGACGTGATCTCCAAGATAGTGTTGTCAGGTCGGAGAGTATCAAAGCGTTATTAGGATAAGATTTTAATAAGATTGTTTGAAAGCCGTTTTAAATTGCCATTTTTTAAAGAAAAGAAATAAAACACGATCTCTGATATCCGACGTTGTTTATGCCATGGCGTTATGACATTTTGGTGCTGAAGTGCATGCTTTTATGACGTCAAACGAAGTAAGTAAGTAAGCAAAAATGCAAGCAAGCAAGTATAGATAAGTAAATAAGTAAGTAAGTAAGTAAGTAAGTCATTTCTTTATTTATACAGGGTGACTCAATTGGCATAGCCAATATTCATTGAGGCCCTCTTAATAACATATTTACAAATATAACACAAGTAAACGTGATTTATCAAATAGCTCTAGGCATAGGTATGAACACATATCAAAGCATATGATTGATATCAACGCTGCCTAAAAGTAATCAAGATAAAATATAAATGCACTACAATGTATACATAAACATAGACACATTTGTATAGTGTATACGGGCTTGGACCGGTATTAATTTGGCTCATTGAACAAATAGAGAAAATGCTCATTTTACAAGAACTGTCCATGGAATTAATAATATGTCAAAGCAAATTAGACTGTGCTAGATTTAGAATCGATTTTCACTTTTTACCCATTTCAAGCCTATGCACAGCAGACGATATTTGTAAGTAAAAGTAAATGACCACACAGAGGTTAATGTAAGTCATTCGATGTTTGGTTTGCAAGCAGGACACATCGCTATACAATAGCATAGCACATAATTGGAAAAGTACAATAGTAAGCCCAACACGCGCCCCCAAAACGATCGATAATGATGTACTATAAATATATATTTGATATGTCATTGATAATTTACATGTAATTATTAGTCTTCTTACATGAAATCTGAAGATCTTTTCAGTCTGTTTCAGATATCGGCGTGTTAGGATCATCTTTATCTATTTTAAATGCTGTGTTCCTGACGACTTTAATAGCACATTTCCAAGACATAAACATCTGAGTACAATGACGTGTTCATGGTTACTAGTGCCAATATATGGAATATCGGTGGATATTTGCTTCAGTGGAGCAATGTACAGGAACCAGTCCTCACCACCGCCAGCAGATTCCATGGTCTACTGATTTGCCATGTATACTGAGTCGATTAAAGACGGCTTGCTGCAAACGCAAATCACACCCATATTGTATTGTTTATTTTGATTAGTAATATTGCAATAATAAGATACATCAGTTAAGTCCCTTGAATAGTCTAAAATGTAAATATTTTATAATAGTTTTGTGAGTTTACGAATTAGATTATAAAGGAAAGTATATTCAGTGATGTAGTGTCCCAAATATAGAACTATGACGTCATAGTTAAAATCTAGTGCTTAATTAAGTGTTTAAGAAGTACTTTAACATAGTCGAATTTTCCTTGTTTATCATTCGGCTTTAATAATTATTTCATCCTTTACCAAAGTTTTCGGTATATTTACACGTTTTGCCATTGACCGTTCCAAGGTGGTTCTCCTGTTTTCAATCCTTTTGTGTTGGTGGAGTCGTAAACTTTCCTTTATCATGCAGATATGCACTTTTCTGCCTAATAAAGGGGTGACCTAATACATTTTGCTTTATTAGGCACTGCATGACCAATAAAGCAAATCAATGCAGTATCCCTCGGCGTTTATTGTTCGTAACGTTATCTGACGTCATAAAGCAAACAAAAAGCAACAACATGGCGGCGTCCTCGATAAGTGTAACATTCTGCGAAATAGATAATAATATTAATTCATACAGAAAATATGAATAATCTGCATGATAAATAGAGCTGAGCCATTCTTCGTTTTCGTGCCGAGCCTAATAAACTTGATAGTAAAAAGCACTGACATAATATTCTCTATCTATTTTTCTAATTGTTATATGTTTTGAGCTCGTGTTATTGGTTGACTGTGTTCCGTGACTGTTGTATTTGTAGTTCAACATGTATACCTGCTTGTTTGTATCTACTTGTTTATGATAACACAAACTCATTTGCCTTTTGCACAATTGGATATCCCCATTTTCTTTTATTTTTATAAAATATATATTCATTTCAATGATTAAATAGGGTAATTAGAAATCGATAAGTACAAACAATATAGCGAACACTATATGTCCTGATAATTTCTCATTACGTTGAATAGATAATTTTCCGATAATATGAACAAGGCAAAGCCTCAAGACGGGCGAAGCTAAATATTTTAAAATAGATCTAAACGATGTAACGCAGTGTTAGCATAATACAGTATTTTTTAAAGCACATTGAGCTGAACGAAAAAGAAAGAACGATGGTTCGGCCTGCATTTGCATATTTATTACACTAGTGCAACATGATAAATATATTTCCCACACAGGAAGTTATGTAATAAATAAAAATACAGATTTCAGGTCTCTGGATCTCAAATTTCAATTAAACTGAACAGTGATAGCCATACTCATTCAAACTGAATGCAATTACCTTAACAATCAAGTATGTGCCTTGTGCAACTTGCCATCATGTGTATCTAGGTCCAGGCTGTCTTTGTTCCAAAATGTTGACAGTGTGTATGATGTTTCATATCTGACTTTGAAGGATGTTTTTCTAATGAAATGTTTAGTGACTATCTTGCAATATTAATTTATTTTAAATTACTTAATATTTAATATTAATAATAAATAAAAGGTAATTAGCGACTACAATGTCACCCAACTCCAAATATATTATGTAATAGTGCTATTGAATCAATCATTATTTCACCCACCTTAAAATGAATTTAAGTTAGTACCTAAAGTCCTTAAATTCACTAGGTAAAGTAAAGGTTAGCCACTGTCCCACCTCCAAATATGTAATCATATTAATTAATTAAAATATGTTTAGTGTCAATAATAAATGAAAGTTTCGCGACTGTCTTGTCACCCACCTCCAAATATGTAATTCTATTAATTTGTGGTGCAACATAACTCAATGCCAATCGCAATTAGTAATCATGCTGGTCCCCATTTCTGCAAAATGTTTTCAAAATCTAAAATCGACCAAGGGTATCACTCTAGACGAACACAAACTACACACATAATAATGGTGTGATTGCTTCTACAGAAGTAACTGTCACAGATGGCAGTTACGAGTAATGATGAAGAGGATACATTTAATTTGGGTTTGATTATTTTGATTAGACACGTAGGTAAAATATCATCCGGAGAACATGAGCAACTATTTTCTAAATATTTTGATTAAATAATTGTCTACCAATATAGGCTATCATTACACATGAAAAGCAAAGAAGAATCAGCATCTTCATTTGAAACGCTTGACAGAGTTATGCAGGATAAGGTTAAGGATATATCATGGGAGCAGTGCATTACATATTCATCTGACAACGCAACTGTAATGAAACGGAAGCACAACAGTGTTCAGAGAAGAATTAGGGACAGCAAACAAGCGGAACATCTTACCTAGAATGCTTTCAATGGAAGCCTAGTCAGAAACAACAAGAAAAATCCATTATGATCAATGCCCTGAAAGCTCGTCAGGAGGAAAAGGTAATGGAGAAAAAAAGACATGTCTTAAAAACTGACCACAATTAGTCAAAGTAGCAAAGAATATAGGGTATATGGTCCTAGTTCATGTTATTACCACGGTTACAAGCCAACACTGTTAGATGTTACTGGAATGCCTCCGGACACCCAAAGCGTGTCGGGCAACTTTGTGGCCTTCAAATAATTGTGGCCCACTTTTGAAGCTAAATCCTGAGAGAAAAATAAATATTGTCGCTTGATAAAGAGGATAGGGTGTAAAGTAAAATTTACAAAGTGTACACTTTCTTTTGCAACTGATTATATATTAGTGGACATCAAGTGCTTCGACTTGAAACCAATATTCAGGACTTAATTAAACTATTTCTTTCATCCAAAAATTGATACATGAATAAATCATTAAACCATCAGAAACATCAGCACACTCATGAATCACATTTTCCATCCCTTTTCAAGCGGAAAATAACCGGGAATCTACCGGGGAATAGTATCACCCGAAGTTTGACGGCATCACGTTTTGTGTATGTGACCACGTACCGATATTTTGACCACTTGACCCCCATGCGATCAAATTGTATTTTATTTCGATAAATGCTTATTTTTTTTTACAGTAAGTATTAATATAAAGTTATATTTCTGTAATTAAACGTTTCTCTTACGCTTAAAACTCAAAATAAAGACCGAAAACAAAAAACAGAAATAAACAAAATATATAGAGTCGTATATAAAAACAATACATATAAAAAAGAGATTAAAGATATTCATAAAAAGGGTATAAATTCTCGTTTTAGTGCGGCAACATTGATAATCTATATCTATCAAAGCGTGTGATATGTCATACGCGAACAGATTTCAAACAAATTAACTCTGAATGTTCATTCAACTAAAAAACTTTTGTTTTTTCAACGAGCAATCGGTTTCAATAAAAATAAATAACTTATAAGAAGTATTCCCTAATGCATAATACAAAAAGCAGATATAGTCCAGTATACGTTTTTCTTCATCGCACACGTTTCGCCTTATATACTCTGAAAAAAACAAACGAATCAGAAGTTATAATTAAAGTTGTAACCCGGAATATATACAGAACAAAAGAAGTTTATCACGACATATTAGGGACATAAGATTAAAAATATGAACATTAATATAATTGTTTGAAGATATTAGAAATGTCAGGGAATGGTGTGATTTTCCAAAAAAAATACAATATGTCATTTAATTTTTTTCTAAGCCAAGTAAGAAAATTACGTTCCATATCTTAAAAACAACTTATTTCATTTTTCAAACGTACCGCCTTGAATAATAATAACAATAATAATAATAATAATAATAAAGATTTTATTTAACGAGAGAACTCATTTGAAACTATCCAATCTTCCATGAGGCCACCAACAATATATAGTATACAATATTAATGTTCGGTATTGACAATAAGTGCCCATTCTGTCATTGTTAAAAAAAACATCGTGTTCACAAACGATTGTTATTCTCAACCAAACTCATTCCAAATTTCGTCATATTAAAATTATCTCCTTTTTCATTGAAGTGAGAACGATTTTCGATAACCTATACAAGTATGTTATTGTATTCAGGTGATATAATGATTTATATGTGTCGATTAAAAGTAAAGGTTTATTCACGGATTCTGCGGATTCGTGATTGAATATGCGTAAAATTAATGGTAATTAATGGTAATTCTTAATTCGACGCTCCAGTTTCGGAGTTTGGCTTGACTGGTTAAAGCCGTTTATATTGTGTCTACAGGGTTTGGATTCTTAAAGGGACATACGGCAACATTTAAGTTTGTATCAAAAAGTAAATCCGCATCAGTCTAGTATCATATTGACTTGAAAACTGCTTGGGTATATTTAACTACCAGTTTGAGTTTTTAATTTTCCTTCGTTATTCTACGATAATTATGGGTATACTATTGATATATTATAATGAACAATTATGAACAAGTACTATGCAAAACCAATTATCTTTCAGCTATTCTTATAATTAATATTAATTATTGAACAAATACAAGTTATGTAGAAAAACTAACGGGACGCCGTGAGTTTTTAAATCAAGATTGCCGTGTGTCCCTATAAAATGTAAATACATATATATACCTAATCATCATTAGTTTTAGAAACGGTGTACATACGATGTAAAATGTGGATGTTTTTGGCGGGTTAGTTACTTTAAACAAAACGTATGCAATGTACCAGAAATAACTGTATGATACCACTATTGTTACTATTGCTTTGGGGCTTTTGATTGTTTGAAAAAAAATGTATTGGGTTTATTAGGCATATGGTCAAATTGTAATGTGGATTTTCTTTTGGATGAAATTACCCAAATCATAACAAATCCCCATAAAACATCAACATATTATATTTCCATAAAAAACATGTTTATTTAATTGAAATTTTCATTTGTATTGATAAAATTGGCCGGGTACAGAGGGCATACAATTGCAAATATTACAACTTATTTACTGCATTATGGGAGTGCCCACCTTCAGTGAGCTGTTAGAATCTGAAAGTATGACATTATCCCCAATTTGCTGGTCATTTTTGAATGCATCTAAGCTAGTTCTAAAGTTATTACTTTTTTCAGCCAGTGTGATTTAGAAATACAAAATGTATATGATATATGTTGAAGGCCAAAAGGCTATAATGTAGGCTTATGGGAAATGCAATAGTAGTATATGACGTATATCACAAAAACAAATACTTGTAGCCTGGACATGTCACAAGTTGTGTGCTGTGAGCTCTACATTGAATATGTGCACGGAACCCCAGCCTTATATGTAAACTGAACAAAAAAAGTTTAGCACGACTTTTTAAGGACATAGTTTAAACATATGAACATTGACATACTTGTTTGAAGCTATTATAAATGCTAGGTAAGGATGTGAATTTCAAAACAATGTGTTATTTTATTATTTATATATATGGGAAATACCATAAGTACCTCCCATATATTAAAACAACTTATTTCATTATACAAAAGTATTGCTTTGAGCAAATTTAACGTTTGGCATTGGCACAAATTGCCCATTCTGTCATTTTTGAAAAAAACGTTGAAATGTTATCAAACAAGAACATTCCAAATATCATCGACTTTGTTTACAAATGGCTTTGTAGCATTATTATTGGTATTATCTATGCCACTTTACCATTGAACCCGAACTTACACGGCTTTGTATCTCGTCTATGGAATTGACATGCATTTTATGTACAAAAGTTATTTTTCTCAGAATATAAAGATGCATTAACTATGACAACATGTCGTCACCTAGAGGAAAAGGTGATATGAGAATATGAACAAAGAAGGCACGTAGCACATATTACTTCCAACTTGAGGTGACGATATCATATTCATCGTAAAAACATACTGATACAACGATGGATTATTAATGAGAGAGATAAATCAACCGTTTAGTTTGTATGGATTAGTTTTTTTCATGATAAATCAATGAGCAAATACGCCTTTGGACTGGAACTTTAATGCGTGGATGAAATAACACGATGTAGCGTACAGTAGAGATTGTGGCAGCAGGACACATTATGTGCAAATACGGGCTTACATTTTAGTGTAGAATTTTGGTAATGATATTAACAGCAAAACTCACTATAAACTGTTCTTTGAGTGGTAGATAAAACTGTTCTAAGGAGTGGTAGATGATTTATTTTTGGTAATGATATTAACATTAAAACTCACTTTAAACTGTCCTTTGAGTGGTAGATAAAACTGTTCTAAGGAGTGGTAGATGATTTATTTTTGGTAATGATATTAACATCAAAACTCACTAGAAGATTTATTTTTGGTAACGATATTAATATAAAAACTCACTATAAACTGTTCTTTGAGTGGTAGATAAAACTGTTCTAAGGAGTGGTAGATGATTTATTTTTGGTAATGATATTAACATCAAAACTCACTATAAACTCTTCTATGAGTGATAGATAAAATTGTTCTAAGGAGTGGTAGATGATTTACTTTTGGTAATGATATTAACATCCAAACTCACTATAAACTGTTCTATGAGTGGTAGATAAACTGTTTTAAGGAGTGGTAGATAATTTATTTTTGGTAATAACATTAACATCAAAACTCACTATAAACTGTTCTAAGGAGAGGTAGATGATTCGCAAACTATTCTAGCATTGACAAATGTAACTAAATTTGTTGACTAAAGAATTTTCATATTGGTGTTTTTATCTGGAACAAATATAAACATTCTTATATAAAGTGTTAAATATAATCTACATAGTGACGGTAAACCTGAGTGATACACTTGTAACATTCTAAGTGATGATGTCTCAATGAACTACAAACCACCTCGTATAGATAAAGGAGATTTGTTTTTAAAAATAAAGGATGACAATGTCTATTCTAAACATTTAATTCAATGATAAACGAGTTTCATCCAATTTAAGGTAGATAAATATACAAACATGAACGACAATAAGCGGAAAAACTTTTTTCACCTTGCTCAGACTAAATTTTTTAAATTGGAGGAGAAAAATCAACCGGAGAGCTTAAAAGCTGCATTAAGGGATCTTGCCGAGTCCAGTGGCGTACATGGCGTACCAAAGATCGTTTCTTCTAGACAGCTGGCCGTGAAACTGTTATGGGGGTTGCTGCTGCTTAGTACGTTTGCAGTGCTTGCATTACAGATATACAACTTATTTGTGTAAGTTTTTTGTTTACAATACATATGTGTTTGCCGTCTCTGGCCAATTCCTAATAAATAAAGTTCCTATCTCGTCATCAACATGCAAACTATTTTATGAATCTAAAGTTTAAATACACGATATACACGGCTTTAACCAGCCAAATCAAACACCAAAAATGGAGCGTCCAATTAAGAATTACCAACTCATAATTCATTTTTACGCATACTCAATCACGGGTATTTTAAGGAGCCGTGAATAACCCGATACTTTTAATCGGTCCATCTACATTATTATATGGCCTGAACATCTGCATAGAGTTTTGATAAACGTTTTTTTAGTGTACCTTGGACGTTATTTGGCGGGTTAGTTTGGCAAATTACAAGTAACACTTTTTTATTCAAGATTTGGCTCATGTACGTATACTCGGCAATTTATAAAATATATGCTTTGACTCTACGTAGTAACGTCTTTTTCAACTCTGAGGGCATATAATTAAATTATTTTCCATTTAAAATGTTCCTTTTCACTTACGAAGCGGCATTCAAAAAATAAAAGGATATACCTTTCGTTGCGTAGCAAAACCAAATTAAATTGATGTATCCATATATTATAGGGAAACAATGGGGAAGTCTTTTAAATACATTGATTTAAATAGGCAACCTAAATTTGTAATAGTAATCTACGATACCATGGTATTAAATACATCGAACGATAACATCGAATAAAATAGTGAAGATATAGAGTTTAATTACCAGTGTTTTTGAGATACCGGCACGCTTATATCGGAGCAATTTCTCTGCCGAGGGAAATATTTCCGTTATCTCAAACATACTGGTTATTAAACTATATATTACATATTTTTTGATGTTTTTTAACGAAAAAAACCCTCTATGTTTGTTATTTTTCTTTCATTCCATCTGTCGTTCTTAGTGCGCAGTGATACATACGCCTTTTTACACCAGTTTGCAAGAGAACGCCAAGACGAAGTTACGTCACACAAACAAAACAAGTGGAAAAGGAACTCTTCTTTAATTGCCGTAATCGGTATTTCCACGTGGCGGAATCTGACGAAGACATCGGTAAAACATTTGACGTTCCCGCAACTGACGGAAAAGGCCGAGCAATGTTCCGTTCTGCGAAATAACTCCCACTGGGAGATATTTCGCAGTAGCAGTAGAGGAAACGAGTAGATATAGCTTTTCTATTCCCAGTATTTCCTATACAAACACAGACAAATATGTAATACACCGTGTTTGTTCTACAGAGACAATGCGTACATCAACTAATGCGTAGAGATAAAGCTCAACAGCATTACGTGGTCCCGCCTTAATTCCATTAAGCGATGGGAAAGCTTATATTAGCAGGATTTTATAACGGATATTTCGACAATATGACATGTTTAAAAACATTTTTTACTGAAAAAATGCGATAACCTGTTTAAAATTACCAATTAAATGTTTTAATTTTACAACAAGAAAAGCTTTTAAAGCTGTAAAGTCCCTATTTTAACTGGTAATAACTCATGAATATGAATGAGTCACGTGTGAAGTAGTTTCAAATCGACAAACACCCCAAAAGTCGGTATATAAGGAGAAATCGATACGTAAAATTTCACATTTTTATTTAGCCTCCGTACAGGTAACATCGATAAATATACGGCTCCAGAATATATGTGATAAAAAAAGGTAGCCCGGAACGGGATTTGAACCACAGCCTTACACTTGTAATTTTTGAAAGATGTACGCTGAACCTCTAGACCACTGCGATTTATTGGTATTTTGTAGCATTTTTAACACTAAATAGGCATTACGTAATAACAAGAGCGCGCACACAGACTCATCAAGCGATAAATAACAAGTCGAGATATGGTTGATTTGAGGCGAAGTATTAGTTTCATATTGATAAGATACAGTATTACACCAGGCAATGTTAATTTACACGTGCGACAATATGGACTGCATATTTATTGATCCATCATTAGTTGCGTTCAAATATGTTAAGTTATTTTTTCTCATAATATATGGTAGTTAGTATACTATTTTCTCAAGTAGCGTTGTAGTTCAGTGGTTAGAGCACAGGACTTGAAATTAGAAGGTCGTGTGTTCGAGCCCTGAAAGAAGCTAACTTTTCTTTTTGTAAAAATTACTGTTACCTGCGTATAGATACGATGTGCACTGGTCGATGTATATACAGTAAATGATTTCCTTCGCTATATTTGCTCGCTTAAATACCCGATTTCGACATGAGCTGGTGAACATGAAGTTACAAATAAAGACACGCCTACAAAGAAGAAATCGATTGATATAGGGACTCTGTAGCTTTAAGCCGAAATTAAGATTTATATCATATCCAAGCCAACCCCGTTTTCTCTTATTGGAGAAGGGGTTGGATGGGGTATGGAAGTTAATACTCGGATACCGTAATGCGAATAGGAAATGTAGCATATAACGACCACAGTCAACCAAAAACACGCACAGAAACAAACTTCGTGGTACTACATGACTGCACCTTCTTAAACCCTGCAAGGGGAGGTTGGTGCCTGAATATATTTTTTTTATACATTTGTATAATATTTAATAATATAAACGTGTATCGTTTCCTAATTTCTCTGGATGTGGAATTTATTGTTAGTGATTTCATTTTGATGGGATGTACTTTTATTTACACTGTCTTGTCATTTTGAGCGCTGAATAAAGGATAATAGCGAGGCTTTAAAATAGATTTAAGCTAACAGCGGGCCTTGTCCTACCGACCATTTAAAGTCGGTAACCCTGTCTTCACCACTCTGTGTGATGTGTATTGTCCTTTGCATTGTATAGTTAATTTTCTCGTTGTTTATGGTACAGTGCGGCTCTAAGGTGACATTACGTTTGTGTTCTATGATTTCTATGGGACCATTATTCTTATTTTGACAAAGATGAATAAAGCGCAAGATATGACATCACACAAATAAACGTGCTGACAACAGGCCTACCGCCTTGGAACGGTCAGTGGCAAAAAAACACCACAAGGGGTTTAAATCAGGTTGTAGGGAATACATTTGAGGTTAATCATAAATGGAAACATGATAGAACAGCTTTATACGTATTATCACTATTAAGATATCTTAATGGAATAGACTGAATAGAAAACAATTTCAAATTATTAAAGAAACTAACCCGCCAAATAAACCGCAAAATTGCATTACAAATCCTTGTATCAAAACTCTATTAAGATGTTAAGGTCATATAATAATGTATATGTTCCGATTAAACGTAAAGGTTTATTGACTATAACTCTAAAAATAGCCGTGATTGAATATACGTAAAATGAATTATGAGTTGATAACTATTAATTCGACACTCCAGTTTCGGAGTTTGGTGCGACTGGTTAAAACCGTTTATATTGTGTCTAAAGAGTTTTGATTCTCAAAATATATATGTTATATATACATACGTCATCGTCAGTAGGTTTAGATACGAGTAGGTTTAGATACGGTGTACATACGATGTCAAATGTGGCCGTTGTTTGAGCGATAGCTACATTAGTAGAACATATAATGGTCACACTTATTACATTATAAGTAACGCAAATTACATTGCATTAAAGTAGGAACTGAAAAGGGGGAATGTTCTCTAGCCATTTCTTAATATTTTACTCCCAAACATTTCGGATCTAGTAGTTTCGACCTTGATTTTTATTTTTCGATAACGAAGCTTAAATATCGTAGACTTCATCACATCAAATAGCCCAAATATTACAGATTACATTTCACAACATAGGTCCACTTTAATTGATTTTAAACAATCTGAGGATGATGTCATTCGTAATGACATACACTGACGATTGTATACCACTGATAATAAAACAGAAGAGAAAACGCATCAGTTATGTATTGCAACCTAAAAGTAATGTCACGCAGATTACCTATATAGACTAAATAATGAAAAAAGGGATTTCTTGGAACCAACAAACGCAAACAAGAGAGAAAAGTCGCAGACTTGGTTTTATTGAGTCTGGTCATGAGAGGTTATTTACTTGTGCAACACCCTAGCACCGCCTAAATGGGTATTCTGCTTAAATAGAGTATGAAAGGAGAGCCACAAAGTTTGGGCTAGATGTTCCGAAAGATACAGTAAGTAATTAAAATAAGTATAAAAGTCGAATAGGAAACAGAACACAGTAAACCCCAAAACACGAAAAATAACAAAAATAAATGGCAATATTAATAAGGAATAAAGGCATATGACAACATAAACACAAAAATGGTTGACAATAGGGCTACCGCCTTGGAACGGTTAGTGGCAAAAAAGGAGAAGCATTACATTTTTGAAAGTCCAATTTCGAATTCGAAAATTGTAATAGAACATATTCGTATTTCTGCCAAGTTTAAATTGTCTCAAACAAATGCATCAAAACAATATGCAGTGTGGTTGACCTTAAGATATAGTTATTACAATCGGATGCGCTATCTATAATCGGAAACTATATGATTCATCTTTTTAAAGGCCCAACTGCCATATAAAAGCCACTAGACGGAGCTGGGGCAGGTTTTTCATTTAAGTTTGTTCATAGTTAAATCAGGGACACCTTTTTCAAAATATTGAAAATTCCACCTCATAACAAAATTCAATATTTGGCACAGAAGTAGTCTGATATTAAACAATTGTATTAGTAAAAAAATAAATTGTGAAAAAGTATCTCTTATTCCTAGTTTCAAATACTTTTTTAAACCCAACTGACAAATATTTGAAAATATAGGGGAGGAGCTTGTGGGGTTATGAACTGAAAAATGTACACAAATACACGTAGTAGTGTTTACAGCAGACGACACACATTATGGCATGGAGATTGGCAGTAATTTTGTGTGTAAACCTCCATAGTAATACTCTGAGATGGGATGTTTGAATCTGTGACTATTCATGTGTTCCATAAAACAATTCATCTTTATCATTTTTACATCAGAATCAGAAACACACCAGAATCAGTAGCATCACAATGCACTTTTATACACCACCTATGAAAAACAATTGAATATTCACTCCTTAGGCTCAGAGATGTATATTTTCCTTAATCATAACTAGGCCTATATAAGATGTAATTCCTTATCTTATTATCTCCATCATGTTCAGCCATTCCTAACAATAATGTATACGAGGGTGCTTCAAAAAGTTCTGTCACTAGGCATATATCCTTTGAACTGGATATTACACTGAGAAAAAGTAGTGTATTTATAGTACTACTGGGTTCGCTCTCTTAAATTCCACAACAAAAATGAAAAAAATTCGGTTATTTATACCCTTGAATTACCTCCCCCTACCACATCTTTTGGATACTGTCATCTCTGAAAATGTCCTTGTTACAAAACGTTGTAAAACTTATTTGAATAATTCTATGCTTTTAAATTTTCTTGTACGCCATCTGTTGTTATTCGCCCATACTCCATGAAAATGATTTTCGAGAATTCGGAAAGGTCTTGCTGCAAACCAGATATGAGTGAATGCATATCCCTTAATTTTAGCAGAAATAACACTGATTTTCTTCATTTTGTTTACGGAAATGTTATAATATCTTTTAAATGTCGTAATTATTCTCATAGTATTAATATGATTTCATATGTTTTTACAAATCCTAGTCCTTCAGTGTTTAAATTTCATATTCAACATATTATTGTAAAATTTTGTACAATGTTTAGTGACAATATTGATCATCGAAAAACACTATGTCAGAAGCCTGCCCTTCCATTTAATGTCCATTTATCATTAAATTAATTTTACACGTTAGCTTAAAATGTTAATTTCTAAGACATTGCCTTTTCATCTACCATGTTTAAATTCTGAATCTTGTAATGCACAGATATAATGGTAATGTATGAGAAATTTGAAAGGTCTTCGACAAGTACTTAAAGAGAAACAGGCATTTCAAAAAGTAACAATTAACATATCTGAAAAAAACTCAGAACGAAAATGCCTCAGTATGTATAAGTGATGTGTATTAAGTGTTCCATAACTTTCATCACACAAAAGATACAGCATTCATTTTACCAGCAATGGGATGGTATCGAAACTCTCTTTCATTTGATATCAAACATCAACAATCACAACGAGCACATAATTGTTAAAGAGCGTTAGTGACAGAACTTATTGAATGACCCTCGTACACACAGTAATGCTTGCATTCCTACCACCATAAATGTCCAAATTATACCATATATTGTGTACTGCAGTAAATAAAGCCTGTTTCTCCAACTATAATTGGCAATTAATTTTCATTCATAAACACTCTTGTGAAATATTTGCTGGCTGTTAAGTCATCACATTACATTTGTGTAAAAGTTCATAGCAATTCTGTTTTTTGTTATACACAGTGCAGTGGATCGTATATAGATGACAATAAAATAAAAAATATACATGGTAAAACATGAATAATACTGGGAAGTAAATTGTCACAGTTCCAATAAAATAAACAGGAATGATATAGTTTGGAGTCGTTGGATTAAAAAACTTTACTCCTCGCTGATATCTAACAACAGTTTTCTTCTGTCTCTGCTAGAAGAGAGATTTGTTTACATGAGTCATTCACTATAACTGACAGGATACATAATTGCTGTGTAATTGATAAAGACACACCTCCAATTTCTCCCTACCAGGGTAGGGAATGTTGCCCCTTTATAATCGGATTGTATATATTTTACACTCCCTTATATAATAAAGCTCATTTGACATGCAATTAACTGAAAGGAACTATATACCTCGCATCAATTATTTGGGACTATATACATATACAATATATATAGTTCATAATGCTTCCAGCCAAACCAACCAAACTTCATTTATTGCGGTATATAAATGAATTTAAAAATAAAAAATGACTTTAAACATTCAAACTAGACATATTCGCTTTTCTTAATATAATAAAATATAATAACGTATACACATATTCTTTCAGAGTATTTTACTCCTATCCGATTCAAACATCGGTATCCCTAGAGTTCAACGCCATACCATATCCGGCTATTACGGTGTGTAACATGAACCCAATACGAAAATCCAAGCTGAGTATGTCCCCGAAGTTAAATGCTATTGTCGGCGTGAAAACGGTACGTACGCCATTTAGCCTTTCGCCGTAAAATTTGAAATGATCAACCTGCACATAGTATGCATGTAAATCTGGGTCTGCACTGGTCATGTAGATCTGGGCCTACACTGGTCATGTAGATCTGGGACTACACTGGTTATATAATCAACCTGTACATAGTGTGCATGTAGATCTGGGCCTACACCTGTCATGTAGATATGGACCTACACAGGTCATGTAGATCTGGACTTACACTGGTCATATGATCAACCTGCACATAGTTTGCATGTAGATCTGGGCCTACACTGGTCATGTAGATATGGACCTACACTGGTCTGTTATATATGGGCCTACACTGGTCATATGATCAACCTGCACATAATGCGCATGTTGATCTGGACTTACACTGGTCATATGATCAACCTGCACATAGTGTGCATGTAGATCTGGGCCTACACTGGTCATGTAGATATGGACCTACACTGGTCTGTTATATATGGGCCTACACTGGTCATATGATCAACCTGCACATAATGCGCATGTTGATTTTGACCTACACAGGTCATGTAGATCTGGGACTACACTGGTTATATGATCAACCTGTACATAGTGTGCATGTACATCTGGGCCTAGACCTGTCATGTAGATATGGACCTACACAGGTCATGTAGATCTGGACTTACACTGGTCATATGATCAACCTGCACATAGTGTGCATGTAGATCTGGGCCTACACTGGTCATGTAGATATGGGCCTACACTAGTCTGTTATATATGGGCCTACACTGGTCATATGATCAACCTGCACATAATGCGCATGTTGATCTGGGCCTACACTGGTCATGTGTATCTGGCCTACACTGGTCTGGTAGATCTGGGCCTACACTGGTCATATGATCAACCTGTACATAGTACACATGTTGATCTGGGGCCTACACTGGTCATGTAGATATGGGCCTACACTAGTCTGGTATATATGGGCCTACACTGGTCATATGATCAACCTGCACATAGTGTGCATGTTGATCTAGGCCTACACTGTTTATGTAGTTCTGGGCCTACACTGGTCTGGTAGATCTGGGCCTACACTGGTCATATGATCAACCTGCACATAGTGTGAAATAAACACATACTGTCAGATTTTCTGTTTCTCAGCAAGGGCAATGATATTTTGACTAAAACGTATCTGGCATATTTTTTATATTCTTTCAGATTTGGGAGGGGAAAAAATGCTCTTTTATTTTCTCAAAATAAATTAGAGAATTTTCCCAAAACAATTTGGAAAAAAAATCCCAATAACAATTTGGGAGAATTTTCCCATTTTATTTAGGGAAAGGTTTTATTTCATTAAAATATAAACATAAGGGCATATTTAATTGTCACCACTGCACTGGAAGATGTTTCCAAATTACAATATTGGGAAAGTTTTCCCATGGAAAATTATCGAAGTGCTCGTATCGCTGTAAAACTTCGTCATATACCATAAATATGAAAGTCGCATACTATTTTGATATTATATTGAAAGATAAGTACTTTTTTATTTTTCCTATACCCAAATCATTGCCCATGGTGCCTCTTTTCCCATGGGAGAGGTCATCGAATTTCTTGGAGAATAAAAAATGAAATAAAATATAATTTTACAATCATTTGATATGTACTTTCATATGATATAGGCGAAAACGCACTAGCTTATTCGGTATTACTTGCTGATTTTGACAAAAACTGACGCGGCAAAAAAAACAGGCTGTTTATAGCAACACATGACAACAGAAAGTAGAACGCCATGTTCAGTGCAACGTCAAACAAAAATGGAAGTCTGCTATTTTTGAATTTTGTAAACACATACATTTGGAAATTTGTTACGATTTTATACGATTGAAATTTTAGACCCGCTTTAAAAGTCGTAGTTGTTAGCTATATTGTGTTTTAGATGCTTTAAAGTGCGAGAATTTCCGAAATTCACTCATTTAAAATTTCGAAGCGAGGTGCAATAATTCTGAGAGACGCTATTTGTGGAATAGACATAAATTGATGCCGACTTCTACACATATGTCATTTATGCGTTGCATATACGAATGTAACTTCTACACATATGTCATTAATGCGTTGCATATACGAATGTACATTCACGTTTACATACCAGTCAACCACATTATGTCCCTTAATATGTTGTAGTTACACTTATATACATGGAGAATATTTGTTGTTTTGGAGTGATTTTATTTCATCGAGAAGTGAGAAAACTTTATAGTTTCACGAATGCAAATATTGAATATGAAGTAAATTTCTGTTATTCACAACAAAACAACACATTTTTGAAAACATTCCTTACAATCAAAGTATATGCAGATACATTGTTTTCGTAGACGTCATTGGCTAAGTAAGATAAAAAAGTTTTGCTTTTTTTAATTCGCTATTACTTTTAAAATAGTTAATAAATTTCAATAAACCTCGACTCATTTTCTTAGTCAATTTATTTCCAATCCAAAAATAAAAATTTTAAACCAACTTTCTGAAAAAATAGTTGTTTTTGATAACCCTCTCCCAACCTCAAAATGGAATTTCCACTGTAAATAACAATTCTTAAAATACTTGAGCAGTTTTTAATAAACTACCGCTCACTTTCCTACACCATTTCCAAGTCAATGATATGAATTAAAACATGTATTTCCTAAAAATAGTTTTTGACATTGAAAATAGTAGTTCCGGCTGTGAAATTAGTTTTTTTCTATATTTCACACGTATGAAATACCACTTTTATTTCACTGATACGATCCACTATTTCACTACTGAGCATCTTTATTTTCTGGTTTAAAAACAAAACAAATGTCAATTTAGTGACAATACTGCTGCTATATTCCTTATTTCATATTTGCCTTAATTTATTTCCTTAATGGCAGTATGCTAGATGAAACTATGATTGCGAAGTATTACCATTCACTGCCAGAAAGGGACGATACATATGTTTTAAATGTTTTTTTTAACAACCACGTATTTGCATATTATAACAGGAACACACAAACGGCCTCACGATTATGTTTTCTATGGTACTTTTAATAATAGAGAAACACAAAACAACAACCACAACAACACAAAAAGGATCATAAAACACTCTGATTACGTATTGCATGTATATCATTGTTGAATATATTTTCAACTTGTGTTTTAACTTTGATTTACAATTTTAAATTACCGCTCATGAACAGATTCAATAAAACCGAATCTGCTAATTGTATCTCTTGTTCGTGTTTTTTGCTTCCAAGGGATCCCGTTTTCAGTATTTATACAATTTAAAACAATTATAAATTATACGGAACATTCATAATCTCTATGAACATCCTATGCGTCTGTTTGTTTAGTTTTTTAATTACTACTTTTTCCCTTTGTAATATAATTGTCCCCAGTGTGTTAATTGTCCAGATCTTTAATTTTCTATTTTTCAGATTTTGCGCACCTCTCTTATACAAGACACACTACCTACACTCTCATGTGAATCTACATTAAATTAATCGACCCCTATAAACAAACTATCAACTGATATTTCTCCGAATTCAAAATTTCTAATGATGCCTTCACCTTTGACCAGTATAAATAACCCGTATATGATTTCTTATCTTCGGTCATCAAAACAAACATTTCTCCTCGAATGATTGGAAGTACACTTTTATGATCTTAAAAGCGCAGTGTGCTTATTATTAACCATAATGGAGATGATACAGACTTTGTGTCAAGTACTATTGTATAATATTTCCGTCCAATTTGCATTTTTAATTGATAATTTGATAGTTATATACATATACGTTTTCGTAAAGTATGAAATGATACTGCTTTTATTTTACATGGACACACACCTTTGTTTATGTCATATTTTATGTTTAGAAAACGGGAAAGGACAGGAAGAAGAGAGAAGCGGCGTACGAAGATTTCAATCCAGATATACCGGAACTAGAAGAGAGATTTGTTTACATGAGTCATTCACTATAACTGACAGGATACATAATTGCTGTGTAATTGATAAAGACACACCTCCAATTTCTCCCTACCAGGGTAGGGAATGTTGCCCCTTTATAATCGGATTGTATATATTTTACACTCCCTTATATAATAAAGCTCTTTTGACATGCAATTAACTGAAAGGAACTATATACCTCGCATCAATTATTTGGGACTATATACATATACAATATATATAGTTCATAATGCTTCCAGCCAAACCAACCAAACTTCATTTATTGCGGTATATAAATGAATTTAAAAATAAAAAATGACTTTAAACATTCAAACTAGACATATTCGCTTTTCTTAATATAATAAAATATAATAACGTATACACATATTCTTTCAGAGTATTTTACTCCTATCCGATTCAAACATCGGTATCCCTAGAGTTCAACGCCATACCATATCCGGCTATTACGGTAGATATGGGCCTACACTAGTCTGGTATATATGGGCCTACACTGGTCATATGATCAACCTGCACATAGTGTGCATGTTGATCTAGGCCTACACTGTTTATGTAGTTCTGGGCCTACACTGGTCTGGTAGATCTGGGCCTACACTGGTCATATGATCAACCTGCACATAGTGTGAAATAAACACATACTGTCAGATTTTCTGTTTCTCAGCAAGGGCAATGATGTTTTGACTAAAACGTATCTGGCATATTTTTTATATTCTTTCAGATTTGGGAGGGGAAAAAATGCTCTTTTATTTTCTCAAAATAAATTAGAGAATTTTCCCAAAACAATTTGGAAAAAAAATCCCAATAACAATTTGGGAGAATTTTCCCATTTTATTTAGGGAAAGGTTTTATTTCATTAAAATATAAACATAAGGGCATATTTAATTGTCACCACTGCACTGGAAGATGTTTCCAAATTACAATATTGGGAAAGTTTTCCCATGGAAAATTATCGAAGTGCTCGTATCGCTGTAAAACTTCGTCATATACCATAAATATGAAAGTCGCATACTATTTTGATATTATATTGAAAGATAAGTACTTTTTTATTTTTCCTATACCCAAATCATTGCCCATGGTGCCTCTTTTCCCATGGGAGAGGTCATCGAATTTCTTGGAGAATAAAAAATGAAATAAAATATAATTTTACAATCATTTGATATGTACTTTCATATGATATAGGCGAAAACGCACTAGCTTATTCGGTATTACTTGCTGATTTTGACAAAAACTGACGCGGCAAAAAAAACAGGCTGTTTATAGCAACACATGACAACAGAAAGTAGAACGCCATGTTCAGTGCAACGTCAAACAAAAATGGAAGTCTGCTATTTTTGAATTTTGTAAACACATACATTTGGAAATTTGTTACGATTTTATACGATTGAAATTTTAGACCCGCTTTAAAAGTCGTAGTTGTTAGCTATATTGTGTTTTAGATGCTTTAAAGTGCGAGAATTTCCGAAATTCACTCATTTAAAATTTCGAAGCGAGGTGCAATAATTCTGAGAGACGCTATTTGTGGAATAGACATAAATTGATGCCGACTTCTACACATATGTCATTTATGCGTTGCATATACGAATGTAACTTCTACACATATGTCATTAATGCGTTGCATATACGAATGTACATTCACGTTTACATACCAGTCAACCACATTATGTCCCTTAATATGTTGTAGTTACACTTATATACATGGAGAATATTTGTTGTTTTGGAGTGATTTTATTTCATCGAGAAGTGAGAAAACTTTATAGTTTCACGAATGCAAATATTGAATATGAAGTAAATTTCTGTTATTCACAACAAAACAACACATTTTTGAAAACATTCCTTACAATCAAAGTATATGCAGATACATTGTTTTCGTAGACGTCATTGGCTAAGTAAGATAAAAAAGTTTTGCTTTTTTTAATTCGCTATTACTTTTAAAATAGTTAATAAATTTCAATAAACCTCGACTCATTTTCTTAGTCAATTTATTTCCAATCCAAAAATAAAAATTTTAAACCAACTTTCTGAAAAAATAGTTGTTTTTGATAACCCTCTCCCAACCTCAAAATGGAATTTCCACTATAAATAACAATTCTTAAAATACTTGAGCAGTTTTTAATAAACTACCGCTCACTTTCCTACACCATTTCCAAGTCAATGATATGAATTAAAACATGTATTTCCTAAAAATAGTTTTTGACATTGAAAATAGTAGTTCCGGCTGTGAAATTAGTTTTTTTCTATATTTCACACGTATGAAATACCACTTTTATTTCACTGATACGATCCACTATTTCACTACTGAGCATCTTTATTTTCTGGTTTAAAAACAAAACAAATGTCAATTTAGTGACAATACTGCTGCTATATTCCTTATTTCATATTTGCCTTAATTTATTTCCTTAATGGCAGTATGCTAGATGAAACTATGATTGCGAAGTATTACCATTCACTGCCAGAAAGGGACGATACATATGTTTTAAATGTTTTTTTTAACAACCACGTATTTGCATATTATAACAGGAACACACAAACGGCCTCACGATTATGTTTTCTATGGTACTTTTAATAATAGAGAAACACAAAACAACAACCACAACAACACAAAAAGGATCATAAAACACTCTGATTACGTATTGCATGTATATCATTGTTGAATATATTTTCAACTTGTGTTTTAACTTTGATTTACAATTTTAAATTACCGCTCATGAACAGATTCAATAAAACCGAATCTGCTAATTGTATCTCTTGTTTGTGTTTTTTGCTTCCAAGGGATCCCGTTTTCAGTATTTATACAATTTAAAACAATTATAAATTATACGGAACATTCATAATCTCTATGAACATCCTATGCGTCTGTTTGTTTAGTTTTTTAATTACTACTTTTTCCCTTTGTAATATAATTGTCCCCAGTGTGTTAATTGTCCAGATCTTTAATTTTCTATTTTTCAGATTTTGCGCACCTCTCTTATACAAGACACACTACCTACACTCTCATGTGAATCTACATTAAATTAATCGACCCCTATAAACAAACTATCAACTGATATTTCTCCGAATTCAAAATTTCTAATGATGCCTTCACCTTTGACCAGTATAAATAACCCGTATATGATTTCTTATCTTCGGTCATCAAAACAAACATTTCTCCTCGAATGATTGGAAGTACACTTTTATGATCTTAAAAGCGCAGTGTGCTTATTATTAACCATAATGGAGATGATACAGACTTTGTGTCAAGTACTATTGTATAATATTTCCGTCCAATTTGCATTTTTAATTGATAATTTGATAGTTATATACATATACGTTTTCGTAAAGTATGAAATGATACTGCTTTTATTTTACATGGACACACACCTTTGTTTATGTCATATTTTATGTTTAGAAAACGGGAAAGGACAGGAAGAAGAGAGAAGCGGCGTACGAAGATTTCAATCCAGATATACCGGAACATCCAAATAATCCAGTCATTGAGTTCAGTCCAGATATACCAGAACTTCCAAGTAATCCAGTCCATCCAATGAATTCGTTTTATCCCATTAATTCAAATCAACCAATCCATTCCTCTACCCAATCCCCATTCCTGTCGACAAGAGAACTAGAGACATTGAAACCATCAACAGTGTATGACGGAGAGGGGACTATTCGCCAACCATCAAGTGTAGCTTCCATATCGTCATCAGTCATTAATGAACCGGCAATCGTTTTGGACAGCCTAAATGATCGCGATGAAAAAATATCACCAACGTCAACAGTTAAGGAAGCGGAAGTTGCCAAACATCTAAATGCAGAAGAAAAAAATAACAACTGGATCCATGGTCGGAAAAAGGAAAATGATCATGCGATAGTAAGACAGAAGAGAGAAGCCGGCAGTATATCTCTTTCAGACAGTTTATCCGTGGAATCCTCAGGTTTATATCCATCCGATATTTCATCACTAGTGTCAGACTCCTATGCCAGTTCTGAGAATTATTACAACGACTACTGGGACTGGGGCTCGGGAGACGACTCGTCAAATTACTCTTATAATGCCGGAGGGTATGGTTCCAGCTCTTATTATGACCCTCATTATAATGCGTCATATGGTTCCTATGACAACGATTATAACCAGGAAGCTTACCTTTGGGACAAGCTGCATGCCACGCGAGATCACTGGGATGAAAGAGTTGACAATTTCACGACACACATAAAGAAGGAAAATATGTAAGTGTCTTGCCAGAACTTTTTCACTAGAAAAATGTAATTCTTCGACTATAGTTTATTTGATTTAAACCCTGAAATTAATGGCAAATATTGACATAATTAAAAGTACCGTAGTGTTTTTATCTATTTTGACTTACTAAACACTAGAATGTTATATCCTGAGAATAACTTCTTACATGATGTCGGCTAAAGCACAGCTAGATAATAGACAGTTTAGCGGCATTCTGTCCAGAATAATAATAGTACAAATCTTATTTAATTTGTATACAAACGCTAGTTACATACATAACATGTACGTGTATTTATTTTTAAAATGATAATCAATTAGAAGATAAAAGCATCATGAATTTAAAATGTTTTTTTTTCTCTTTTCTTTTTTTTTAAAAAATAGCGAGATGTCGCTAGTGTTTTTAAAAAAATAAAAGAAATACCAACTATTTCAAAGAACAATTTCAGCTGATTGATTTAGGGATGTTTAAAAACAAACGAAGACATTTTTGAAGACGTTTGAATTGTTTTGATACGTGAAAAATGTAAAACAGACCACAAGTTAATTACATTTTGTTTGTACTTTCTTTAAGTTCGTCCAGAATGGAAATGGGACATCGAGTTGAGGATATGATTCAAGCGGCAAGTTACGCAGGAATTGTACAAAATGTATCGTAAGTAGATGTCTAGTTGTTACTATTGTACATTTCATTGTTTTAGAGAAAAGACGACACCTTTTTTAACACGAGATCATTCCCCCTCCACACCTCCACTACCCATACCGCGCTCCAACACACGTTTGTATTCTCATTATACTTTAGACTCTATGTCGTGATTAACGTTCAAGTTCAAGAAATCATATCTTGCATGAATGTAGGTCGAAATAATGTGTATTTGAAAATGTTAAATGACCAGAATAAAAGGTAAAACATTTATATTGTTTACATAATAAAACAATAAGAGGGTACCGTACAAGATAATATATATCTCGTTACGTAGTCCCGCCTTAGTTCCGTTAAGCGATGGGAAGGCTTATACTAGCAGGATTTTATAACGGATATTCCGACAATAAAACACGTTTAAAAATATTTGTTACTGAAAGAAATGCGATAACATGATTAAAAGTATATTATACCTATTAAATGTTTTAATTTTACAACATGCAAACTTTTTAAGCCGAAATTAAGTTTTTTTTCATACCCCAGTTGGGTATGAAGGTTAATTCTTGGACCACGTAATGAGGTATTGATAGCCGCGCTTTACACACGTGCTTGACAATATTCTTACACATGGGGCAGATAAAAGTCGATAACATCGACGCACGTTATTGCTGTTACTATAGTCACTGTGGTATACCGTACCCTGGATATTGCTATGTGGTCATATACCACTATTGCATTTTACATAGGGTTACATTATAGCCTTTTGGCCCTAAAACACATTTTACATACCCAAGGGAACCTTTTAGGGTTCTTTATTTTCAAGAACTATCCTAGACACACTTAAAAAAAAAATTGGGGGTTTTGTAACGCTTTCACCTACTTTCGGTTTGATGAAGGTGCTGACCGTCGGGCTCGCACCAAATAAATGTGAATTTCTGACAATTTACTATACCTGCAGTTTTCTAAATAAAATAGACCAGATGCAAGAACAAATACAGTTTTTTTTTTATCACCTACACATATTATTTTGACATTTTATGTACATCAGTTATGATTAAGGCAATTCTACCCAATCAGAAAATAGCTCTGTCGAAAAAAATATACCCTAATAGACCCTATACTTTTTTCAGCCAATCAGTAGCCCCAAAACAATAGTGATATGTGACCTAAATAGACATTCAAACCTAACCGAAGTTTGTTTTTTCTGGCTTAATTGTTTCATACATTCATTCAGAGGAAAATGGTGTCTTTTGTTTTTAGAAAAAATACTTTTTTACAAAATATGAGGGCTTTAAAGGGCTTCGGCTGATGTCAAATGTATGCGATTTTTACGCGTAAATCCAGAATCTTCAAAATGCCATATCTCGACAACCGTTCCAATCCTTTGTTTCAAATAAAGTGATTTTAAATTGATTTCATCAATAACATGTGATTTTCAACCAGTTGAAGCTCTCTTGAAAATTATTTCTACTGAAAAATGGTATTTGTGATTTTCAGGGCTCAAAATAGCAGATTTTCCCATAAAAATGCCACGGTTTTTGTATTTATCCAACATCTGCCTTCAGATGGATTAATTAACATTAGGCAGCAGTTTCTATATGTGAAACCATCAAGAAAATGCAACTTTTCGCTTTAAAAATGACAAAAAATAATTCTGAGAATATCCTCCCAAACTCCATTTTTAAGGCCATGCCTTGTTTTACAATATGCGCATTACACAAGATTGCATGTAGCTGTACAATTTAATATATTTTTTTATTAGATATTGTTTGTGCCACTTTTACAGGTCATTTTCATTCAACCATGCACCCAAAAAGCACTGTCGACAGTACAGATCCATGAAAATTCATTAAAATGATGGGGGTTGGGCAGAAAAAACCTTTAAAATAAAATGGAAAATGTCATATTTTTTGCCAACTAAATTATTTAATTTGTAAAATGTATTAAACCGCATAAAATATTTGCATATCAACACTAACCGTAAAGACGCGATGAACTCAGAGTCAGAGTTTACTTCAACATCATTTTCAAAACAGACATAAGCGCCTTTTCGACATATTTTACATAGTGTTACATTTCGATTCAAGTTTTTTGTTTACGGAAGAATATAAACAAAAAAATCAAATTTGACAGACCCTAGTTTATTTATTGCGTGAGTAAAGAGCCGAGTTTTGCCTTCTTATTACCTTTTTAAGCAATATCGAAATATTTTCGGGTTTTCAGGGACTAGGAAAATGATCAAATGATTTAATTTTTTATCAAATTTATATCAAACAAACTCAAAAACACTAAAAATTGAAACTGAACTTACCCTCGTTCGATCTCCGGCGTCGCGAAATCCAATGATAATACTCACCAATACTCACTGTACATGGTCAGATACCTCTATTGATTTGGGGCTTCTGATTGGTTGAAAAAAGTATAGGGTCTAATTGGGCATATAGTCAGATTGTAAGGTAGATTCTGATTGGATTAAATTACCCAAATCATAACAAATCCCCATAAAACATCAAAATATTATGTTTCCATCATAAAACATGTTGATTTAGGATATTTTGACTGAAATTTGCATGTTTATGGATACAATGTTACTGGGAGTACATTTGCAAAAAGTAAAATTTCTTTACTGCCATTCTGAGGGTGGCCACCTTCAGTGAACTATTAGAGGCTGAAAGCATCAGATTATCCCCAATTTGCTGGTCATTTTTGAGTGTCTCTAAGATAGTTCTTTAAAAACAGTTAGGTTTTATCATCCGTTCCGATATAGGAATAGGGGTTGTAGGCCAAAAGGCTATAATGGAGGCCTATGGGAAATGCAATAGTGGTATATGACCACATAGCAATATCCAGGGTACGGTATACCACAGTGATAGTGACGGGAATATAATGTAAATATAAGAACCGATTTGCATTTTCCGGCAGTAGTACATGACAAAATTAATATACCATAAAACACGTTAATTTGCTACCGCCGTTTAAATCGCGTAAACGCCCAAAGTGTGTAAATCAATTCGTATTGTACTGTTGTAATTTTCGCTAAATAAATTTATTTCAGAAAATTCTTTCCTTACCTGACGCCTCAGTATGGAACTTGCTATATAATGAATTCGCCAAAGTACATCGCCTGGAGAAGTGGACCATCGCATGGTAAATGAATAACATTGATACTATACCATTAAAGCACTGCTAACCAACAAATCAACAGTAAATAGTAAGACATGAACTTCAGGTGTTTTATAAATGATAGGTTAACTGGAGTTGATCTTGAATAATCAAAAGGTCAACACTTCATAATTTCTTTCAGTTGCATATTCCGTGTGCTTATGCACTCAGCACTGTCCCATGATCCGCTTGTTTAAATTATTGTTAATGAGATATTGTTAATGAGATAGTTACCTTTTTCGAGGTCATGCATGAAATTCAACTTTAAACTCTTGGCAAAATGATATATAGGGTCCTATAGAAACTACAGCGTCCGAATGGCATCGTAGGTCCGCACTGTACTGCAAACAAGGACTAGAAACTACAATGAAAGAGACAAAAAACAACAGAAAGGGTGGTGAAGACAGGGTTACCGACTTGGAACGGTCAGTAGGCAATAAGGCCTACTGGTTAGCTTGAATCAATTTTATATGCGCACAATCCTCGCTATTATCCTGTCTTCAGCGAATAGACAAGACAGTGTAAAGAAAACTACATCCCATCAAAAGGAATTCTCTAACAATAAAGTCCACATCCAGAGAAACTAACTAAAGATACACATACAAAATAATAAACATCACAGGATGTATCCAGAATCGTACTGAACAACCATAGTAGTTGCAGCTAAAGAGAAAACCAATCTAGGGTACGACCACTTTATAAGCCGCTTGGGATTTGTCAGTGAACAATACACTACATTCAGTAAAACCGTTACTCGGAGAAAGGCGTCCTTCTAGTAGACCCATTCGTCGAGAAGTTGTTCTAGCCCGGTGCAGGGGAGGGCATTCACGTTATACTCATTCATATGTATTACAAGGAGAACAATAACCAGAATGTATACTCTGCTTTGCACCGTTAACGGTCAAACATATCTTGTTGGAATGTGTAGACTTCGATCCTATGCGACAAAGGTATTACAATGTTAATACTATGAAAAAGTTATTTGATACTATATATTCTAGTCTTGTTAGATTTTCTGAAAGAAATCAGACTTTATAAATCATTATAATATGTTTATATATATTTACTTGTTTATACACCCGTTGACAGGCATTTGTTGATTAACATAGACTGAAAGGAAAAAGAAACGCACCAATTATTTTCCCATTTTCAAAACAATATGACATTGTTTATATAATGTTTCTTTACGACGTCAGAAACAATGTTAAAACCTATGTGGTCAAAACAGATGAGTATAAAAGGTCAATCATCTCCTACTTTCACAATACATGAACATAAACATTCCATAGTTTTTATAAATATAAAACAAATACAAGACGGGAAAACCAACTGTTAATCTGTTTAGCTATACATACAATTATAGGTGATGTAAATGTAATTCAGGTATCAAGCTGACCCTCAACTTAGAAATAGATGAATACATTAAAAACTTTGCGTCTGGATACGGAATCAGGGTAGTGTTCCATGAGCCTGGAACATTTCCGTTGCCTGCAGATGAAGGTTTTACGCTCAGTTCAGGCTCGGAGGCAAACATTGGGCTTAAGATGGTAAGTGTAGCTAAAACGGAATTAAGGATTGTCATTGCAGTAGAAAAACACGATGTTGACACGTTTTAAAACATTGGACTAAAGGCAGTAAATGTAGCAAACACGAAACTAAGTAGTATGAATTCAGGAGAAACAAAATATTGATACTGTTTTGAGTTGTTTTTGTTGCTTTACACAGGTTTTAAGACTCGAGAGCAGTTCTGTATAACGACTGCAAGGATACTTTATTGTGATAGTATCGTATGATTGTGGTAAATTCATATGAGTATGGCATTTACAACTTAAGGTATATTGTTACAAATTGACAGATCGGATAATGTACTGCATATGTTCTGTAATATTCCATTTTGAACACTCATAAGTGAGTATGCAAAGGTACGACTGTTCTGATGAAAATAATGGTTAATATGTGTTTTAATGCAAGCAATGCATGCAAACGAAATGAAATGGAATATAATATGTACATGAGAAGCTGCAGTGATTGAAAAACGATATGCAGAATTCACAATAAGTGTTGCAATTCTCAGTAATGTAAGGAGCTTATCAATCATGTGTTTCTACGTAGTATATACATTTTTTTTAAATATCTTCATTTTCAAAAGTTTTCTAAATATGTTCTTGGTGATTCTGGTGATTCTACCAGGACGGAAATCATTCTGGTGATTCTACCAGGACGGTGAGTTATCACTATTATTAACAATCTTTATGTATGTTTGCCTATATGCGCGCATGCACACGCGGGCTATAAATCCCAATGCTCTACGTCCTTAGCAGCATGGTGCTATCGTTTATTTTTATACTAAGTTAATGGTCATACAGTGTACCATGTTTAAAGGTCATTAATCACCATAATAAGAGGGCCTATTGTAATGGTACGAAAAGAATATATAAATAAAAGGATATATAAATAGAACGCTTTGTTATATACTTTACAGCGAAACAATGGATTTTATTATTAAAATAAACCTTATATTTTCATTGTATTTTTTTTCACATTTAAAAATATTAGTTTTATATTTTCACTGCCTGAAGAAATGGAACTACCTTATGATAGCATTGTTCAGCAAAATACAAAAACACATTTGTTCCCCTTTGTTTTTATAGTAATCTGGGTCATTAAAAGCCATTTAATGAAGGGAAATTAAGCATTTATTGATCATCGAAATATCATCTCCTGCAAAAGCTCAAAACAACAAAATGGAAAGCATTGATATAAGCAAATTTTAAATTTAATCTGATTCTGAAGGAGATCTTTTCCTAAAAGATGTAGACTTTTCACTACCTAACAATAGCAATACTAATGTCCAGTGGTTGTTTACTGTCGTTCGTCCCAAAAATCCTGGTTTAATTGTAGGTAGTACCTACACTCTCCCTCAATTCCAGCAAGTTTGATTGTGAATACACACTTTGCTAGAACCAGGAAATAGGTAGACAGTTCACAGTGCTCTCTCTTGGAATCCATTCCTCGAAAATGTCGGTTCAAATAAGCACTGAAACAGTCCATCGCTATAAGAAACGAATGGTGTGTTAGCGCTATAAATATATTTACTTAGATTAGAAAATAAAATCACCACAGCTGATCTGAAGATTCCTCGCTTGTTTTGCATCATCCATCAAATGACCACGTCACTCACACGTGTCGCTCAGTCAAAATCCAACAATGCACTAGATGTTTTCACATCATAATTCAACATCATAACACTTTAATTCATTTTATAACTTTTTTAAAATGTGTTTCAATATATTTCCGTGATTAAAATAAAATTTCCCAAAGAACTCGTCAAAACAATGTCCGACATTTCAAAGCGGGTCAACCTGATGTGACAGTTGTGTATTATTGCGCGAAGTTCGAAAGTAAGGCAAAGTAGACCCCTAGTGAATCCAGAAACATTTTTGAATTAAAAGCACATTCTTGTAAATAATTGTAATGTAAACTTAATAAAAAGAAAATGCTGTTAATGTTGAATATGTGGAGATTTTTTTATATGTTTTGTGTGAACAAAAAATGCCGTCTTGCAATGTGCGTAACTGATTCCCAAATGTAGCTTTATTTTGTTTGCGGAGTGCTTTAATACTTGTTCGTGAATCGGTCATCGGCTAACACGGGGAAGAATTGTTAAACATAGATGTAGTTTTCAGTGAATATAGAATTAATTTTCATCTCGAAGTGAGAAAACTTGAATATTTTCACTCGTGCTAACGCACTCGTGAAAATATACGTTTTCTCACTTCTTCGATTAAAATAAATCCTATATCCACTCCAAACCGACAAATATCCTCTCTATACTGATATATACTGAATAAAATGATATATAACAACAGTAAAAATAATAATTGCATTATGCAATTTCTTTCAACAAAAGCAATAGTACTGCTTATATTGCTTTTTGGTGAAAAATTGCACAACAAAATCAACAATTCTATATTTGAGTGTTAACAGATAATATATCTGAACAATATGTACTGTTTCGTACAATGGAATGTACATTTTTATGACAATATTTGTTTTATCACTTTGCCTTTTGGAGTGTTGTTGTTGTTGTTGTTTTCAGGTGCGTGTGTCCCGACTGGGAGAACCGTATGGCAAATGTAGCAATGGTGAATCCTTCCAAAAGAAGTACAAGATTAAATACAGTGCTGTAGTAAGTGAATATGTCTGTACAAATACAAGACCGCGACCACTAAAATGTTGTTAATAGTTCGGGAGCTTGCAAAACCATTCGTTTTGTTAATATATGTTGATGTATGTTTATAAAAAATACTTCGTATTGCATTCGTAGTGCATATATCGTTATTTTTTATGATTTAATATTTGTAACATTTAAAGTTTACAAGTAAGAAACGCACCTGTGATAAATATGTTGTGATTCATCTACATTTACCTTCCAATCCTTTGACTGTCTTCGTGCAATACCACAACTGAAATGTTTATCAATGAATACTGAGATTGTTATCAATGAATACTGAGATTGTTAAAAGTAGAAAAGTTGGATTGTGGAATTAACCTACGTATCTATACATATTCTTGATGTTTGAGCAACACAGTTTTTGTTGTGAAATATGGTATATAATTATATATATATATATAATGAAGAAAGTAAATAACAAAATAACGGAAAAAGCTAACGAAAAAGCTGACGAAAGGAAAATGTCCATGACTTGTATTCGTTGATTTATAATTATTATATTTATAATATGAACCCAAATTAACCATTTAATTTGGTTGTCTTCGTAAAAATAAGTTGCCAGCGATACGTCCACATCATTATATAGATCCTTTGGTTAAGATGTTTGTTTTTAGCGAAATTAGATTGCAAGCCGAAACACATTCAACTCTTTACAACTCAATACTTCTCAAAATAAATAACCTTATAGTTTACATTATATATACATTTTATCTTTATTTATTAAACGCATATCTATTTATTAAACGCATATCTATACTTTATTAGAATTGCTTTGGATTCCTGAGCTAGAGCCATGCTTTCCTCTTCAGGCATTCGTTCAGTTTCGTAGCATACAAGGTTATTTCTTGATTTAAATCTATTGTATGAGTTTGCTTTTGTTGTTGTCGTTGTTTATGAATTCATTCTAACACCGTTATCGATAAACGCGTTAGTGTCATCAATGTTAAAACAAAAGTCATGACTATTTACCCTGTTGTTCATATTTTAAAATACCAAACTTGTGTACTTATATATATACCTTCACCTTCAGGCATGCATGCAGTTTTGTAGAGTATTAAAGATCATTGCAAATTGTGGATGTCTACCTGCTGATGCACCAGATAACTCGATGCTTAAACGAAAACTCGGCACCAGTATGTGACTCTGCAAATGCAACAGGTAACCGAGTTAACGTTAGCTTGATTTTTCGTTTTCAATGAGTGGTAACACATCAATGTGTACGGGATTTTA